>PVLA01001781.1:72178-150052 GCA_004027455.1 Hydrochoerus hydrochaeris | reverse complement strand
TACTTGCCTAGAACCTGCAAGAACCTGGGTTCCATCTCCAGCACAGAAGAAAGAAAAACTATTTGAAAAAGAAGTTGGGTTTGGTGGTGCAAGCCTATAGTCTCATAATCTCAGTTAAAAGGAGGGCTGAGGCAGAAGGATCATAAATTCCAGGCCAGCCTGGGAAGTTAAGTGAACCTGCCTCAAAAACTAAAAATAACTAGGGATTACCTCAGCAGTAGAGGGCTCCTGAATTTGATCCTTACTACTGCACAAAGAAAAGACAGAGAAGAGGGATGTTTGCACTATTTCCATATAGTTCTTCAAAAACATAAACTTCTGCTTTATAATGTCTTTCAAAAGCAAGTATAAATGTATGTTTAAAAAATTACTTTAGAATACCTGACTTGTGATGCCTAGCTGTTTTACTCACTATGCAAAGCAGTTTTGGTGCCCCCAAACATTTTTTTTAGTACTTCCAGTGATCAAATCTATCAATAAAAACTAAACTGCAGCATGATGCAATTAAAAATCAATAGGGCACGGGTTCTAACAATCAGATGAGTATTTATTTGAAGTTTGTGTAGTCTTTTTGAGAAAAATCCAGTATTTTTGCAGCAATAAATCTCTTTCCTTACTTTGCTCATTAATTCCACACCTGACATGGGAAAAAAACACAATTTTTTAAAATAATTCAGCCCAAGCCACTAGCAGACTGGCCATCACAATCATTCACACTACGTAAGGTTCTTTCTACCAGGAGAAATGAAGAAGCTGTCTCCAAATACAAAACAAACATCAACTGAAAGGAGACTTTCACTGGACAAGATGGTACACACTTATAGTTCTAGCTACTTGAGAAACAGAGGCAGCAGGACTGATGGAGAACAATGGCTCAACAGCAGCCTTGGCAAATACAGCCTGTCTCAAAAAAATAAATAAATAAAGGAGGGGAAAAGGGATGGATACAAGAGAAGGTAATGCAATGAATGTGATCTAACTATATAATACCCATTGAAATTCCCCAAAACTGTGATCAGTGAATGTGATCTAACTATATAATACACATTGAAATCCCCCCAAAAGTGTAAAATTAAGGGGTAGGATGAGTAATGGGGGTGAGGGTAGATGGGAGGTGATTGAAATATGTTATGTACATGTAGAAATCTGGTAAAATGAAACCTGTCAATCTATATAACCACAATATGCACTAATAAAAAAAATACAGGAGATAAAAAGGATGCACACCCATGTTAGGGATCAATTACTGGAAGTGATCTACTTGTCATATTGGAAGAAAACAGGTAAACAGTCCCCACAGGTGGTCAATCAGGTATCTAAGTCACATTAATAGTAGAATAAACTATAGTCCATAAAAATCAGGAGTTTGGGAGGCCTCATGAGCACTCAAGTAGCATCCACCCTCCTGCTCAGTTCACGGTTGTCCTGGTTAAAAGTCATGATGAAAGAGTTACAAAAAATTCTAACAGTGTCCTAGAACTCTAAAATTCTGTCCCATATAGCAGACACAAAATAGTAATTCTCAATCAAATCCAGGTTTACTTCCAAAGGTTTACAAATTCTAAAGATAAGGGACACATAATCTTACCATTGCGAAATACTTTATTGAAATCAAACCCTTGGCTTGCTAAAAAGTCGATACTGGAGCTCTGAAACAAAAGAACACACATGTCAGTGATGTTAGTGACAGTTATGTGAATACAGGCAGAGAAGTAACTTGGGTAAGTAAACCCAAAGACAACCAGGCAAGAAAGCAAGTTCAGAAGACAAGAGATTTCTACCCACAGCTGCCTCTACTTATAAATCAACATCTTCTGTTTTACAATATTTTAAAAAAATCTGTTGAGTGAACAGATACTCTCCATTTGGCAGAAAGGTCCTGACCTCCAGATTGCTATGCTGAATAAGAGACTTAGTACAAGTATCAGGTAGGTCAGACTTATAAAAATGAATATCCAACATCAAATTAGATGTTGAAAACCCAAAATCCTAACTGGATGCTGGTTTTTTGTTTGTTTTGTGAGTAATGGGGATGGAACTCAGAGCTTTCTCACTGAACTACATCCCAAGCACCCTCATCTTTTTTCTTTTCTTTTCTTTTTTTATTTTGGGATAAGGTCTCACTAAGTCATTGAAATGCCCAGGCTGAGCTCAAACTTGTGACCCTTCTGCCTCAGCCTCCCAGAGTGCTGGGATTATAGGCATGTGCTACCACAGTTGGCTTTGAAAATTCTTAAAATTCAAAATCAAGAGAAAAATGTTCCCAGACACAAGACTTACCACACAAACATTTTAAACCTAAGATAAACTGAAATATATAAGTATACAAATAAAAAAATTAAGTAAATAATACTATACATGGTACACAAGTATACCACAACATGAAATTTTTACTCTAACTGATCAAAGAGCTACTGTAGCTACATAGATTTATTCTTAGCTAAAATCAGGACATCAGCAGTCTGTACTCCTTACTCTTTTTAATCTGGTTCCTCATAGAACTACCTTTACTGACCTGGACTTAAAATTTAACATCAGATCCTTGATCTAGATGGAAGGACACTGTAAATCCCAGTGGCACATGCCTACAATCCCAGCACTCTAGGAAGCTGAGGCAGGAGGATTGCCACAATCTGCCAGTTTAGGCTATAAAGTGAATTCAAAACCAGCTTGAACCATATAGTGAAACCCTGCCACAAAACAAAACAAAACAAAACAAACAAAAAGTCCCAAAGAACACAGCACATATCCACATGGATGGCTTCTTTATGATAATTCCAGGGTAAATAGTCTAAGGGCTGAGTCCTGGGTTGTCTGGATCTTTTGGACCACTGAACTGAGGCTACGCTTTCCTCTTAGGTATTAGGAAAATCACAGATGAACAGCTGAACCTCTCTTTGGCACAAATTCTGTGTTCTGATCATATCACAGTAGCCATATTTTTCTTTTGGCTCAATTTCTCATTTACTTATTTCTTAAATCTTACATAAAAAAGTAAATACATGAATATTAGCCAACACGAACCCTCTTAAAACATGATGAACAGGCTCAGTAGTAGAGTGCTTGCACAGCATGTACAAGGCCCAATCTCGGGTTGAACCCCCAACTGCAAAAATTAATTAAAATATGATGGAGTATAAAAAAAATCTTACTACAGATACACACACACACACACACACACACACACGGATACATGTAAATCATTTGCCATTTGGTCCAGGTTTTCTAGTTTACAACAATCAACCCTTCTCTCCATTCCGACTCTTTTTTTTTTTGTCTTGAATTAAGACCCAAGATCTTTGCACTTGGCATCCTAACCTCTTTTTTGTCTGCCATGTCTGAGTATTCTTATAATTAGACTCACCTAAATACCCCATTTGAGAGAGAGGGACTGAAAGATAAATTATACAAAGTAATTTTGGCTTTCCCGTACTAAATTCCAAAACATCCTCTATCCCATTAAATCCAGCTTCCAAATTCATGGATTCTCTTTTTGAAAGTGTTTAATTTTCAATTGAAATAACAGTCTTACACAGCAATATGAATATACTTAATATCACTTAAATATATACTTGAAAATGACTAGAATGATACATGTTATATTTTACACTTAAAAGAAATCCACTGGAACAACAAAATCTATTTGTGATTTACTATCCCCTTTTAAGTGTCTTAAAGGTACCTTTTTCAAGATTCAAAAGATGAGCATAGCTATTTTGGAGGATTATTTGAGGCATGTATCAAAAAGATCACATACAAAAAGATCAACTACACACAGATGTTGATTACAGTATTATTTATAACCAATGGAGAGTCTCTAAATCCCAAATAAAAACTGCTTAAATTATACATATTCATACTATGAAATATGAACACATTCTGCCAAATGGAAATTGCAAGTTCATAAAATATGAATAGTAGATACATTAAAGAAAAATACTAAAATTAAGCATATGTGTAAACACATGGGTTATATGTGCACATACATATATAAAAACTAGAAAAAAGGAATGAGCCAGGTGTGGTGACAACATGCCTACAACCCAGCACTTGGGAAGCTGAGGCAGGATTGTGCTGGGGTCAAGGCCAACCTGAGTTATGAGTCCAAGGCCAGCCCGAACTATATAGTGAGACCCTGTCTCAAAAACAAAATGAAAACACAATGAAAAAAAAAGAAGCCAGGCATGGTAGCATATGCCTGTAATCCCAGCACTAGGGAGACTGAGGCAGGAAAAATCGCTATGAGTTTAAGACCAGTCTGGGCTCCACAATGAGTTCAAGGCTAGACTGCACTACATAGCAAGACCCTGTCTCAGGAAAAAAAGAAACAGAAACAGCAAAAGAAAAAAAAGAAGTAAGAAGTGACATGGGGAAAAAGGTACTTGTTACTCTATACACAACATCAATATTTTTCACTACTATGCATCTTTTTCTATGAATTCAATTAAAAATGTTCAATCAGGAAAAGGAAGAAGAGTAGAAAAAAAGACACAGAGGGCTGGGGATATATATGTCAGCAGCACAATGCCTACCTGAGTTTGATTCCAGGTACAAAAAAAAAAAAAAAAAAAAGAAAAAGGGGACAGAAATCATCTAAATGCAATGCAATTCTGCCTGCCATTCTACCCTACAAGCATATGCCCCTGGATGTGTTCAGTTTTGTCTTTCCACCCACCCTGATCTTAGTGTGAGAGTATCTTGCCATGTGTACAGATATTTACTTTTCAAAGAACACAGTTAATTCCTTTATTCTCAAATCCTACATACTTTATGAGTGAAAAGTGCTCCTGGAAAGTGATTTTGAATAACTTTCATCTGCTTGCTGACTCTGGAACCTAACTTCTTTGCAAGACCATAAAATGCAACTCTGCTACAGTCATATAATTTTAAACAAAACTACATTCAATGAGGGACAAAAGGAAATCCAAAGAGAATATACTCGATCCATATGATTAACAAGCTTAAGTACTCTGGGCTACCTTCAAGAATATTATTTTTCTAAAGAGTGGCTGGCAACTAGAACTGCATTAATTATTCCAGATGTTACCAAGTCATGACTTATACAGTGGGTGGAGACCTTTTAATCTGTTCCCAATACTTCCAAACATTTCCCAAAATAACTGTATTTGTGCTGTCTTTTAGAACAAAGCAGTATGGTGTCTTACTGCCACTCTGCTTTTGTTTAATTAGCCCCTGGTCATTTTAAGTAATTTTCTGTTCCTTGCACAGCTGGAAAACCAAATACACATGAATTTCCAAACACAGCCTAAAATGAAAATCTATAAATGCTATTTAAATAGTCTATATCAAGGTAACTGTAAATAGCTGTCAACAGGCTGCAGGGAAAAGAAAATATCCCCTATAGATTACTTGGTCATTTAAGAAAAGTAACTACAGGATTAAAAATTACCCTGACATTTTCTCTTTTGCCCTCAGATATACAATTAACTCTGGATTTCACTGGTTTATACCTTGCCTTATTTCAGAAAGAATGTATTGAGAAGTCTACCCTCTGGACCTTCACAACTTCCAAACTGGCATTCCCACTTCTATTTGAGAAAAGGGAAAGAAGGCGAGACTCAAATGAACTGTTGCTATCGGGAGAAAAGCTAGAACGTGAGATGTCAGGGAAGGAAGATTAGCATTTTCTTTAATAACACATGCATATGCATAACATACGCATACACTCAGTCACATCCTCCTCATCCAAGACAACAGATAATAAAGGCAGAATGAGGAAACTGCTATTTACCAAGTGTCTTCCAGGTCAGCTACACCAAAGCCCCTGCGTATTTCAAGGAGGAACTCCCCTGCATCCTTAACCTTGACCCATAAAGTCTTCTCATCCTCAAAGGAAAACCAACACAGTTTCCTTTTACAGCCTCCTCTTTCCTAACTGGAGAGCTGAGAAAACGACCAAGGGATTAAGTAGTTTAGCTCCTTCTGGGCTCTTTTTTGGTAGGCTACAAAATATTCTGCTCTTTAGAAAATAAAGTTCCACCCTAAAAAGGGGTGCAAAGAAACAGACAGGGAGAAGCCTGCCAAGTCCTGATGTATGATTTCAATTTAGAGACAAGACACCAAAACCCCCAAATGGAGTCACATTATAAGCCATATTCTCAAACTCAGTTTTTTTGTTTGACTGTTTGTTTTTTCATTTTTCTGGTTTCTTGAAACAGCGTCTTACTCCGTAGTTCAGGCTGGCCTTGAACTCATAAAGTAGTCCAGGCTGGCCTCAAACTTATAGCAATCCTCCTGTCTCAGCTTCCCAAATGCTTGTACTATAGGCATGCACAACCCTGCCTGGCAAATTCAGCTTTGTTAATAATAAGGTTTATATTCTGGTTTCCATCAGCCTGTCTTTGTATCTTATACCTTAATACACTCTAAAGTAAAAGGGAAGATAATGATGTCATTAACTTACACACCTAAAACTGGACATCAGAGGTAGGAAATAATTTGCCAAGGCCCAAAGTAAGTAGTAGAACCAAATTTTAAAGAGAATTCTGATTTCACATTTCCACACTGCTTCATTGACAATTCATAAAAGAAAAACCCAATTATGTTACTAACCTGACAAACAAATTTGACATCAGGTGAGGATCTATTTAACGGTTTCGGGAAAACATAGAAGTTAAATGACTTCATGATATACCTGAGAAGACAACACAAAAAGAGAGTTAGGGAGTTACACTGTGCCACAGTGAAAGAATTCCCACCTCTTATTTTAAAAAACCTACTTTGAATCTGTGCAGTCATACTTAAAAGTGCAAAGGCCAAACTGAAACAGCAAAAAGTCCATGGAATGCTGGAAAAGGGAAATAAAACATCTGTCACAATACTGCTACAAATTCAACATGAGCAATAGTGTTCCCAAGCAGGTGGCCTTTCTGCATCACTCAACTTGACTTTGGCAGAATACTTCCAGTTAAAACAGATTATACAGATTATGAATCAGAGGCATTATTAATTTATATTCATTTCTTAATTTTCCCAATTAAGCACTTTTCATCATCATCAAGCATCACCTATAAACTTTCAAGTTATTAAAATTAAAAATTATTAAAATAACATTATTGTTCCATAGATTAAATTATCAGTGAGAATAATGATCATCCCTCAAAATGCTTTTCCAGCAAACAATTATTTTTGCTGTTCTTTTAAACATAATTAAAAAATTATTTTGTATATGGGTTTGAGAACTGTTACACTTCTTTAATGTGAAACTTTAATTATTTCTCTACAATTCAACAAGAGGATACATGTTGGAGGGGAAGGCTTTCAAGCATTCACTTACCTTCTTAAGCTTCTGATACCTCTCTTCTGGAGTGTCAAAACCATTTGTCAGGGCACTGACTGAAGGTCCATCGCTGATTCCTAGATTTTAAGATACGAGTTTTTAACTTAATGCTAGTACAATGTCAATCATTTGCCACCTCTACAACTTCAAATTCTTACGAAAACTAAATAAAAGTGTTCCCTGCCTCACTTTTTCAAAGTTAGTACTAATTTGGGGATAGAGGTATAGCTCAGTGGTAGTGCCTGCCTACTATTCACAAAGCCCAGGTAAGGCCCCTAGGAGAATGGTAGAAAACCTATGGGACCATGCTGAGGCAATTTGTAATCACTAAACGCTCTAAAAAGTTCGCTATCACTGCCCTAGGAGCTCAAGGGAGGCGGAATTACACAAACACACCTGTTGAGGTAACTAACACTTCTTACTGTATAAAGGAATACACTCATTTACATGCAAAATCCCATCACAATGGGACAAATATTGTATGATTCCACTTATGTGATCTGACTACAGCAGTCAAATTCATAGAGAAAAATAGTGCCTGACAGGGCTGGAGAAAGTGAAAATGCACAGTTCTGGCCCTAATCCTCAAGCTTTCTACCATTTACATGTAAACTGTTTTAAGCAGCAACCCTGGGGACTTGACCTCTTAAGAACCTGCACATCTCTAGGAGGTGTTTCCATTAATCTCTGTCCCCAACCTCAGTCTGACCAATCACAAAACCAATGCATCTCTTCCAGGTTTTTTGAAAACGTTTAGGATGAAACACTGAGGCTTGTACTACACAAGGTTATAAAGAGCGAGGAGCAGCCAGCGAGCAGAGAAGTTAGGGAACCCGGAGATGGGAAGGAGGAGGCAGCTGAAGGAGACTGTGCTATGCCTTGCAAGGTGCCAGCCCCGAGCTTGCAAAGAAGGGATACCTGAAAATTCCCCATCGATGGCGAAGAAGTCAGCTTCCTCTATGGCCTGGTACACTTTATGAAGGTTACTCTTAAAATCTGTGGAGAGACGGAAAAGAAGCTCAGAAAAACCTAGCTTTCTGCCCATGGACTCCTAAGGAGAGAGAAAAGGAGGGCGGAGGACCGCCTGAGGTCGCTGGCTAATGGAGATACCTCCCAGCGGTGTGCAAGTTCATAAGAGGTCAAGTCCCCAGGGGTTCACCAGCCAGGAGGAGTCAACTCGCCGGCAGGTTGGTAGGCCAGAGGGAAACGAGGCCCCGTAGGTCCTGGCTGCAATACACCGAGGGTCCTGGAAGTGCACGTTCCGCTAAGGAACAAGGACCCCAAGAATGCACGGGCTGACTTAGCTCCGGGCCTCGCCAAACTGGCTGTCTTGGTTCGGGCCTACCAGGTTGGATGAATGTGGTCGTAGGGATGCCGGGAGGTGCTCCGCGGACACTCACTATTCCTAATAATCTCCATTCTTCAGAGTGGCCGGAACCCCGGCTCCGCCTAGGCTCGCCTCAGCAGTTCTATTTGCAGAGTCCCGTAGCTATCGTGTTGGCCTCCGACGTGGCCGAGGCAACAGCCCTTGGGGACTGCAAAAGAACACACCGCCGGGACGACTTCCGGAAACAGCTTGCGCGCCCTCTGCGCTTGCGTCAGCGCCTGCGTCAGCCTCGGGGGCGGAGCCAAAACTGAGGTCGTCTCACTCTTTCCTGCACTGGAAGGAGCATGGCTTTCAAGTCCTCAGGGTGGGGGTAATTTACGGAGGCATTCGCTTGGAAAAATATGCAGTCTTGATGTCTAGCTGGTCAACAACTATTTACTGAGCTCCTTGTACAGTATGTACCACTCTAATAGAGGTAGAGATACACTGATATGAATGGGAAAGCCCGGTCCCTGCCTGCCCCATTGGAGCTTAAACTTGGGGTAAGAAAGAGAAAAAACCGGACCAGGCTTACCATTTGGAACTTCTATGGAGAAAAAAGAACAAGGTGCTGTCATAGAGAATAATTGGGGTTGGAGGGTTATTTTGGTGATCAGAGAAAGCAAAGTGATATAATAATGATACAAAGACCAGCACAGGAATGAAGGAGAAACTCCTGGACCCTTCACCTCTTACTCATCAAAAGTATAGTTTGTGTTTTCTCTTAAGGCAATCAGGGACTTAAAAGTAGTTTTGTATGATAAACCCAAATATCGAATTCAGTCATCCAAGTATTGTAGTCCTCTTTGTAATTTTCTTCACAATCCAAAATGTTATATTTGTAATCCCACTGAGACATTATTGGAATCCCAGCAAGTTAATTCCAATCTACCACCACCAATGCAACCCACCGCGAGAGTAAAAACACCAAGTTAAGGGCAGCCAAGGGGTCCTAAATCCAATCCTTGTGAGGACATGCAGAAAAAAGGCCCTGATCCTAGGCCTTTCCCAGAATTTATTATCTTGTGAAGAAGGCGGGTGGCTCAGGGATAAGTAACTGTGAGGATGGCAGAACTACCTGAGTAACTTGAGCTGGCTGGCTAGGTGCAAGACTGGCATCTCTGTAAATTGCAGATATAAAGATACATAGAAAATCAATTTATATAATCCAATTAAGGTAGCAATTAAATTGTTTGGGGAGGTTGTCCCTTCAGTTTTTTTTTTTTTAATCGGTACCAGGGATCGAACTCATAACTGCATGCTTGCAAGGCAGGCGCTTATGACGCTAAACTAAATCCCCAGCCCCTCCCCCATCTTTTTTAATCGGTGCTGAGGTTGAAACTCACGACCACATGCTTCTAAGGCAGGGGCTTTTGCTGCTGAGCTAAATCCCCAACCCTACTTCAGTTCTTGATATGCAAACTCTTGTGCCCTAGGGAGTCATAGCCTCTTTATCTTGAGGCTCTGACCCTTTTGAGGTTCCTGGAGCTATTTGCTCTTAACATTTTGTGTGCTCATATCCTGTACATATTCTGTATGGAGAACACTATGCAAGGAAACAGGACTGTCTGTTGGCTTTCGAAATTACATACCAGCACTTCAACTAGCCTTATTTGCAACGCTTAGAGCCAATTGAAGAGAAAAGGAAATTCCCTAGCTAGTTTTTTACATATCAATGTAAGGAAATGAGTATCCAAATAATCAAAGTAACAGTAATTGTTTTCCATTCAAAGGGAGTCACTGGAGTTGTCTCCCACTGTTTTGCTAAAATTGTGACTCTTCACATGGACCTACAAACGCCCAGTAGGTAACTAACAGTATGACAATATTTGACCTTGATCTTATAAAACAGTGGGTCAAATCCTTCTTAGCAGTAGAGGCATGTTAGTCATTTAGGGAAGGGGTCCTCAATCGCCAAATCATGCGCTGGTACTGGTCTGTAGCGTGTTAGAAACTGGGCCACAAATCTGCCTGTGTACTTACTGCCATATCCTATCCCTCGCATTACCCCCAAGCTCCACCTCCTGTCAGATCAGCTAGGGGAGTGATGGTTTTAGACACTGAGTGCCTAAACTACAACCCCAAATCCACTTATTTATCACAAAGTGACAACACTACAATTAAACCTGAAAACTGAGGTTTTAGTTTAGAAAAAATTCATACAATAACATTTTTTGTCTTACACAGCAGAGCTTTCAGTGATACAGCTTTTATAATAAGTTTGCATTTGACCTACTTTTGCACAATTAATGTGATCTTTGCTGCATGTTGATAATTTGTCAAACCTTGTCTCGAGCAACTTGGCTATTGTGCTGACGGAGAGGGCTCTGCATGCCCACTGTGGAACTTATGCCATAGGTTTGCCACTACTGAGCTAGGGCATTAGGTTCTCATAGGAGCAAGAACCCTACTGTGAATTGCACATGTGAGGGATCTAGGTTGCGCACACCTTTGAATCATGCAGTAGTTTTATCCATGGAAAAACTATCTTCTATCAAACTAAGTCCCTTGTGCCAAAAAAGTTGGGGACTGCTTATTTAAGGAGTATCTAAAAGTTAGAAAAACAAGTTTTATTAGTGCTAAATGTACTTAGCCCATCTTATTACTCTTGCCCCAAACTGGCCAATTTATTGACTGTGATCCTATATCAAAATTAAAAATCTTAAAAGCATTGGGGATGTAATTTAGCACTACGACTCTGGGTTCAATTTCAAGTACCAAACAAAACAAAACCAAGAGGTTTTTGTTTGTTTTGTTTTGTTTTTTTGAAAGAGGACCTTGCTTTGTACTGGCGGTGATCTATGGTCTCAACCTCTCCGAGTGCTAGGATTACAGACATGTGCCACCTCCTCACCTAATCTAACACCCAACAGTTTACTGTATTTGCATACTTATTGCCATCTTTTTTTTTTTTTTTTTTTGGTACTGGGGATCGCACTCACGACTTCGTGCTTGCTGGCAGGCACTTATGCCACTGAGCTAAATCCCCGACCCCAGATTATCTTCCAGAAAATGAGTTCATACCAACTGCGTCAACACAAACTATTACCGATCTTTACCAATTTGATAGGTGGAGAAAAATAAAGTCACCTCAAATTAGCAATTAGACAATCTGGAGGAGGTTTAAAACAAGTTTCAATTTGAGTTCTCCCTAGTCCCAAACACAGTGGGAAAGGCGAGAGGACGTGGTGATTAAGTTATTTTGATTTCAGAACTGTCAACACTGTAGAATTCAACTTTAGCCATTGTTCTGTGACTTTTTGCATTAAATGAACGAGGAAAAACTGTTGAACACAGTGCAGTCTTGTAATCGTTCAATTCCTGGCCTCGCAGGAACAGTCTCAGACAGCCACCCTGCTTCGCCCCAAGCTATAACTTCCGAACTCTCGCTTTTTCAAAGACGAGGAAAGGGCGGGGCCAGCGGTTGTACGCAGGCGCTGACGTCCGCCACCCGGGAGCGGCCCCTCTAGGCAGCGGGGAGGTCGCAGAGTTGAGAGGTTTGAAAACGAGTGCGGCATTTCCTCTATGGTCGCGGGAAAAGGGCGAGCTCCACACGCCCTCCTCGGTTACCTCCGGAAGTGAAGTCGCCACCTCCCCCTCCTCTTTCGCGGGTGTTCGTGTGGGGGGCGATGGCCGGGTAGGACTCGGGATGGAAAGAATGGTGAGCTTTGACACGTCGGGGCGTTGCTGGCTAGCGGGCGGCTTAGTTTCAGGGCATGGTGTGGAAGATGGGTCCCCGGGGTTCCCTCGGCTGACCCGTTCTGGCGGACTTGGAGGAGGCACGCGGGTTTTTCTCGCACAGGCCCGGGTCCTGGGCAGCTCCGTCCTGGCCGCTGGATGCAGAACCCCAGTTTGGCCGACTTCTCCATCTCTTCCCAACAACACCACGTCTGCGCGGCTGTCTCCCGGGTTTTAGGGCCGAACTCGCTAGCTCCCGGGGCGCCTCAGGCCCGGTTGGTGGTGGTGGTGGGGCGTCGCTTCTACCCGCCTTTCAGAGGGACTGAGGGGCTCCTGCCCGCCAGGAGCGCTGGCCGCAGCCTATGACAGCCCTGCTAGAATTGATCGGGGACCTAATAGACACCAGGTTGAGATCATAGTCTGTTGGAGGCGGAGTGATTGTTTCCTTCGTTAAAAATGGTAAGGGAAGCACAGAAAGGAAAAATGAAACTCCAGAGTTAGAGAGGCTGGGCTAGAATCCCAGCCTCACGGCTGAGAAATGTAAAACATGTGCAAAAGGCAGTTTTGTTTCATTAAAAAAAGAAAAGTGTGGGAATGACTCAAGTTATGGCTAACTGGAGATCTCTGACTGGGGAGGAGGGCACCCCCAGATACATCTTTGGTGGGAAAGAAAGTGATATCCCAGACGCGGTAATACCCTCAACTGTCGCCGGGTTGGGTCCTCCCCGCCTAAGCCCACTGGTCGCCTCTTTGGGGTGGCCCTAGCGTCACATCCAGAGAGGCCAATACGAAGGAATTTTACACTCATCCTCAGGCACACCCCAGAGCTAGTGCATCCTGCACGTGCCAATAGGATTTTGTTCTTGTCATTGCTGTTTTGTAAATAGCCTGGTTGCATTTTGATTTGTGCTTTTTCTCGGGGTTTTTCCATCTACTGATTGAAACACTGTACTTCTCCAGGGCAGTTGTGTCATTTGTGTTTCCTTTCAGGGTTGACTTTTTCCTTCAGTGTTGCCACTAGTACTAGCTTCATAGCACTCCGGAAATTCTGTTATTAGTACCAGTCAACCATACAGCAAATACGGGGCTCAAGAAAGAATGGTGATCTGGTTTGGAACCCATATTAGACTCACTTCTAAGACCATACTGTTTCAACACTACCAGCTTCTCCAAGGAAACTGTAGTCTAGGAGATGAGATGAAAAACTTTTTTTTTTTTTTTTGACAGTACCTGGGATTGAACTCACGACCTCACGCTTGCTGCGCTTATGCCAGTGAGTTAACTCTCTGGCCTCTAGTGATGAGAAATCATACACAAATGTTACAGAGGCAGGAAAGATTAATTTTGGTGTGGAGGAGTTAGTATTTAAAAACAGTAAGAATTTTGTCAGTAGATACCTTTGACTCAGATGGTATGGAATTGTTACAGATGGAGGGAAAATATGGAAGAATGCCCAAAGAGCAGAAATTAGTAACCGTGTAGTATATGAATGGAGAACAAGAGAGGAAAATCATAGTAATGATATTAGCTAATGATTTCATGGTATTTACTGTCTGCCAGGGACGATTCTGATTGCTGTGCGTATAATGATTTTAAGCCTTTCAAGGTTATTAACATCCCTATTAGGCAGGTAATTATTAATATCCTCATTTTAAAGATGAGGCAACTGAGGTAAGAAAAGGTAAGTGACTTGCCTAAAGCCATATAGTTCATAATTGGTTGATCTGGGATTTTCAACTCCCTCATTCTGGCTGTAGAGTTTGTGCAATAATTTAAAAAGTTATTTTGATTGAGGTTGAGGGTATAGGTCAGTAGTGAAGTATGTGCTTAGCATGCAGAAAGCCCTGAATTCAATCCCTAGCAGTGAAATGAAAGTTATGTGAATTGCTAGCTAGTCTTCAACTACTAGTTTGGGTCTGTGGATTTTTGTTTTCTTATAGTACGGAAGGTTTTTGAGCAAAGGAGGGGCTTGAGGGGACTTTTGCTCTGCAAGGATGATTTAGGCACTAAAGAAAAGAAGGACTAGAAGAGAATTTGAAGTGTTACTTCATTTTGTACCTTGTCTGAGATATCTATGGATATGTAACAGCTCTCAAGTTCCAGACTACCCTGCACATAATAATCTTTTGAAAGATTTGTTTAAAATGTACAGTCAGCTAGGTAGTGATGCACCCCTGTAATTATAATATATGAGAGGTTGAGAAAGGAGTTTGTGAATTTGAGGCCAACTTGGGCTACGCAGTGAGACTCTGTCTCCAAAAACAAAGTAGTCACCCCTCCATATCCTGAGATTCCATATGTGTGAATTCAGTCAACCATGGACCAAAACTTTTGAAAAAACAAAATCCCAGCAAGTTCCAAAAAGCAGAACTTGAATAATGACTATTTATGTGACTCTTACATTGTATAGTTATTTTTAGTAATCTGGAAGTGACTTAAGGAGGATGCGCACAGGTTATATGGAAATACTATGCCATTTTAAATATGGGACTTAAATGCCCTGAAATTTTGGTATTGTGCCTTGTGGCAGAACCAATCCCTCAGGGACACCAAGGGATGACTGCATTTCTCAGCCTTGCTCCCAGACTTCCTGGTTCAGGGCCACCAAACTCCCTAGGTGGTTCTCACTGAGATGTTATGAGGTATTGTGATAAGGAGTCAGATGTTGTTGAGTTGATCTCCAGCTAGAAATCTAGCGCCCCACTTTGCACCGTCATTGTCAGGTACAAAGATAGAATTCAGTGGCTTGCTTCCTGGCCACAAGAAGCCTAGGTTTTGACTAGAAAAACAAAGACATGACTGAACCAAAAGTGTGTAAAAAGTATGAGTGAACTGAATCTGAAAAGGATACTGAGTAATATTGAATCATACCTGAATGTTTTTGTTGTACTGAGGATGGAACCCAGGACCTTGCACATAGTAGGTACATATTCCCCCATTCTAAAAATGTAATATCTTAAAACTAGTAGTTAAAGTATGTGTATACTTGGTAACCATTGTAGTAAAGCTTTCTGATTTGTTGAACATCTACAGAGTTGAGTACAGGGGAGGTCCTGGAATATCTGCCACTTAACATGTGCAAGAGCACAGGCACAGAGAGAACCTAGATTCCCTTCTTATTCTGCTCTCATCTTGCCCAATATCAACCAAGGCAATAAATCACCGGGCTCCAAAGTTCAGGCAGCAAGTCAGCAACCAAAGGAGCTACTACCTTTGTTCTAGTGATTTCTGACCCC
Organism: Hydrochoerus hydrochaeris; assembly: GCA_004027455.1. NCBI lineage: Eukaryota > Metazoa > Chordata > Mammalia > Rodentia > Hydrochaeridae > Hydrochoerus > Hydrochoerus hydrochaeris. Next base: position 134,472 of record PVLA01001781.1, on the reverse strand, counting down.
GTCCCAAAAAACCTTTCTGGAATAGGAAAAAGAAAAGGTTTTATAGAGTGCTTCTCTTGTATTAATATAAGAGCCAGTTTTGTTGCCTTCAGGAAGTACACTAATACTCTGTTCTTATTGCCATTTTTGAGATTTATTTTTCACTTATATTTGGGCACATTAGCTTTTATTTCACAATCACTGGAAATGGATGGACACACTTTGGACATTTAATAATGTCTGAAGTGTCCTCCAGTGTTTGTAGTGTCCCCAGGAGTAGGCCTACTGTGCCAGAAATAGTAGTTTCCCACTTCTCCCTCCCCGTTTTTTTCTGTGGATGTTTGGATAGAACAGCATGCTCACCCTAACAGCTACCAGCTGGAGTCCTGTTCCAAAACAGCGTTGCCCAATCCTAGTTTGTTTTTCTCAGCTGTACAGTAACAGCTCTTTTATGGGGCCTAGATAATAATAGAGTTCATCATTGCTTTGATCTAATAACTTAATAATTACTTCATTGAGATTAATATCATTATGAAGGCAGGCTTTAAGTCAGACAGTGATTTAAAACCTGACTCTGCCCTTTAGCAATTAGGCTTCTATTATTGTGTCTGAAAAATCAGAATGATTATTAATACTCCATAAGATTAATGGCACTTTCAAACTATAAGGGCTCAATAAATATTAGCAGTTCTTATCTCTGTTGTCAGATATATATATATATATATATATATATATATATATATGAGATAGCCTAATTGGAGGCCCAAAGAAGCCAAAATATTTTCCTGTCTTTTTTTCCTATAGTGCTGGAAATTGAACCCAGAGCTCTGCGCATGTAAGAACATACACTACTACTAAGCCACATCCCAAGCCCAGAATCTTTTTATTTTTGCACTGAACATCCTTGCAAAGAAATGAAGATCATATGTTCAAGCTGAACCTCAATAAATTAGCCCTAAAAAGGATTATTACTAAAATAATAGGAATGTATGTTGAGTGAAGGGTAGAACTATTATACTGCTGAAGAAAGCAGTTTGAAGATCACAGTTTTTAGCCAGGCTTGGCAGTGCACGCCTGTAATCCCAGCACTTGAGAGGCTGAGGTAGGAAGATTGCTGTGAGTTTGAGGCCAGCCTGGGCTACAAAGTGAGTTCAAGGCCAGACTGAACTGCATAGTAAAACCCTGTCTCAAAAAAAATTTTTTTTTACAATTTCTAAAGAGTTAATAATCATTATACAATGAGATCTTTAAGTTAAGATATTAAAAAATTCCTGACTTAAACTCAGAACCAATACATTTCTTTCAGTAAGGTTAATGGAAATTACTATATTGACTGTCCTCAGTGGTGGTGACTTCCTTACATCTGTGACTAAAGACGCAAACAGGTCATGATAGTGCTATCCCCTCCTGGATGGTTGTCCTGCAGATTAACCTATGAATAAGCTCTACTAAACCAGACAGTTTTCCTTCCAAAGAGGGCTATATCCAGCTTCTTTACTTCCATAGCATCACTAGGGGACTGTGTCCCTGTCTTTTCTTTCATGATTCTCAGGTAACTATACCCTGTCAGTTGGGTATGTCTTTGGGAAAACAGAAGAGGTCATGTTGATAGATATATTGGAGGTGCCTAAGTCATCAGAGGCTATACTGTGATGAGAATATATTGTGCCCTTTTAGAAGTGTCCCTGCCTTTCATATACAAGGTTCTCTGGGCTCCTACTCTAAAGCAGAAGTGGAGCAGTTAATGGTGCTGGAGGCCTCACAGGGGCACCAGTGTTCTCAGCAGCCTAAACCTTGAGGCAGATCAAGGCAGGAAAACTTAAAAACTGGCAGAACTCTGGAAGTTGGCAAGCTTAAGGCCAGTTCAACTAGAAACTATATACTGGTTGGACTCTGAAGATGTTACAGTAGTGACAGTATGAAAATGCAGGGATCAGGCAAGTGACAGAATCAAGGGACAGGTGAACAAGGAGCAGTCACAGCAGTGGCCCCAGCTGAGATGACTGCTGCTGAGATCTTGGCTCTGGTTCTCATGTAGGACAAGACCTCAATGTGGCCATGTTTTCTGATTGTTTTTCAAAGGAAGTCAGGAATCTAGATCTTTATGTGAAATCAAATTTTTTTAAAACGCGGGACCAAATACAATTTTTTTTAAAAAAAAGCTGGAGGGATAGGTACACAACAGTTTGGGAGGCCTAAGGCAGGAGGGTAACAAATTGGAGCCTAATGTGGGCAATTTAGCAAGACCGTGTCTCAAAATTTTAAAAAGCAGGGAATGGTGCTGCATATCTGTAATCCTAGTACTCTGGAGGCTAAGGTAGGAGGATCGCTGCAAGCTCAAGGCCAGTATGAGCTACATAGTGAGTCCAGGCCAGCATGGACTACACAGCGAGACCCTGTCTTAAATAAATAAATAAATAAATAAATAAATAAATAAATAAACAAACTGGGGATGTGGCCCAGTGGGAAAGTCTTGGGGTCAATACCCAGGGCTAATTAAGGTGAGGGAAGGGAGTTAGACTCACTGGTACACATCTGTAGTCCCAGCTACTTGGGAGGCAGCAGAGGATCATTGAGCCCAGGAGTCTGAGAGCAGCCTGGGCAGCACAGTGAGACTTCATCTCAAACAAACAAACAAACACACCCAGTGAAAGAAAGCCTGCCCGCAGGCCAGATGTTACCACAGCAGGGTGGTGGCTGCTAATGGCAAGGCTGGCTGGATCCATTCCAACTACTTCATCATGCAGGAGAGTTTAGTACAGAACGAATCTTCTGTTCCAGTGGGTACTCAGTAGTTCTTAACCTTGTCTAGGTCATGGTGTCTCCTGAAAGCTAAGTCTCCTGAAAACTGCTTCCAGGAATTGCACAGCTTGTGTACACACAGCGGGACCTGGAGTTCATACCTGAAGACCTCTCCAGGCTTCAGTTGCAGATCCAGCCTTTTTCATTCAGAAACCCACCCCTTTGGAGTGACTCAGTCTTTATGGGAATGCCTGAGGTTTTTTTTGCTGCACTCTGCAATCCTAAAGTGCTCAGCCTGTGATTTTAGGCTTGTTTCTGTTTGTTTTCTTGACTTTCCCAAACTCAGACATTCTTCCCTTTAGTTTTGATCTAGGTAATTAACATGTTGCTGTTTCATAAACAGATGTGTGTCTATGTGAAGGGGCCATAGGGGTGAGAGTGGAGTGATTCTCCTTCTAATCTTGCCCACTCTCTAGTTTTCTCCAGTGCTGTTGAGAAAAAGGGAAGACCAGGGCAAAGAAGATAACACAGAGAGACTTTCTAACACATGCTTCCCTGGGTGGGAGCTCAGGGATAGTTAGGGAGCTGCCTCATGGCTTCAGCCTGCTGCCAAGCTGGCCATGTTTGCGGATCACAGCTGTAAATGTTGTCAGACCCAAGGACGGGCCTTCTCCTCAATGAGGCCTTTAAGCATTGCCAGGGCAGCAGGGTGTGTTCACCCTGCTCAGAATACTGACACCTGAGCCAGATTCTATCATTGAGAGGCATTTTGCTGTGAAAATACTGCTTTCTTTAGTGTAAATAACTCCAGTACACATGAGAGAGCACAAAAGATCAGCTGAGTTTAGTGAAGGGTGTGTTCTCTTTTCTGTTAGCTTTCAGTTTTTGAATTTAGGGGAAAATGAAACTTTATAACTATATAGTAATCAAAGTCCACACAGTTTTTAATTTGTCAAAAGCAGTTACAAAACAGTGAATGACCACCTCAGGTTTGCATAAGGACTTATAAAGTACACACTGTAATGTTAGTGTTTAATTTTTGTTATGAGAGAGACCCAAATTATAAAGGAAGAGTAAAATAAAAGATTTATGTTAAGAAGAAGAAGGGAGACAGAGCTTTCTTGAAAGGAGATCAAGAGATGGGCAGGGAAGGAATAATATACATTATATTAGTTATATAATTATAATTCTTTATAGAATTATATTCTTATAAAGAATATAAGCTATGTTACATGTTCCAACTCCACATAAAGAATGGAAGGAAATATTATGCACTGGTTAAAAAATAAATATTATGTGGGCTGGGGATTTAGCTCAGTGGTATAAGCACCTGGTTGACAAATGTGAGGTCATGAGTTCAATCTCCACTACAATAAATAAATGAGTGACAATTTAAAAAAATACCTTGCTTTAAGCATATCTTGAAGAATAAATAATGTACTATAATATTTTAGTTTTTTCAATTATGAAGTAAGATGGCTACATGTTTTCCTAAAAATTTTCATCTTATAAATGTGTGAATCTATTAGCCAAAGAATTCCAGGTCTGTTCTAGTTTGTAAAAGCCTTAATTTGTGAGGCATTTACTGTCCTTTTTGCTGATGACTGAAATCTATGCATGTAGCCTCATGCTCATTCTCAGCAGTCCAGTTTGGTGTCCCCAGCTACTCACCAAACATTTCTACTTGGGAGTCTTGTCATTACCTCAAAAACTCAACTTCTCCAGAATTCAAGTTATATTTGTAAGACTGACACTGTTTACTTACAGTGATATAGAGGTCACTTTCCCATCCTTTTAGCAGTCCAAGAAGTATAAATTTATAATCCCATAGAGAAATAACTGGAATTATAGCAAGTTAATTCCATTGTACCACTTCCAGTGCAACACAAAGGAAGAAGGAAGACACTGCAGTTACAGTATATACAGTTATGGGGAGCCAAGGGGGTCCTAAGACCAGCCAAGATAGTGGTTCACCAGAATAAAGGCCACAACCCAGGGCCTAACCCAGGTTTTATTAATTTCCCATGAGGGGAGTGGCTTGGGGGATGCTTGACAGTGAAAGTGGCAGGAAGTATGTGACTGCTATGAGCTGGGCTTCCTAGGAGGCTTGCGATCACCACTGAGATATGCAGAGGGCAAGAAATGCAGAGAGAATAATCTGCATAACACAACTGAGGTAGTGTCTAATGTTTTGGGGTTGGTGCTTCAGCTCTGATGAACAATCTTTTTTGCCCTGGGAAGTCTGCCTCTTTCTGGAGGCTGAGTCCCAGCCTACAGCATTGTTATGGTTTGTACATTGTGTCAATTTGAGAAGTTTAACTAAGACTCAGGAGGGAACCATGCTTCCTACTTTGTAAATAGCCTCATCTTGTGCTCCAGGGGGTGCAGAGATTGTGAGCCCTACATCTGCCCTGAGGGGCCGGGGTTGTGTGGGGATGGTCCTCACTCAGGCACTTATGCCACTGAGCTAAATCCCCAGCACCAGGTCCACATACAATGTAGAGAGGAACAGAGACTTGCTCTTTCCCTCTTTTGTTCTGGCTGCCTTTGCTAGCTGCTGCCTTGAAGTGTTGCCCCATGTCATGCCACCTGGCCTTAGAGCCAGCTGATTATGGACTGAAACCTCCACAACTGTAAGCTAAATTTTTCCTTCCTTCGTTTTGGGTGTCAGGTATTTTATCTCAGTGACAAGAGAAAAGTAACCCAAGACAGGTGTGGAGCGGGGGCTCTCCATCCTGAATGGCTCCATCATGGTTTTCTGGGAGTCACTGGGCAGGGAAATAGCAACTGTCCCATTGCTTCAGAGATTGCACATCAGTTCCTCCACCAGCCTAATTTACATTGCTTAAAGCCAATTGAAGGGACAAAGAAATAGCCTAGCCAGCTCTGTACATATCCATACATGGAGACAGGACCAAGTTTGTCCAAATGGTGACAGTTGTTTAAGGAGAGTTTACAGGGGTGGTTCTGCAAACAATGACCTAGTTTCTATCTATCAGTACAGCTTTTCTTCCCTGATTTTTAAGCCCTAGCCAGTATTTTTGATTATTCTCTCATGTCACTAAATGACCTCTTCAGGATTTAGGGTTGGGGGTATAGTTCAGTGGCACACTGCCTGCCTGGCAAGTACAAGATCCTGAGTTTGATTGCTGATACCAAAAAAAAAAAAGATTTATGCCCTTCTTTCATCTTCTCATTTATTGTTTTGTGATACTGACAGCCACACGCATGGTAGTCAAGTGCTCTTTCTCAGAGTACACCTCTAGCCCCTGCATTTTGAAAGTGAAGTAATATAACATCAATCATTTCTAAATCCATAATTACTCTGTGCTTCCAGCCTACCCTCCTTCACAGTGAGATTTATTGATCTCCAAGCACAGCTTTGCTGTCTTCTTTGCTGGTCAACCTGTCTGTCTTGTCTTACCTATTGATCTATGCTCCCACATCCTATCTACCTTGCATTAACTTATGAGGTCAGTCCCTAAGTCAGACCTGTATCTCAGCTATGCCATTCAACTGTTTTCAGTGAAAACACTGTGTTCTAGTTAAACCCAATCTTGTGCAGCCCTCACTCCCAATCCTGCCCACAGTCTCTGTATCAGACCGTGGACACTGAATCCAGATGTAACATGAATGTATCTCAAGGACCTGGCTCAGTAGGAGATGCTCATTAAATAGCAGTGTTTTAGTTGGGCACGGTGGCACACACATAATCGTAGTAGTCAGGAGGCTGAGGCAGGAAGATCACTAACAGTTCGAGTCCAGCCTGGACTACATAATGAGATCTTGTCTCAAAACAAACAAAAAGTGACATTAACATATTTCTGTGGCACCCAGTTATCAAAGAGGGTACCATAGGCATGTTTGAGTTAATCTCGGGATAGGGGATATTTTAAGGTAAGGGAGTGGGTTGGCTTGGTACAGGCTACTGGAAAATAAAACTGCTTACTTTCTGGAATTGTTCCACTTAAAGCCCATTAAATTGAATGTTTATAAAATACTAGCTATTCACTGTTATTATATATTTTGCTGACCTGGAGAAGTTGGTCATTTAAAATCACATAGCTGCAAGAGACTTAGGAAATTTAACTGAGAATGCCGAAGCCAGAGAAACTACATTTTGAAAAGAAATTGGAAAGAAAAGGATCTGGAATTCTCTATCCCCATTCCCAAATCCATTAAACTACCTATACTTTGCTTTGTGATTTTTTTTTTTTTTTAATTTAAAAAATTTTTTCTTGCCATCCTGGGGATTGAACCCAAAGCCTTTGTGCTGAGCTATGTCTCCCCAGTCCTCTTTTAAATTGTGAGATGTCTCACTAAATTGCCCAGGCTGAACCTGAACTTTTGATCCTCTTGCCTCAGCCTCCCAGAGTGCTGAGATTACAGATGCCTCATCACACGCAGTGTTTTGTTTCATTTTGTTTTGAAAGGTGTGACAAATGGACCAGAAAGGAATTCAATGTTGAATTTATGGAATGTAGAGTCTTAGGAATCTATTGTGTTACACAAAAATTAGAGCTTTGGGGCTGAGCCTATAGTTCAATGATAGAATGCTTGCGTACTATGTGCAAGATCCTAGATTTAATCTGTAGCACAAAAAATAAATAAAAGCAAAAGTACATGAAAATAAAATAAAAATTAGCTTTGGGCTAGGGGCATTGCTCAGTAATAGAATGTTTGCCTGTTAGTGTTGAGCCTCAGCACTGCAAAAAATGATAAAATAAAAATAAGGATTAGAATTTTTATATCATGATAGTAATCTCCAACAATTTATCCTGGTTTTATTGCTTTTTCCCCTAGATTCCATGATGCTTTGCAGCAGTTTCCTAAGTCTGAAATTTTCCATATCTGTGGATCCCAGAATTTGCTGAAAGATGGAAGATTCTCAAAAAAATGACCTGAACATAATGGGTCCAGAGAGAAACGACCCTCTTGAAAGCAGTGGCCCTCAGATTTCTGTCAGTGAATTCTCATGCCATTGCTGTTATGATATCCTTGTTAACCCCACCACCCTGAACTGTGGGCACAGCTTCTGCCGGCACTGCCTAGCTTTGTGGTGGGTGTCATCAAAGAAAACAGAATGTCCAGAATGCAGAGAGAAATGGGAAGGTTTCCCCAGGGTCAACATTCTCCTCAGGTAATGCTGGGTCTTATCTGAAGCACAGACAGCTTGTGATGGAGGTAGTGGGTTTGTAAAGGCACCAGGCTAGGAGTTGGCCTCCTGGGTAATCATTCTAGACCTGCTAGAATATTGGTTGAAAAGTCCAGGGCCTGAAAATGCAGACTCCCTTGTCACAGGTGACCATAATTTATCATTTTTTTCTAGAGGGAAAAATGAAATTTTAAGTTCTGATATGAGATGGTTACTTGTAATTCTATGTCATACAATACTTGATTTGTATTTACTGAGATACACTGTAGAGTCTATTAGAATAGTAAAACTATACAATTATGAATAACTAGTATGGATTTTCATAATATTTAAAAAAACTGTCAGTTGACACATTAATGATGTTTCTCATGCATGGCCAGAAGTTAAGACCTTTCAGATAGGTGATTTTTTTCTGCTTCTATGCAATCATGATATTCCATGAGGCCTTTAAGGCTTAACTCCTTGTTCCTTTTCCTGTGGCTTTAGTAGTGTGTCCAGGCTTCTTGATACCAACAGTGTACCAGAACTTTCTGTGAGTCCATTAGTCCAGTCTTCTCTTGTTCATAGGAGATGTGTTTACACTTCATTCCTATCTGTCAGCTTTGCTTTTCCCAACTGATTAACCTTAAATGGAAGAAAAGTTCTCTGATTTTATGGACTTAAATGGAAAGAGCCCTTCCATAACTTGGTCAATCTTTTCTCCTCAATAAACTTTGCTCTTTTCCCTTCTTACAAAACTAAATTTTAATAACATAACCAATACGTTCATTGTTTACATTCTTTTAAAAAGATTAGAACATTACTGACCAAGCTACAGACCCCTTCAACCCACCCTCCCCATCTTACATTCATCCCTTACTTTTCTCCACAGTAATTTCAGTTATGACTTAGTCGTGGTTTCTTTTATTTATTATTATTAAGTTTTTGGGTTTTTTGCTTTTTGATGGTGCTGGGGATTAAACTCATGGCCTCGCACATGATAAGCATGTGCTATATCACTGAGGTATACCTCCAACTCCTCTTTTAAATTTTAAAGGACACTTTTAAACACTTGGGTTCCAATAGAAAAATGCATACATTTTCTTGCATTGTCAGTGTACAGTCTGTATTTGTGTGGCTCTGCAGAATACTGTTCTTGTTCAACATTTATGTGTGTCTTAAGTTTATCCATCTTGGCATGTAGTAATCTATCTGATACATTAACTGATAAAACTTCATAGTACTCCTCTTTAAGAATATACCATATTCCAATTAATTGTTTCCCTAATAGTGGACATGGAGATTGTTTCTAATTTTTTGCTTTTCCTAAGAGGACTATAGAAGACCTTCTTTTACATTCTCCTAGCCACCTTTATACTACTAAGTACTGTATAGACTGTTTTATTTTGGCCTGTAAACATTATATTTAGTCAAACAACTATCTTCTGATTTTTTTTCTCTTCACAGGGATGCTATTGAGAAGTTATTTCCTGATGCCATTAGAATGAGATTTGAAGACATTCAAAGGAATAATGACATAGTCCAAAGTCTTGCAGCCTTTCAAAAATATGGAAATGATCAGATTCCTTTAGCTCCCAACCCAGGACGAGTGAATCAGCAGAGAGGAGGGGGATTCTTTTCCGGAGTGCTTACAGCTTTAACTGGTGTGGCAGTAAGTCTCTCCATTTCTGTGTCTATCCCCCCATCCCCCAACCAGTCTCCACTGCAGTAGGTTCTCTCAGTAACTATTTAGCAGCTGGTAATGTGACTGTGTATAACTCACTGTGTCCATTGAAAGCTACTGGGCTATATGATTTCTTCAGAATGTTGCTTACTCAAGTGACTGCAAAATTGTCGGTGCCCAATAAATGTTAGCTGCATCCTATCCAATCCTTTCTGTGATTTTGCAACAGGACCCATTATGCCATTGTAGAGGTGAGGAAACAGGGCAGACACGTGGTAGAAGTAGACATTGAGACATGGACCTTGAAGACACAGTCCTACTTTCTGTGTAAAGACTACAATTTTTTCAATCCTGTGTTCTAAAAATCTAAATACTTTTATAGTAGAAAAGGCTTATTTGTGAAAAGGTCAGTTGTGTTGACTAAGTTGATGGGTTCAAGGGTACAACTACTACTAGGTGCCCTAGGATGAGTCCTGTCCTGGTCTCTGTCCCCTCACTGCCCAGTGGAGAGCAGAGAGAGGAGCCAGAGGACTGTTGAGACCCTACTCTTCCAGGGGGATGGCATTGCCCTGCTACTGAGAATGAACATAGCATCATCCCCTTCCAGCTCAGCTCGTACCTGCCTGGCCCCACACTCCAGTACTCAGTGGTGATCTGACCTGTTTGCATCCCTTTTCCCAGGTGGTCCTGCTTGTGTATCACTGGAGCAGCAGGGAATCTGAGCACGACCTCCTGGTCCACAAGGCTGTGGCCAAATGGACGTCAGAAGAAGTTGTTCTCTGGCTAGAGCAGCTGGGCCCTTGGGCCTCCCTCTATAGAGACAGGTTTTTATCTGAAAGAGTAAATGGAAGGTGAGGAGGAGTATCTTCCAGCATGCCCTGGGCATTTCTGTAACCAGCTTTGTTTTTGTTTTTGAGACAGGGTCTTACCATATAATCTAGATTGGCCTCAAAGTCACTATGTGGCCAAGGTTGACCTTGAACTCACAGTAATTCCCCTGCCTCAGCCTCCCGAGTGCTAGGATTACTGTGTGCATCACCACACAGCTTTTGTTTTTTTTTTTAAAGAGAAAAAAACACCAAAACAGAAAAAAAGGGAAGCAATAATACAAAATTAAAAAAAAAACCACTAAGAAATTACTAGTTGACAAATTATATGCTGTCATCTTAGAAATAGTTGTTCAAGTTATAGAATTAAAGCACTACCACACAGCTTTTATCCAGCTTTGTTGAGATATATATATACATGCCACAAAATTCACCCATTTGAAGTATACAGTTAATGGTTTTTATAGTGTACTCACGTATACATGCAACCCTTAACACAGTTGAGTTTAGAACATTTTCCCACCCCAGAAAAAATCTCATATCCCTTTATTGGTCAATCCATATTTCCCTGTCTTCTAAATGCTAGCAAACACTAATCGACTTGGTGCTTGTATAACTGGATTGGCTTATTCTGGACTTTCATATAAATCAGCTATCTGGCCTTTTGTGTGTAGCTTTTTCAGTTAGCATGTTTTCAAGGTTCACCCATGATGTAGCATATATCAGTGCTTCATTCCTTTTTATAGCTGAAAAGTATTCCATTATTTGGATAGACTACGTTGTCTTCATCTGTTCTTCAGTTCATGGACATTTAGGTTAACTCCTGGTTTTGGCTGTTAAGAATGATGCTGCGATGATAATTTGTGTACAAGATTTTGTGTGATCAGCTGGGCACAGTGGCGCACACCTATAATCCCAGTGTACAGGAGGCTGAGGCAAGAGGATTCCCACCACTGAGTTCGAGGCCAGCCTACACTTCATAACAATACCCTGTCTTAAAAAAAAAAAAAGATTTCGTGTGGACATAAATTTTCACTACTCTTCCTGGAGTGGAATAAGCTGAGTTACATGATAACGTATATTTATTCCCCCACCCCCTAAAACCCTGTAGTTTAGTATAACTTACATGTACATGTAACTTTTTTCTGGTGATCTTTTTTTTTTCTTGGTACCGGGGATCGAACTTACAACCTTGCTCTTGCCAGGCAGGCGCTTAAGCCACTGAGCTAAATCCCCAGCCCACATGTAACTTTTTTCATCAAGTAAATTTTTGTCTTTTAGTCTACCTTTTTAGTGCATGTCAGTATTACATGATGGTAAAGATTATTCTGGGAAGTTAGTACATATTTTTAATATACCTTAATTTTAATCATGTTATCTCTTTCTCCTATGTTTACTTTTTTTGTCTTTGTGGTTTCCTGATTATAAAAGCAATGTGCACTTAATACTTTTTAAAAATAATGCAGGACGATATGATATTGAAAGTGAAAATACCTTTGTAATCCTACTCTTCAGAAAAGTGCAGTTGCTGGGCATGATGTAGCACACCTGTGATCCCAGCACTGGGACACTGAGGCAGGAGAGTTGCCTTGGGTTTGAGGCCAGCTGGCACTACATAGTAAGACCCTGTCTTTAAAAATAACAAAATAAAACAAAAAAAGTGCACTCTACTGCTAGCTTCATCCCCAGCTCCCAGATTTTTTATACATTACAATATATAAATGTGCATTATTTCATTTCTAAAAATACAGTTGTACTAAGTAGACCTGTGTTTCTCCATGGGCATAGATATAGACAGATACAGATATATCCTGTATATAGTGGTTGCATAAACCACCACACATTAGTAGGAACAGACCCTTTTATAATCCATTTATTTCAGACCTGGAATTCACTCACTGCCCCATTTGACTGCTCCCAAACTTGAGATTCTCCTGAGTGGCCAGAATAGCAGGCATGCATAATTGTGCCTAGCTTCCACCGAGCTTTTTGACACTTGACTTTCCTGTGGAAAAGCAAAATGCTTCTATTTGAATTAGGTTCTTATAAGAATTAGCTTCCCCTAAAATTGTGGTTAAAAAGTACTGTTTAGTTATTACAGTATCTCTTAGTGTAATTGTTTTACTCTATAACTGAACTCACTGGGTCAAAAGCAGTAAGTGTGTGCATCTTTATGTGCATCTTTAATCGGTATTACTAACTACTACCACATCACCCCGGGCAGGACCCTCGCGTTTGTACTGCCCCATTCAGAGTTGCATGAAGCTGCTATATTCTCTTCTGCTTGCCTGTGTACAGTGATTTCCCCTGTGCTGGGGAACAAACCCAGGCCCCTGAGCCACATCCCTCCACCCACATCTGCTCTATGGGAAGGAGTTTAATGACAAGTCACTGTGGAAGTGGAATCTAACTTTCTGATGAAGAGATTAGATAAGGGACCTACAATCATTTTTATTAAATTAAATCCCTGCCCCCAAATAACCACTCTGTTTTGTGTTTTTTTACATTTCGTTTTGTTTTAAGATAAGGTCTTGCCATGTTGTCCAGGGTAATCTCCAATTTATAGTCTTCCTATCTCACCCTTCCAAATGCTTTCCACCACACCCAGCTAAAACAGCCTTTTTTTTGTCTTTTTGAGACAGCGTCTCACTGTGCAGTTCAGGCTGGCCTTGCACTCACTTCCAGAGCCCAGGTTGGTTTTATAACCCAGGCTGGTCTCAGACTTGCTACAATCCTCCTGCCTCAGCCTCCCAAGTGCTGGGATTACAGATGTGCACCACCATGCCCAGCTAACCCAGACATTCTTAATGTCATAACATGTTACTAGATTTCTTTCTAAAATTTTCCCTATACATAATAAACCAGAGCAAAATGTAAGATTAGAGTCTTTAACTGAAAGATCAAAGGCTTAGGAACAAAACAGACCTTGGCATGCTGTGTGCAAGTTGCTTTATTTACCTAAGCCTGCTTTCTGGTCCACAAAAAGGGCACATTGCCATTCAGCCCTACAGAATTGTTAAATAATCTGCTGTGGTTTATAAAAAAAATAGTAGTAATTGGCAAGTAGTAACCATTCAGCTATTTGCTGTTACTACTACTACATATGTTTAACGTCTCACTTTACCGCAAGCCTAAAGTACTTGCATTGATAAGGTGGATCTCAGTGTAGAAAATTTGCTCCCAGTGTATAATCTCAAAGGAAATCTTTTCTCCCTTGCACCACAGATTGCTTTTAACCCTGACAGAGGAAGAATTCTCAAGAGCACCCTATGCCATAGAAAACAGCAGCCACAGAAGAGCCATCCTCATGGAGCTGGAGCGTGTCAAAGCACTAGGTGCGAAGCCCCCCCAGAATCTCTGGGAATATAAGGTGAAACCTTCGAATTTTTTTAATTGAAAAAAGAGTAAGAGTACAACATAGCAATCATCTCCTTGCCTGCTGTGTAATGTAAGAAAAGCGGACACTCCCCCACCCCACCCCATGTCCACCTTTCTCTCTGGGCCTGCACTCCTCCATACTGCGGAGGGGTCCCCAAGCTCAGGACCATTGTTTTCCAGGCTTTAACCTTAACGCAAAAGGCCTTAACTGTGAGTGTGTCCTTCTGCGTGTAGCTGTGATCTCTGTGGCTCCAGTTCACCGTTTTCTCTCTTGCACTGTGTTCCCCTAGACATATATGTGACAACTTGTAGGTTTTACTGTTGATGGATGCTGCATGGGTTTCCACTTTTGCTATTAGAAGCAGGGCTGCTCTGGACACTCTTGGGAAGCTCTTGGGCTCATATACAAGAGTTTCTTTATAGTATACACTGAAGAGTGGAATTACTAGGTCATAAGTAACATGCATTCAGTGTTACTAAATTCTGCTAAATTGGTCTTTAATGTGACTGTGCTGTTTGGGTCTCCTTCACAGTTAGGATTTAATGAATACTATAAAATAAATGCTGTTATTAGTCATAAACTGTCTGAAATATATAGACTTAAACTCTTAAAAAAAAGACAGCGTGGAGAAAAATCAGATAACTAATAAACTTATGAGAAGAAATGCCCATTCATATTTAAAGAAGGGCAAACTAAATAAGCCAATGCTGTTGTCAGATTTGACATTTAATGTGTAACGTTTCACTTATGCTATTGTCAGATTTGACATTTAATGTGAAGAAAGAGACACTTGTGTGTTTTGAGGATCATGAATTCATGCAGTCTCTGGAGGGTGGTTTGTTCTAATACTTCAATTAAAACTGTATTGTTCCTCCATCTGCCATCTTACTGCTTTACATTTGAAGTGGAGGTAGCAGAGCTTAGTGATCAAAAGCAAGGCTGTATTTCAGCATAGGGGTGCATGCCTGAAATGTCAGCATTTAGGAGGCTGAAGCAGGAGGATCACAAGTCTCAAAACAGAAAAAAAGAGCAAGGCTCTGGGGCCATCTGTCTGGGCTCCTTGCCAGCTCCTTCAGAACATACCGCCTGTGGATCCTCCTGCCTCAGCCTCAGCCTGGAATTATAGATGTGCAACACTCTTCTCAGCTTATACAAGTAATGATTCTTAATACTAACCAGAGTGAATGGGAACTTAAATCTGATCTTGCTATCAAACCAAGATGATCTCCACCTCAGTCCTTGCCTCTTCCTTGCTGCCCAGCCCCTCTTTGAGTGTGCATGTAAAAGATTCCTCCAGCCCAGGTGTCCTGGTGAATCCATCTGAATCCCTGGAAAAGATTGCTCATTTTTAGAGGTGTCATCAGAGTCACCTCACTGTGCAGCTGTTTTCCCTCCTTATCTGATGGGAAGTAAACGAGTTGTATTGTTTGGGCCCAGCATCCACACTGACGCCAGAGCTGCAAACATGGAACATGGCGTCTTCCTTTCTCTTGTCCTTACTCTGCTCTGCCTGCACACAGCAGGCTTTACTTCTGGGGCCTGTGTTTCTTGAGATCATGTATCCTCAAGTGTAGTACTGTCCCCAAGAAGCAAAAATGGATTCTTAGGGTATAAAAAGCCTTAAGGGATGACAGTGACTTTTGGTCGTCTTCCAAAAAGATCACAGTACCTAAACAGATTCATAGTATACCTGTGGCATTAACATTTCCTGGAGCTGAGCATAGTGGTGCATGCCTATAATTCCAGCACTCAGGAGGCTGAGGCAGGAGGATTACAGGCCAGCCTGAGCTATGTAGTTAAGTTCAAGGCCAGCTCTAATTAGAGTAGACCCTGTCTTAAAAAAAAAAAAAAGTGCATGGAGTATGCTGCAATGAAGAAATGTCTTATGGTGCTAGAGGTATAGCTCAGTGCTAGGGCATTTGCCCAGTATATTGGAGGTCCTCCCTGGGTTCATCCATCACAGTCATCATCATCACAATCCCATCATCATCTTGGTAGAAAGTCATTTTGGCATGACCTCATTGGTCCTTGTTGGTTTCCTTTCTCACATGTCGAGATGCACAAGGCATTCTTTTCTGCTTCAGGCCTAGAATCTGCCATTTTATAATTGGATTGTTAAAACCCTTTCACTACAGCTGGACATGATGACACACAACTGTAATCTCGGCACTTGGGAGTCTGAGGCAGGAGGAATGTTGCAAGTTCAAGACCAGCCTGCGCTACAAAGTGAGCTCAGGGCCAGCCTGAACTGCACAGCAAGATCCTGTCTAAAAAAAAACAAAGCAAAACGAAACAAAAACTTTCACTACAAAAAAAAAAACACTTTCACTATAGAAAATTTCAGATGTATACAAAAATAGAGGGACAAGTGTATGATTCTAAACATATCCAACATATTACTTCATCTTTACATACTTTAGTGTGAATTTCTAAAGACTTTTAAAAATAGTATTCTTCACACTTAAAAATTTAATAGTAAACCACTGATGACATCAAAAAAGCTGAATTGGATTTAAAGCTATATTGTGTAGAATTAACACACACATACTTAAAGTGAATAACTTGATATGTTTTGACGTGTGTACGTACCTTTGAAAGCATGACCACAGTCACAATGGGGAGTACATCCACCTGCCCCTCAATTGTCCTCCTCTCCCTTTATATTCTTTGCTCTTACTGCTCCTATCCTACTAGGTGTGCAGTGATTTCTATGGTTTGTTTCACTGTGCTGGGGATCAACCCACAGCCATGCATGCCAGGCAAGTGCTATACCACTGAGCTGTACCCCCAGTCCTTCAGGATCATTCCAGTATGTATTTCTCTAAAGGCCAATGATAGTAAGCCTCTTCGATGATCTTACTTCCTGTCTTTGTATCGTCTTCCACAAAGTGCCCAGTTTACTTGATTCTAAATATCAGATAAGTTGACTCATTTTTAAAGTTACTTTTATAATCAGGAAAAAAAAAAAAACAGGAAAAAAATTATAGTAAAATTTCAAAGATTTACAAAAGTGAGGGAAATAAAAGGAAATTATAATCTCACTTAATAATCAAACATGATTGATACTGCAGTTCTATTTTTTCCTGGTCTAATCTGTGAGATGGCATCTATGGTCTTAACTAATCTCTGTTGACAGTATTGAGAGCAGGTGATCCTCCAGGAAAGACATGCCAGTGCTGAGCAAGGCCCTGCTGTCACGGCCCTGATACTAAGAGATGACCTTGCCACACATCTACTTAGGCCCCAAAATTCAGTGGTTTTCATTGTGACAGTACAACACCAAACATTTTATACATGAAGCCTTCTCCAAGTTCAGTTTTTTTCATCCAGTGGTATCTACTTATAGGCAAGTTAAACTGAACTCTTCTGACCTTTCCCCCTCCTTTTTTTCCTGTCTTCCTGCCTCAGCCTCCCAAGTAGCTACGATTACAGGCATGAGCCACCACACCTGGCTTTGAGCATTTTAAAGACTGTTTTTCAGAACTGCATCCCCAAAATGTTGTGTTCTAACAGCAGGACCAAGGAGCAGGCTTCTCACCTCTTGATCTCTTCTGTGGATAGAGACTGGGGTGGTTTTTTTGTTTTTTGTTTCATTTTTGTTTTGTCTTATTTGTTTTGTTTGTCTTTCTGAAACAAGGTCTCACTGTGCAGTTCAGGCTGGTCTCAGACTTGCAACAATCCTCCTGCCTCAGACTCCTAAGTGCTGGGATTACAGGAGTGTGCCACCACATCTGGCTTGGGTCTTTTTATAATGTAGGCCAAAAGATGAATTACTTGGCCTTTTATTGCCATTCATTCTTTTCTCTCTTTTTTTTTTTTTTTTTTTTTTGGGTGCACATCACACATCAGGAAAAAAGTTGATGGCAAAAGCATGAGACCACAGAAGGAATGTGAATGGGGAGCTGGCCACTGCGGTTGTAATGTGGTCCTCTGCCTGCTTGTCCCCTGTAGGCCGTGAACCCAGGCAGGTCCCTATTCCTGCTCTACACCCTCAAGAGCTCCCCGAGACTTGGTCTGCTGTACCTGTACCTGTTTGACTACACAGACACCTTCCTGCCCTTCATCCACACCATCTGCCCTCTGCAGGAGGATAGCTCTGGGGACGACATTATCACCAAGCTGCTGGTAGGTGTACAGAGTGCCTGGAGTAGAATTATGCTTCTGTCCCGCAGTGTGGGATTGGAGACATGGCTGTAGGTCCTGTGGAAGAGCAAGCAATAGCCAGGCTTCCTGTGAATTTTGCAGGGCAACATACTCTCCACACACAAAAGAAAATGAAGTCAGATCTCTCCTGGAAGCTCATTTGTTTCATGCATTGCATAGCAAGAGGAACAATTTTCTGGACTTGAAATATTAAAAAGAAAAACATAAAACATTACTTTCATGATATAAAAGATAGCGTAGGTCCAGACAATATACTAAGGAGTTAGGTGTATGGGCCTTCTGATCTGTAGTGTGTCACTTTGTAGAACCTCCAAAGGGAGGTTATTTGTCCTACTCTGAGAGCAGAGGCTTGGCTTTTTCCCCACTCCACCTGGTGGGCACTTGTTTCTTTGACTTCACTTGAGAATTCCTTCAGAATTGTGTGTGTTGTCTTTCAAGGATCTGAGGGAGCCCACCTGGAAGCAGTGGAGAGAGTTCCTTGTCAAGTACTCCTTCCTTCCGTATCAGCTGATTGCTGAATTTGCCTGGAACTGGCTGGAGGTCCATTACTGGACATCACGGTTTCTCATCGTCAATGCCATGTTACTTTCAGTTCTTGAATTATTCTCTTTTTGGAGGATCTGGTCCAGAAGTGAGCTGAAGTAAGTGTTTTTGTATAAGAGATGTTTGGAGCAACAAGGGCTGGGAAGGAAATAACTAACTAGGGAAAAGACTCCCTTTGAAGTACTTATTAAAGGTGAAAAGGAAAAAATATCCTCTGCCAAGACTTCTCAGACTCAGACTTGAGAAACACTACTCAAATAGTGGAATGAAAAGTTAATTTAAGTGAGGAGGAGTTGTGTTCATTATTACAGTGTTTCCCTACGTTTCTCATACCTGCATAAAAATAAACCAGATAATTTCAGTAGGGTGTATGTATGTAATGAATGTTAATAATTAGGGAGTAAGCAAGTGAGAAGAGGGTCCTTTACAAGAAACTGCAGTGTCATAGAGCATCACGCTCTCAGGGATTCTGTAGCCATGTGATCAAATGCTCTTCTGCCAGCAACTAGAACAATAATAACTTCTCTAGATCAGTGAAAGAAATGAGAGAGCTGTCCTAGACAGCCTCGTAGGCAGAGACTTTTGGATGCTGGTAACAGGAGCCAACCTAAACTGACTTTTGGTCAGCAAATGTGCTGGACCCAGAGCCCCAGAGGATGTGGTCAAGACCAACTCTCCCTGTCACATCCTTGCTCTTTCCTGTGTTAGTCTCTTGCAGCTTTCCTCATATGGGAGCTTTGGCTGCTCCTGATTTTGGTCTGAGCATTTCAGCAATCCTTCCTGTTGGGAAGGAAGCACTTACATCCTGGTTGTGGTGACACATGCCTGTAATCTCAGCGCTTAACAGGCTGAGGCAGGAGGATCACCATGAGTTCCAGGCCAGCCTCAACTACTTAGTGAGATCCTGTCTCAAAAAAAAAAATAAAAATAAAAAAAGATAAAAGCACTCTTTTCATACAAATTGTAACAGGTTTCGGGACTCACAAACTTTTCCTCTGATTGGGCCAGCTTGGGTCACATGCCTTCCCAAGCCCATTGAGTGCAGTGCAGGGCTGTGCAGAGCTCTCTTCAGCCAGCCTCAGGCATACCCTCACCTCACCACTGGGGGTTACATTCAGTCCAACCCAGAGAATAGGTGAGGGAGAGACTGAGGATGTACTCAGTGCAGGCGTGTATGCTTAGCATGCTCAAAGCCCTGGGCTCAGTCCCCAGTAACCTGTACCTCAAAGAAAAGAATGGGGTAACTAGGCATCATGGCACTTGCCTTTAATCCCAGCTCTGGGAGGCTGAGGCAGGAGGATCACAATTTTGAGCTCATCTTGGGCAACTTACTGACTTAAGATTAAGAGAAAAGAAAAATAATATGTGAGCAGACATCCCCAAAGCCAAACTCAAAAGCTGTTTCCAGGGTAGGATGCCTGCAGGGCAGGCAGAAGAAAAATGTCTGCCATATCCTTCATCTTGATCATGTGACTTGGGAGATTTTTGGCCTTGTCTATCAGAAGCAAACTTAGAGTTCTGAGAACCTGACAGGAATCACCCTTGTGTATTTTGATTCAGCAAACCCACTTACTCACACAGAGAATATGGATATTTATGCCCTTTCTCTATCCCTGCCTTTCTGCAGGGCACTGCAGATCTTTTGGAAAAGCACATGAAACAGCCTGTACCCATCAGAGAAAAAAATGTTTAAAAATAAGTAAAAGTATGGCAGTAACAAGCAGGTAAGGTTAGGGGCCAGGCATCTGTGGCTGTGGGCTGCATCCTGGGAACTGAAGACTGACTGGTCAGCAGAGGTCCAAGTGTGCATCGGGCACCTGTGACAGAGGACATGGTCTCTGTGGCCCAGGCAAGCTGCCCTGTGAGGCAGAAGAGTCCCAGGCTGAGGCTGAGGTGTCTGAACCACTTTTCTTCTGTTTGCAGGACAGTGCCTCAGAGGATGTGGAGCCATTTTTGGAAAGTGTCAACACAGGCGCTTTTTGTGGCCATGTTCTGGCCCCTCATTCCTCAGTTTGTTTGCAACTGTTTGTTTTATTGGGTCCTGTACTTCAACCCGATTATTAACATCGATCTTGTTGTCAAGGAAGTTCGACGGCTGGAAACCCAAGTGTTGTGACTGGCGCTGCCCCGGCTCCAAGACACTCCTCAGACTCCCAGCACAGGGAGTGACGGAGTGGACTTCCTGTTTTCTACCCCAGTAAAACAAGGTGCTGCTTTGTATGTCAAAGGCTTCAACCAGGTCCTCTCTCCTGCCATGACCCTTGGTGGCAGAGACTGATAACCAGTACAAGGACTCTGTTCAGCCCCAGCAGAAGCACCTCCCACCCAGCTACCTTCACAAGATCATGGGAGACTCAGGCCCAGTGGCTGGCAGGACTTGAGGTCCTTAGAGGACACAGTAGGTGATACCCAGAGGTCATCACATCAGCAGTGCCCTTTGCCCTAACCTCAGTGACTGACAGGCTCCCAGAGCCTGAGACCGGGCTTGTTAGGGCCAGGCCTGTCCTGTGAATGAAGTTTAGGAAAACAGGAACTGAAATCCTGTCATAGGCCTGGATTGTTACACATAAAAAGTACAGAGGAATACCCAGAATTCAGTCACCAGTTCTCTCCTGTCGGATAGTTGTTACATTTTAGAGTGAGCCTTAGAGGATTCAGTTTGAGATGAAAATGATGGTGAACTCATCCTCACTAGGTGCTGTTTTGCAATCATTGAAAGTTTGGATCTCTTTCTGAGCAAAGGGTTTGAGTGGGATGTGAGACAACTTATGGGGTGTAATTCCCATCTCACTAAGCTGCATCAGGCTACTGAAAAGCATTGTTTTGGAGTGCTGTTGTTTTGTTTTCAAGAATTTAATTCATAAAATAAATGTGGGATAGTTTTTGTTCAAGAAGCATTTTATAAATTGACTGCACACTGTATAATGTATAATCTTTATTGTTCTGTCCTGATGCATAAACATAGGTATAATTACCCCCAGTGCTATAAGTGGGAATGGGATGAAGGCTGTATGGCCTTTCATTTTCATCCGGTGTGAAAAAATAGCAGGATGCAGTGACCTTATCAAGATTGGCCTCATTGAAATAAGTCTGCATCCAAAGTGTGCGTTTGTGATTCCATAAACTAGTCAATAACCCTTCGTATCTCCATGTGCAGATTTCACTCAAACTTTGCATCTGAAAGTTTAAAGAAATTACTTGAAATCGTTTTATACAGATAAACCTTCTATAGAGGAAAAGACTGTTTACAAAATACACAAATATCAAGGGTTGCTGGCTTTAATCTACTAGTCAGACTTCAGCTTCCAGCTCCATGTGGATGTGGAGCCACTGGTCAGCTCTGAGGCTTCTTCATCTTCAGTGAATAGGGAGAATTCTCCACTCGATGCTTATCAGGCCCCAGGGACACGCCTCTTGCCCTGTTTTAATACTGGTGACTTAGCAGAGACAGGTACTCTGGGTCTGGAGACACTGCAGTGCTTGTGCATGCCTGGTTTCAGACCCTGTGGCGTTCCTGATACTGTTTCCTGCCTGGCAGAGGTCACAAAGCTGGAACTGGCCGCAGTCATGTACCTGAGCCTGAGGAGGACAGCAGTGGCCAGACTCCCAAACTAGGCCCCTCCCCCATGGCCTCCCATATTCTGCTCCCGCACCCAGCTTCAAAGATGAGTTACACCTAGATGTTTCAGAAAGGAAGGTGAAGGAGTCCTGGCTGCAACTAGAGCAAACAGGTGGGCGAGGCACTCATTCCTTACTGCCAGGCAGACCTGGCATCCTCAGAGTGTGTGTGCCAAGATGCCTGTAAAGAGCATCCAGAGGAGTGTCCTCGCCAAACATGCAGACCCTATGACAGAAAATACCATTTCTCTAAATTCAGGCCAGAAAACAAAAAGGTATGTGTGGGTGGGTGGGTGGAGATTAATTTATAATCATCCTCATAACAACTGATAAAAATAAGTATCTCCAATAAAATAATCAGCTGAAGCCAGGCATGCTAGTACATGCCCTTAATCCCAGGATAAGACAAAATGGCTGGGAGTTCAATGCCAACGTGGGATACTTAGCAAAACCCTATCTCAAAAGATAAAAGTACCTAGCATGTGCAAGGCCCTAGGCTAGAATCCCTAGCACCACAAAAGAAAACAGAAAAGGACCCTTCATGAAAACCATATGGCTTCTCCAGGCATGGTGGCACACACCTGTAAGCCCAGCACTCATGAGGTTGAGGCAGGAATATAGCCATGAGTTTGAGGCCAGCCTGCATTACATAGTGGGACTGTCTCAAAAAAAAAAAAAAAAAAACCTAAGGCATCACCTCAAAAGTAGCAAAGACTCATGGCAACACAGTGATGCCAGCTCTGATTATTCTGAATGGTGGGAACTTTTTTTTCCCTGCTTTATATTGTGTATTTCTGTCTCTGGTCTCTGATCTTTTCCCTCACTTCCTCCACCTAATTCTCTCAAGCTCAGGAAACATGTTTTTTTTTTCCCCAAGAAGGCACCTATCTGGGGATTTAGCTTAGTGGCTTAAGCACCTGCCTGGCAGGCACGAGGTTGTGAGTTTGATCCCTGGTACCCCCCCCCCCGCCAAAAAAAACAGCCTTGCTATGTTGCCCATGCTGGCCTCCAACTTCTGCCTGGGGGTCCCCAGTAGCTAGGACTATTGGCATGAGCCTCCCGAATAAGGTTTTTTTCTTTGAGACAGGGTCTCTGTGTAACTCAGGCTGGCCTTGAACTCACTATACAGGCCAGGCTGGTCTCAAATGTCATTCTCCTCCCTCACCCCAAGTAGTTGGAGTATAGGCGTATGTCCAGCTAATAATACTCTATAAACCCAACATGTACTGGATTCGACCCTTACAGGAGTGGGTGTTATGTGACTTTATTTATCACCACAACGTAGGATCTATAGCATGGCCAAGCACCTAGTGGAATTTGTTCACATTTGACTAGCAGCCATCAGGAGCAAGTTAAAAGACAAATCCTACCATTTCATACAGGATGAACCTCAAAAATACCAAACCCAGGTACGTGTGCAGACATGAGAGCTACGTGTGGTTGTGGTGCACACCTATAATCCCAGCACTGGGGAGGCTAAGGCAGGAGAATCGTGAGTTCACAACTAGTCTGGACTACACAGACAGTTAAGGTCAGCCTGGATGACACAATAAAACCCTGTCTCAAAAATAAAATCAATCTGGATGTGACTCCAGTTATCCCAGCATTCTGGGAAGCAGAGGCAGGAGGATCGCAACATCCAGCTCATCCTTAGTGACTTAACAAGATCCTATATCAAAAAGGGATGGGGGCATAGTATGAAGGCCCTGGGTTGGATCCCTAGTACCACAAATAAAATGGGCTTGAGACCAGAGATAACGTGGGACACATCCTGGATTTAGAGGGATGACAGCATCCCTTCTGGCTCTTGGAAACCACAAGAGCATCCTCTCACCATAATTCCTTGACATCTTGACATAAGCCTCAGAAATGTGATCCCACTCTAACCTCATCTTAACACCCTGACGTGAGCCTAAAAAGTATGTTCCTGTCATCATCATTCCCTGGGCTCTGCCGTAAGCCCCAGGAGCAGGCACAGTAACTGCTTAGGAGTATGAGAGAGGAAGCCATGGTCTTGGTAGCACCATTAGCTGTGCAGTGTGGATGCCTCTGGCGGGCTTTGACAGCCGTGCTGGCTCACTGGGCCTATATAACATCACCCCCACCCTGCCTTTTGACAGGAGAGCAGAGACTCACAGTTGATTGGAAAGGAGGCCAGTTGACATCTTTGACTATTCCCCAAATTCTAAGAAAAAGCCACCCCACGACTCACTGCAGTTGCTGTCTCTGGCTCTGCTCACCCACTGTTCTTGAGAACAGACTTTCATTACTGATGGTGCCACCTGTGGCTGCTGCAGCTTGGAACTCTCCTGAATGTGCTTTAACCTCGAACCTACAATAGATGACACCACTCTGAGGCAAACTCACTTTTAAACTTTCTCATCAGACCACTCCTATTCTGCGGAATGTACTTTCCTTTAATCTCTGCCTTTGTTACTACTTCTGTGTGTCTTGCTCAATTCTTTGTTCAGGATACAGAGAACCTGTATATCACGTGAAACTAACAGCAACTGTCCATAACACTTTGACATTCATCCACTGGAAGCCCAGGATGGGTCCTGGGTCCCAGGTTCTGGGACAGAAAAGGCAAAAGCAAACTAGCCTCACAGCTTGACCACTTGGCCTCAGTTGCCTTCTGCAGAAACCTGAATGCTGTTGTTCATCAGTGAAAAGCAGCTTTATTTCTTTGTGCAAATGAACATTTCAAGTCAGGCCAGTCAGTTACAAGTGGGAGAATCCTGCTCACATAAAAAGCGAGGGTAGAACAAATACATCAAGTTGTACTTAGCCTTGGCGAGGCAGTATGCAATGTTCTTGTCACACTCACACATGAGTTCTTGACATTTGTTCTTTGCAGGTCCTGGAAGAAGTGGGGAAACTGAGGTTAGAGCAGGGACCTGCAGAAACTCTGGATAAATGTCAGAGAAGCCAGTCCAGTAAAGCTGGAGGCAGGACAGGTCACAAACGTGACAATGGAAACAGGAAAGGGAACTTGAAGACCAAGTCCAAAGCACACAACCTTTCAGTTTCTCCTCTGTGTCAATGTTATGATTTCCTAAAGGATCTAAAGGGATCCTTTAGATAATGAGACAATAGGCACTGGGCAACCATCTGGGTTTGTAACGCCTGCTTTGTTCCTCCTTGATCTTTTTTCTTGCCTAACTTCTTTGTTTTCCTTTGTTTTCTTCTTTTTTTTCTTTCTTTCTCATTTATTTTACTTATTTACTTGAGACAGGGTCTCGCCATATAATTCAGGCAATTCACAGTGATCTCCTGCCTCCCAAGTGTTAGGATTACAGACATGTACCACTATGCTGTTTGCCTAACCTGCCTGAGGCTGAGTCTTCCCATAAAATGGGGACATTGCTGGGGATGTGGCTTAAAGGTAGACAGTTTTCTTAGCATTCTCAAGATCCCAGGTTCAATGCCTAGCACTGGAAAATGAAAGTTAATAAACAAAAGAGAAGCATTCTTTACTTCGCAGGGTTACGGGGCAGCCAGAGTAAAAAGGCTATGAAAGTGCCCATCGGGCTTGGCACAGGACACTGCCTCAGTCTGCACTGGCTGCCACCTGTGTGTCTTAGCCCCCTTCTCTGGGTCTCCTCCAGGTGCTCCTCTGAGAAAACCAGCATAGGGTCAGGGGTAGCTCAGTGGTACAGCATTCTTCTAGCATGTGCAAGACCCTGGGTTCCAGCCCCAACAATGCAAGCAAAGAACAGCAACTCATCTTAGGTAAAAATCATGTGTTCTCCTGTATCTCACAGACATAAGGCAGCCACCCCCAGATCTGTCTCCTTTGGCTGGGAAAGCCTCTGTAGAAAGCCTCATTTGTATGGCTTAGCTTCTGCAGACTTTGAGTCGTATCTTTATCACTCAACAGGCCCAGCAGCACCAAACAGTCATAGGTGTGGGACTTGGGACACTGAAGATCATCCCACCAAGCCCTGACAGGAGCTGCGCTGATTAGAGGAGTTAATCTGCATGGCTGTACATAGGGCTTCCCAAATGTGGTCAGGTGAAGGCAACTTCAAGATCACTAAAATCCCCCTCCTGTTCGTTCATTCGTTCATTCATTCATTTGTGCTACAGGTTGAATCCAGAGCCTCTCACCTGGTTGTCTGTGTTCTATCACTCAGCTACTCCACCAGTCCCTCTCATTTTTAATAATAAGTATTATTAAAGAAATAAATTATACTAAATAAAGTCTATCCCTGCCACAAGTGGAAAACCAAAATCTTATAATATAAGAAACCAATAAAAAAACATACTAAGCAGCCAGGTATGGTACCTTACACCTATAATTCCAGCACTTTGGGGAGGCTGAGACAGGAGGATCACAAATTTGAATTTAACCAGGACAATTTAGTGACTTGGCCAGAATTTGTAACAAAAAAAATTTTTAAAGGGCCAGAGATGTAGTTCAGGTCCTGAATTCAATCCCTAGTTACCCCCTCCACACACACACATGCAAAGTATAAAGAATTTCAACCACAAAAACCAGAGCCGGACATGGTGGTACAGTGGGAGGCTGAGGCAGGACAATCACTGTGAGTTTGAGGCCAGCCTGAGCTAGTAGTGAGTTTACAGCCAGCCTGAACAATACAGCGAGACCTGTGAAGACCAGTGAAGGTAAATATCTACAGATTTAAAGCCCAGCGAGATGTTGCTGCCTCCTGATATGTGGTAAGCTTCCAAATTGAGTGTTTTGATTTAAAAATGAGAGATTAGCAAGCATAAAAGAGGTTTAGCACCTCAGTAGAATGTCACAGTGCAGATATTTCCTCCTGCCTAGTAGGAAAATTAATACAAGACTGAAAGGAAAGAATCTTACTTCATTGTTAAGCTTCTCACATTCAAGGGTAAGGCAAAGCCTGCACGCATGCTTGCAATGCCAGCACTGGAAGCTTGAGGCGCCAGGCGGGGCAGTCCAGTGACTTAGCAAGAGCTTGTCTCAAAAATACTCTAAAAAATTAAAAGGGGTTGGGTGTAGCTTAATGTAAAGACCGTGGGTTCAATCTGCTATACTCCAAAACATAAGAATTCTTAGAATGTTTAAAAAGGAGCTGGGTATGGTGGTGCACTTGGAAGGCAAAAGTCGGGGGATCATGAGTTTGAGGCCAGTCTGAACTACATAGTGAGACTGTCTCAAAAACTGAACAGCGCAAAAATAATTCCTACTCCTGCTTTAAAAAAAAATTAAGTCAAAATCTCTATAATATAAAATTTACCACTTTGTCAGTTCTAATTAGTACATTCACAATGCTATGCATTTACGTACTTTCAAAACAGTTTTATCAACTCAAAATAAACCCTCACTCCCCTTACCTGAGGCTGAACCCCAGCCAGCACTAGTCTGGTTGCCATCCGCAAGGACTTCTGGGTATCTCACATAAATGGAATCATAAGGCTTTTGGGCCCTGGCTTTTTCACACTCAGTATCACATTCTTAAGGTTCATCCATGGGTGAGCAGGGATGTTTGCTTATTGACATAGTGCTTAGCACTGGGCACATGCACTATCCCCTTTCTCTCTCTCTCTGCAGTGCTGGGAGTAGAACTTGGGACCTCGCACATACTAGGAGAATGCTCTACCCACTGAACAAAACCGCAGCCTACCTGTTTCCTCCTCCTAGACTCCAGGGTCCCCCCCATCGTGTTTTTCTCAAAATCTAGCATGAAACCTAGTACAGGGTAAATTCTCAGTCATACTTGTTGAGAAAATATATAAATGCCACACTTTATTTCCAGTACTCACCCAAACCCAACAACTGCATTTTATTATTATTTCTATTTGACAGATGAAAAAAGTGAGGTTCAGAAGGTTCCCATTACTTGGCCAAGTTCATTGAGCTAGAAAGGGTTGGACCAAGATTCCAGCCCAGGATCTCCTTACAATAAATAGCTAAATTATTTAGAAGTATTACAGGCTAGGCCTGTAAATATTATAACTAGGGCTGGGCCGTCAGAGGTCAGTGCAGAAGACAACTGTGAGGTGCATTCCTTAAGGGTGGGGCCTCAGGCAGCCACATACCTCCCCTGTGGGTGAATAGCAGTGATTGATATTCCTTTTGTCTTTGAAATAAAATGGATTTGAAGTGATTGATATTCTAAACAAGCATCAATCACCTTGGGTGGAGGACTAAAACCTCTGTAACCCATCCCTTCCAGGAAAGTTCTTATCCATCCCATGTGCACTTGCTGTGAGACTTGTTTCACCACGTGATCTCCATTTAATCAATATTTTTAAGTGACTCTACTAACACTCTTACTGGTTGACCATAGTTTTATCTCACCTCAACCCATCTTGCAATTTCCCATTGGGTTAATATTACCTAAGCAGTTGTACTTGTAATCTTATTAGTTAACTATAATTTTGTCCTACCTTCACCCACCTCCCCTCCTGGTTTTACTCCATAAAACTCCCTTGAGAAGCATGGTTATTTAATCAATATTATCTAAGCAACTATACTCACACTTTTATTGGTTGACCATAGTTTTGTATCACCCCACACCCACTTTGTGGTTCTTCACTGGATCAATGTTACCTAAGTTATTACAGGTTGGTAGTTAGGACATTTCCCTTATATTATTTGGATTATTTGGAGGTCCGCTATCATTCCTCTATCACCATGACCCAGTGCCTGTTTCTCCTATCTTCTTGGGTGAGAAAGATTTTTTCAAAAGCACCACTTGGGCTGCCTGTTCCCTATTTTTGGGAATTTAAAGGAACCACGTTGTTCAAGAAGAATAAAAACGTAAAAGGAAAAAATAGCTCCAGTGGGTTAAGCTTAAAATTAAAGCCTGCTAAGTAAATATTATTATAGACTTAAACTTTTTTAATATATTTGTCAGGTCCATAGATGGAAAATGGAACAAACATATAATTAAAGAAACAACCACATTCAGAATATCTCCAAACAGAATATGAACATATTCTTAGCCCAAAAATGCATAATAGATACTTAGGTTCATTACATTTGCTTCAGGGAGGACAGTTCTGTAAACAGGTGCAGACTCAACCAGCAAACACACCAGTGAACATTTCATAAACATCATTTTCCCAGCCTGGTGTGGTAGCACACACCTGTAATCCCAGCACTTGGGAGGCTGAGGCAGCAGGATCACTGAGGGTTTGAGGTCAGCCTGGGCTACAAAGTGAGTTCAAGACCAGCCTGAACTATGTAGTGAAACCTTGTCTAAAAAAAAAAAAAAGACAAACACACACACACACACACAGAAAGTATCACCTTCCCACAGACAGAACATGTCAACTGAATGGAAAAGGGAAAGATCTTCAGTAGATCTCCCCATCCAGTTGTGTTCCACTTCCTCTTTGCCCGTATCAGAAGTGGCAGTCTGGGGACAGTCCCTCCCTCTCTTTGGGCCTCAGTTTTCCTGGCTCTAAGTGAGAGGGTTGGATTAGATGAGGCCCAGGCAGGTGCAGTCCTCAAATCTGATGTTATGTCTCTGTATTAATTTGGCTTTGCTCTTACGCCAGTCAGTTTTTCATGCTCGAATCGCCTCACCTTTCTGACTCCAGGACAGGTCGAGTCTCCAGAAGCTGAGGTTTGGTGGACACTTGCACAGAAAGGAGACAGAAGGAGGAGGAAAGGGAGGGACTACCCTTCTCCAGTCTGCTTATCACATTACAAACCCTTTTCTCTTCTTTCAAAATTCAACTTCCAGGTAAATTGAAGCTCAGACTGTCATTGGCTCAGACTGATGAACCTCACCCATCTAGGGCCAAATGAACTTCACCAAGGATGCCAAGACTACTCAAAAGACAAAGAAGAGACCTTTCTGCAAATGGTGCTGGGACAACTGTCTAGCCACATGCCACAGAATGAAGTTAGACCCCTTTGTTTCATATATAAAAATTAAACCAAATGTGTTAGTAATCAGCGTCTGGCGCTGCATACCTGTAATCCTGGCAGTGTGGAAGGCTGAGGCAGGAGGATTACAAATTTAAGTCTAGCCTGGGGAGTTTTGTGAAACCTATCTCAAAATAAAAAATTTTAAAAGCACTGGGAGCCACTCATGGTAGCACATACTTGTAATCTCAGCACCCTGAGAAGCTGAGGCAGGAGAATCACTAGTTCGAGCCCAGCATAGGCAATTTAGCAATTTAGCATAACCTCTAAAAATAAATTAAAAATATCAATGATCTGAATCTAAGAGTTAAAACTATTAGGAGAAAACACAGAAGTAAATCTTGGATTTGGCAATGGATTCTCAGGTGGGAAATCAAAAGCATGAGCAACAATAGATGAAATATAAAAAAGTTTTTAAAAATTAAAAAGCCTTTTGAACATCAAGGACATCAAGAAGAAAATGAAAACAATCTATAGAGTGAGATGAAATATTTGCAAATCACAGATCTGATAAGAATTCAAAATTCAGGATATGAAATATTTTTACAATGCAACCATGGAACTTTGCAATAAAGATGGGCAAAGCATCTGAAAAGTTATTTCTTCAAAGACAACATAAAAAATGGTGAAGAAGCATGTAAAAACACATGACATCTCAATTACAGAAAAGCAGTTACTCTGGTGGCTGAGTTGGAAGGATAGCCACTTCCAGGCCACTTTAGCCTACATAGTGAAAATAAAGTAAAAAGGTCTAGGAGTGTGGCTCAGTGATAGAACCCTTCTCCAGCATGTGCAAGGTCCTGGGTTCAATCCCTAGTACTGCAAGAAGGAAGGAAGGAAGGAAGGAAGGAAGGAAGGAAGGAAGGAAGGAAGGAAGGAAAAGAGGGGAAAAAAGGAATGTAAAATGATCTGTGTACCGTGAAAAACAGTTTGATGCTTCCTAAAAAAGTAACAGAATGAGCATGTGACTAACTGGGCATGGTGGCTCACACCTATAATCCCACCACTGGGGAGGCTGAGGCAGGAGGATCGTTGTGAGTTCAAGACCAGCCTGAGCTACAAAGTGAACTCAAGGCCAGTCTGAACTGTATAGTGAGATACTGTCTCAAACACAGACACAGACAGAGACACACACACACACACACAAGCATGTAACTAAGAAAGGCTACTTATAGGCCTACACAACAACTAACTGAAAATAGATATTCACCTAAATATATATTTTATGTATGTTCCCAGTGCCACTATGTACAACGCCCAAAAGGTGGAAACAACTCAATTGACTGTCTTCAGAAGAACAAATAAGCAAAATGTGCCCAACCCATAGAATGTAATGAAAATTGTTCATAAAAGAAATGAAGCTAAGCACATAGACACTCATAGGCCCAGCTATTTGGGAGGCTGAGGCAGGAGCATCTCATGTTTGAGATAAGCCTGTGCAATTTAGAAACATTTTGTTTCAAAAAAAAAAGAAGCTGAGCATGTAGCTTTATGGTAGAGCACTTGCCTAATGAAGCACCAGTGCATGGTAACCATACTGAGGAACTTCAAAACCATGAGGCTAAGTGAAAGAAAGCAGACACATAGTGCATGATTCTACTTACACAAAATACATAGAATTAGTAAAGTCAAGGATAAAAATCCAGTTTGTAAGGTTGCCAGGTGCTGGAGGTAGGGAGGAATGGGGGAATCGGGTAGGAGAAGCTGCTTACTTAATGAGCTCTTTGAGAGGGTGGGGTCGAAAATGTTTTGGTGATGGTTGGGTAATACTGCAGCTGCACTATCACTAAATTATACACTTTTACGTTATTACTTTTATGGTGTGTTTACTGTCAATTAAAGGAAAAATAAGGTGATGGAATCAGTTTTCCGTTCATCTCCAGATCCTTGGATAAGATTAAATATCGCTACTGAAACTCTAGCCTTAGCCACAGTCTGTCTGTACCAGTACTCACATCCTTCCTCTTAAATTTGATTATTTTATTTTATTAACATTACTGCAGTCCTGGAGATTAAACCCAGGGCCTTGCATCTTTTAGACAAGTGCTCTACCATGGAGCTATACCTCCAGCCCCGCTTTTGAATTTAGATGAAGCAGGGTATGGGAGTATACTCTTTTAATCCCCACTACTGGAAAAAAAAGCAAACAGTAAATAGAAAGCATTGCTGCATCTTAAAAATAAGACTCTCTACTAGTTGTGGTGGTACACACCTGTAATGCAAGCATTCAAGAGGCTGATGCCGGAGGATCCCCACAAGTTTGAGGCCAGCCTGAATTCAAGGTCAGACTGAATTACATAGTGAGACCCTGTCTCAAAACAAACAAACAAACAAACAAACAAACTCACTCCTATTCTTACTGCTTTGTTTAAAAGCTAATAAAGTTGCTCTGAGGGACACTTAACATTTTTAACTGTAGTTTCATTTCCTTCTAACTTTAGAAGTAATAGGTTATGTACAATGTACACTGCAATGTTAGATGCATTATATGACAACCGTCCTCAATAAATACATATTGCCTGCAGGTTAACATAAATAATTAGCAAATAGGCAGATGCACAGAGGGTTTTTCCTTCTTCTTTTAAATGGAATCCCACACTTTATTTCTACTTTTCCAAAGACTACAAAGAGCTTTAACTGTAACACAAACTATTTTTTGTTAGTACTTCTAAAGTCAGAATTAAATGCAAATGTAGAATGCTTCTTGGATAAAACTATAAGCCAGAGCTTCTCTGATTTAAAGGAATCAAAGCTGGGGCTGTAGCTCAGTGGTAGAACATGTTCCTAGCATGGGTCAGGTCCTAGGTTCCATCCTCAGAGCCATAAAAAATAATTAATTAAAATAAAAAGAAGTCAGCAAATACTAGAGAGGTGTGAAAGCTAAAGGAGCATATAACTGAGACCTTTTTCTCCACACAATTAGAAGGATCGGAAAAGAAGTAACTTCCTCTGCTTGGAACTTCTAACTTCCAGGTCAGTTGGAGCTATTCTTCTGCACTCCCCTGAACCCTGAGCTTGGAGGACATCGGTGTGTTGTCTCTGTGGGAAGCCCTGCACTGGGTCTTCTATTGAAGGGCATTCGCCTCATGAAACACCATGTCTCTGTCATTTTATCCTCCCAGCACTAAGACTTGATCACTGACCCAGTTCATTGATGACAAAACCAAGGCTTTGAGAGATGGGGACTGAATCAAATTCATACAACTAGAAATGAGCGACGGCAGGATCTGAATCACCATGCCACTTAGAAGCAGGCCAGGGTTTGCCAACTCAGGGGTCCCTCAGGGCAGGCAGTGTTCATGAAGGACATAAACCAGATTGATCAAATTTGCCCTTTGACAAATAAATGGTCTCACCTCCTATTTTCTTGAAACAGTTAACTGTATGCTCTTCCTTCTGCCTTCTTGAGTTTTTTTTTAAAAGAAAATTTCTACTTCATAACAAATCAATAGCACGAGGGAAATATGGTCATTCACACATGGCCTTGATGTCAAACAGACAGCAGGACAGGGTGGAGTCTGTATGGGAAAGACAGGCCCTGCTTAGAGGAGGAAGTACCTCTAAACTCTAGCCAATGGTCCCTACTGGATCTGACTGGAACCCCTTTTTGGGGCTCCCATTTTTAAAATTAAATATTCAGTTATTCAAATTTTGATGTGAAATGGTTTTATTTTAATTAAGTAATTGATTAGTTAATTTTTGTGGTACTGAGGATTGTACCCAGAACCTCAAGCGCACTAAGCTACACCCCCAGCCATTTTATTTTATTTTATTTTATTTTATTTTATTTTATTTTATTTTATTTTATTTTATTTTATTTTGAGACAGGATCTCTCTAAGCTGCCTAGGTCAGTCTTGAATTTACGATCCTCCTGCTTCAGCCTTCTAGAATAGCTTAGATTATAGGCCTGTTCCACTGTACCAGCTTGATATTTGAAAAAAAAAAATACTGGATGGAACTGTTCTTCTCACTTCTGAGGGCAAGGTAAGCCAGGTAAAGATGTGTAGGTAACCAAGGGTCATCAACTTTCAATATGATTATCCCGTTTTTAATAAATGAGCATATAGTGTTCAGGGAAGGAAAAGAGATTTCCCGGTGTGTAAATTGCCAAGTGGTAGGGAGGCCCCAGTGAGTCTCACCGGGCTCAGCCCTAGGGAAGGCACCAGTGAAATGAACACTCAGGGCTTGGGCTCCATTCAAGTGTCATTCCCACCCCTAACCCATTAGGCCAGGACCCAGCAAGGACTCCAGACCCCCCAGCACAGAGTATTTGGGTCAGCACCTCAGATTACAGCCCAGGGCAGGGTCCTCACACCATGCCAATGTCCACCCATGTCATTCAAACACCATTTGTTTCGTTTTGTTTGGAAACATTGTGAAGTAAGTTACAGAATCAGTGCTTATCACCTTTAAACACTTCAGGCTGTGTTTTCCTTTCTTAACTGTTAACTTACAAGTAATTCAAGAAGATATTCTTTGTAAAACAGAAACATACAGAGATCACAAAACTGCCTTCCATCACTGCTCCCCTCAGCTACATCCTGTCTCTAGTGACAATTATGGCTATTCTCAATTTGGAGTATATCCTTACACAGCCTTTTCTAAGCTTTCTTTCTTTTCTTTTTCTTTTTGTTTATTTATTGAGACAGTTTTGTGATGTAGTTTAGGCTGGTCTTGAACTCACTATGCATCCCAAGCAGCCTCAAACTTGTAAGGATCCTCCTACTCCTGAGTGCTGAGATCACAGGCTTACACCACCACACCTAGATTTCTGAGCTTTTTATATGCCCAAATTAGTTATGGAAATTAGTATGGTACCATTTTGAAAGTTTCTTTTATTTTTCAAACACAAATAATGTGCTATGCTAAAGTTATTCTGCAGTTTGTGATCTGTTTCCTTGTATTATGCTGGGGATTGAACCCAGGGCTTCATGCATTCTAGCAAGTGCTTCACCTCTGAGACTACATCCTCAGCCCTTATTTTTAAAATTTTTTATCTTGACATGCTTCCATTAAATCACCATCTGGTCTCAAACTTGTGATCAAGCTTCTTCCTCAGCCTCCCAAAAAGCTGGGCTTATAGGTGTGATCCTCTGCACCAACTGCAGTTTCTCATTCACATCTTTCTTTGCTTGTGAGCACATAGCTCTACCTTAGCCTTAGTGAGGCTGCAGAATATTCCCTAGTGAATCATGGGCTTACTTACCCAGACTGCTGGTGATGGACTTTTAGGCTGTTTATACATAGAGTCATGTGTTTTCCTTTTTGAAAAAAATCCAGACCCCAAAGAAACAGGTTTCTCTCTCTCTCTCTCTCTCTCTCTCTCTCTCTCTCTCTCTCTCTCTCTCTTTGTGTGTGTGTGTTTCAAGTGCCCAGTGTGAAAGATCATTTAGGTAAACCCAAAGGGTGGTCTGTGATGTTTCTACAGCAAGGGCACAGGTGTCCTCAGGCTCTTGCAGGACATTCCACAGGCCCTGAGGTTGACACATTTGCAGTAATGGGGACTCACCACACAGGACCTGGTTATTGACACATTGCCAGGGGTAGCTGTCCAACTTGGGGCTGCAGCCAGCCTTTTCAACACGAGCGTAGCAGCAATCATGGTGGTGGCAGCACCTGTGGGTGTCACATGGGCAGGTGGGTATAGAAAGCACATTCTTCTGGCTGTCCTCCCTTGCTGGAATAATGGCATAAAGACCTCTAAGGAGCCTGGGTCCTCTGCTTGATGTTTTGTCCCTGATAATCCCAGCTTTTGCCCCTGTGTGCCCTGCACAGCCCCATCTCCAGCCATGCCCAAGCCTGCCCCTGCCGGCCTCACTCTGAGGCTCTGAGCTCCAGCCAGCAGAACTCTTCTCTTCCTGGAGTGAGCCATGAGCCTCCAAGACTGTCTATGTGGGACCCTCTCCCTGGGACAACTCATGCCGGGTCTCAGCACCAGCCCCCCAGATGTCATCTAGGCCTCCTCCTGCCTCCCCAGCCTGCAACAGTCTCCTTGTTACACCTATTCCTGAAACACAGGCTCCCCTTCCAGGGCAGGTTCGTGATGAGTCCTCATTGACAACCTCATTAGCATTTGTCCTTCTGGATAATAGACTCTACATCTGTCCTACTGGATGATAGTGTGTCCAGGGCCCAACCCCAGTCCTGCCACATCATAGGGCCTCAATAAACATTTACCGTGGAACAGCTCCCTAAGGAGCACTCAAACCTGTCATTCATCATTTATTCATTCATTCCCTGAGATTCTCCTCATCTGCTATCAGTCTTACTCTGCTGAGCCCTCAGCAGAGTGTGGCACAGAGGTCAGTCAGCTCTTGCCCCAATTTCAGGAAGCTCCCAGCCTGGGGAAGGAGACAGGCAGGCCACCAGACACGTGTGGTGAGAAGTGCTAAGATTCATGGTAAGCAGAGGGACTCTGGGAGCCCACAGGAGGTGGCGCACCCCAGATTTCAGGGAAGACTTCCTGGAGGTGGCAGAAGCCTGAGATGGCTCTGGAGACAACCAGCCTGTGGAAGTGTGTGAGTGATGGCAGGAGCTTCCAGCGCATAGGGGTAAGTCAAGACCTTTTCGAAACAATCACATCTGAGACAGTTGTGAGGAGGCCATATAGCACAGCAGGGACAATGAACAAATTCCTGCAACCTTAAGGTTTTACTTATCAAGGGCATGATTTGTATTTCCTCCTAAGGCAATGACTTAAAAGTGGCTTTTGCTAAAAACCATGACTCCTCAGTTGAGCCTACAGATGCCCAAAAGGTAAGCAAAGGTAGAACAAAGTTTGATCTTCCTTTTGCAAAACTCTGGGTTTCTTAGCTCTTAATTTACATACCCTGTTTCATCCCCCTGCAGGACAGAGGACACCAGGATAAGAGATTTATAGGGACTCCTAGATCTCCATTGCCCTACACCTATGGTCGCTTAGATTCCAGCAGAGCTTTGCAATATGGAAATTGCCCTGCAAGTCACAGCTTCAAGCTGAGCTATGAAACCAGGACTGAGACTATTGTTGACCAGACACCAGCCCACTACAACTACCCCATAGAATTGGCTCTTAGGATCCAGCGATGGTCCCTACCAGCT
Organism: Hydrochoerus hydrochaeris; assembly: GCA_004027455.1. NCBI lineage: Eukaryota > Metazoa > Chordata > Mammalia > Rodentia > Hydrochaeridae > Hydrochoerus > Hydrochoerus hydrochaeris. The sequence goes on along the minus strand of PVLA01001781.1, from coordinate 97,451 downwards.
ATGACTCAAGTGGGAGTCCTTTCCTTATCTTTTTATCTTTTTTTTTTTTTTTTGTACTGGGGATTGAACTTGCAACCTCACACTTGCCAAGCAGGTGCTTATGCCACTGAGCTAAATCCCCAGCCCTTACCTTTCAATTAAAGCTCTTTTCCTGTAAATTTGTATTTTAGTTTTAATTTCTATTATCACTAAAGCAAGGACCCACGCTAGCTGGTGACACAGCTTACCATGAGGGAGGAAGCAGCCAAATCCTGCGCTGCTACCCACTAGCTTTGTGGAAACGGGGAAGTGGCCATACCTCACAGAGCCTCAGGGCCTGCATCTATAAAATGGGTGTGAATACCACACGCTTCTCTCTGAGCAGGGGCATGAGAGTAAACGACAAAGCCACAGAAGGATTGCAGGCCATACCTCTGCACACAGCAGGCCCTGCTCACATGTAGCAGAAGGCAGAGATTGGGGATGTGAATGCAGCCAGGTCACCTACATTCAGATCCCAGTTCCCATTCTTCTCACTCTGTGCAGCCCCAGACGAGTAACTTAATATCTCTGTTCCTCAGTTTCCTTGTCTATGAAATGGGGTTGTTGTGAGGACCTGTGGTGATTCTCAGAGCAGTTTCTAGTGCATAGTAAGTCTAGTTAGCTTAGTAGGTGGCATAAAAGCCCATGGCCAGGGACAGAGCTGGTTGTGGAGGTGCACTCCCAGAGTCCTTGCACTCTGAAGGAGCTAAGGCATCAGCATTGCAAGTTCAGGCCCAGCACAGGCAATCTAGTGACTTGAAGAGACCCTTGTTCAAAATGGAAGATAAAATGGGCTGGAGATGTAATGGGATGTGTGCGCGCGTGTACGTCTGAGATACAAACCACCACCATACAAATCATAGGACAGAGGACCAACAACTCCCAGGCCCTTAATTTATTACTCATTAAAATGATTTGTGTTCTCCTCTGAGGCAGTCAGGGACTTGAAAGTTGCTTTTGTTAGAAACAAAACAAACAAATGAGACAAAACTAAAGAACAGTGACTCTTCAGTTACCAGTGAGTAACTAAAAGCAGAACAAAGCTTGACCTTCATTTGTATGTCCCTCTCCCTCCTTTTGATTATGTTTATTGGTACAACTTAGATATACATAAGGGTCATATTCATCATAGGGAATTTGGACCTGTACATGATATATTTTGATTCTACTTTTTTGTATGTCTCTTTTATAACTTTAAAAATTTGGTTCAGATCCTCCCTCAACCCTGCTTTATAGGCACAGTTAATCATTTAGAAACTGTCTGTCTAAAAACTGGTAATACAAGGTTGATTAGTCCTAAATGTACATAACCTATCTCATCTCTCTTCAAGACTGGGGACATCAAGATAAGAGATTTACACAGGGCCACTGAGCTACCGACGGGCACTGAGAAGTCTTCATGCATTGTCCTAAACCCATGTCACCGTGGATTCCAGCCCAGCCTCTATAAAACTAAGACTTCCCCCAAAGATCAACAGCCACCCCTGGGTCTCAAGAGACAAGGACTTCTTGAGAGCCATCATGCAAAACCAGAATTGAGAGAAAGATCAAGCAGACCTTTGCCCACCTCAGCCCCTCTGGAAAAATTGGCCTCCTTCCTTTGTTAATGGGACTGTGTTCCCTTCAGCTCACACTGAAACTCCTTTCCCTTTCTCATTACTTTCTAACCCTGCCTAATAAATCAGCCCAGGTCGCTCGCTGACACCACAGGAAATGCTTTTCTGCTACAGTGTTAAGAACTTCCCTGGCCTGGGCCTCATTGGGTGCCATAGCTCCACTGGTCACACAACCAAGAGGAGCTCTGCCTGCAGGATGATTCCATAGCATGCTGGGATCTTCTTGGGACAAAGCCCAGCTTCAGTTTTATCTATTTCCTTATGGGCTTAACTACTCCAGGGCTTGGGTAGGGGTTTCTAGTTTGGACCCAAGTACACACTCACCAGTCAGTGTCATCCAGAGGCTTGCCATGGCCTCCCAGGCCACAAAAACAGCCATATTTTGCATAGGCTAGGGGAGGTCGGGATCCCACACAACTCAAAGTTTCTGCCAGTTCCAATATCCCACGTCGGTACACATGTGACCTCCTGGACGCTGGAGGATAAACAAAAGTTACAGCCTGTAGGTCACGACTTCCTTGGCCCTAGAGAAAGGCCCTGGCCTGAGAAGGGGCAAGTATTACAGCTTGGCAAGGTTCAAATCCCACTTCCAAACTGTGTGACCTTGGACAAATTATGAACCTCTCTGTACCTCAGTCTCCTCATATGAAATGAAGGATAAGGTGACCTAACTCACAGAATAAAGGAGAGAGTGCACACACAGCGCCTGGCATATAACAAACTCTGTTACAATTGCTATCCCCGAGGCAGGGAAAACAAGCCACAGATCACACAGCATGAGCAATGACACTGGGCCTTTGCACAGGCCATTCCCTCTTTCTGGACCGTCCTGCTATGCAACTCTTCATCCTGTCAAGTCTAGACACAGATTCACTACAAATCGTGCATCAAGTATTTGCCTCTCTGTCTGCCCTGGGCACTTGGGCATCAGTGCTAGTGTTTCTATCATCAAGCTAGGTGCCTCTGGAGACTTCCTAGTCCCTGGTCCCATCCCTCTCCCCGACTCAGGGGCCCTACCCAAGAACAGCTTCCTTTCAGTCAGGGAGGCCCCCAGCTTGGGCCCACTGTGTCTTTAGATCTTGGCACAGCCCTGACACATAGTGGTACCAGGGAGGTATGACTGGACTACAGTAGGCTGGTAAGAAAGAGAAGGTTCCCACAGCCCAGGGTACAGGAGCTGAGGCTACAACCCAGGCTCTGACTCATATACCAGTGCTCCTTCCTTCTTTCTTGCTTAGTAATGTCAGGGAAAGAGGAAGCCTGCTGGGTACCAGAGCTGGGAGACATAGCAGCAGACAGAGATGCATACCCAGAAGTAGGCCTCCCTACTGTTCCAGGGACTGAAGACAGTAGAGGTTTATGCCTGGCATTTGGCCATCACATCTCTTTCATACCCCACTCTCCAACCTCCTTTTGAGGCACTGGGTAGGGAGGTTTGAAGCCAAGGCCTTTGCACTGAGCTATATCCCCAGCCCGCAGCCCGCAGCCCCTTTCTTTATTCAATTTTGTGACAAGGACTTGCTAAGCCATTAAATTGCTGAGGTTGGGTCAAAACTTGTGATCCTCCTGCCTCAGCTTTCCAGAATGCTGGGATTATGGGTGAAGGCCACCATGACTGGATCTTTTATCTCTTGATTAGAACAGCTTTTTAGGGGGAGTCTAGACTAACTTTTTTCTCAGTGGAAAAAGTTGCATACCAGTTCATGTGGAGGGGGATAGAGATACATCAAGGAGAAAATGTAGAAAAGGAGTTTGGAGTTCAAAACTTCACCTGCCTCTCTGCATGACTGGTCCTCACTCTCCCAGCAGCCCACATATCTGCTTCAGTTGCCGGGCATCATGGCACATGTCTATAATCTCAGCACTTGGGAGGCTGAGGCAGGTGGATCACTGTGAGTTCAAGGCCAGCCTAAGATACAAAGTGAGTTCAAGACCAGCCTGAACTACATAGTGAGACCTTGTCTCAAAAAGACGGTCAATCATCAATCAATCAATCAATCAATAAATAAAATGGGCTCTTGTGAGAGATCATTCTTTAGAAGAAAGAAAAGGGCCCATGGTACATTTCTAAACACATACCTGCCTCAAACTGTCCATAGCTTTGAGGCCCTGCTGTTGCACCCAAGGCAGGGTGAGGGGTCACTCCTACCTCTCCAACTTCCTCTCTCTCTTGCAGCAGGAGACCTCTGACTTGGGCAGCTCTGGAGCACTTCCTAAGGTCTGTGACCTATGGTCCACCAAGCCTCATGGCACACACTCAGCTCGGCACTCTGAGCAAGGCACCTGTCCAACACCATACCCTGACGCCTTCTGCCTGTACTCATCGCCACCCCTGACCTGACCACTTTCTATATCTCAGGGCCTAGGAACTGCCTGGTGGGTGGCCTGGGCACAGGGTGAACACCCTTGCTGGGTTTTGAATTAAAGAAAACACCCTCTTTGTGCCAACATGGGTGGGGCGGTCAGGCTGGGTTTGTTTGCTGTCTGCTGGTTGTGGACAGCCCTGCAGGCAGACAGCCTCCTCTGGGAGTGCTGGGCTGATGGGCACCCGTGGGTTCCGGGGTGCATGCTCATGTACCTTTTTACTTCTGTGCCAGTGTGTGTCTGAGTTTGTCTTGGGGCTGTCCTAAGCGTCCTGTGGTTGTACACTCACATGCTCCCCTGGGCACATCTGCAGCACGGATCTGTGTTGAGGCCACCTGAGTGCCAAGAGGAGGCTGAGGCTGGTCTTGTGCCTGGGTGTCTCTGTGCCTGAGGTGTCTGTATGGTCCCTGACTATATCTGTGCACCCCGGAATGGGCAGTCCCACAGGGACCTCTCTGGGGATGACTTCCAAAAAGAGGTCGGGAGCATGCTATTTGCTTAGCTGCTTCTGTCTCTGCTTCTCCCACTGCCTGGTGGTTCTACCGAGACTCCACAGACCGGAAGCCGAGGGTCAGAGCAGTGCAGGAGCTCTGGGTTTCCGGAGAGGGCTACAGGGAACGGAGAGCAAGCCATAGGCTGAGCCACCTCGGGGAAGGCCAAGGATAGGTCTGAGTCCCTGGGTGAGGTGAGAGGACTAGAGCCAGGAGAGGACTAGAGCACTGGGTTTCTGGGTGCCTGGGAAAGATGAGTGTGGTGCACCAACAGAGAGGAGAGGCTGGTGCATAGGAATCCCTGCGGAGGGGGCGGGAGGGAGTCGGGTTTGTACTCACTGTCTGATGAATTCTCGCTGGCTACGGGTCCAGACCCCGGCAGCAGCAACAGCAAGAAGAGCAGCAGCATGCTGGACGTGCACGAACGGAGCGGACCCGTCGCAGGACGGCGGGTGTGTGGAACTGTCCGCCGGGCCGGTTTAATGCTGAGGCCGGCCGGCCGACCCCGCTTCGGGCTCCGCCCCAGCCTCACCTTCCCCCGGCGGGCCGGGCGGAGTCACAGGGGGCGGGCCCCGGGGGCCCCGTGGAGCTTCTTTCGACCTCTGCACCGGGGGCCCGTGTGGGCTCCAGAGGCCAGTCCGGGCGCTGGGGCAGAGTGGGATCCCTGCGTGGAGACACTGAGCAGAAAGGGGCTGGGCTGATGTTGCGACCCGCTGCCCACCTGGGCTCGGGAAAGGGCTGCAGGCTGGGGGAGGGGCAGTGCTCAGTTTACCCTACACCCCTGCCTCCCTCTGACTGCGATCCTGCGGAATCCGGGGTCTTCCCTCGGAGCTACATCTTCGCCCATCCTTTTTTTTCTTTTTTTTTAGCCTTAACATTTGAGACAGGGTCTCACTAAATCACTAAAGTGCCCAGCTCGGCCTTGAACACAAATTGTGATCCTCCCGGGTCAGTCTTTAGTGTGCTGGGATTACAGGCTCGGTCCAACATGCCTGGCCTTAACCTTTTAAAATGTAGGGAATCTTGTGCTCCTGCTGTCCCTCAAAATCACTGTGTCTCCAATCTCCAACTTCCAATCTCCCCACTACCACCACCACAGCAGTGGGGAAACAGATGCAAAGATGAGCTCAGGTCCCAGAGGCTTCTGGTAAAGGACAGGACTGGCCCGGAGGAGGACACTCTCTCCCTGTCCAGGCTGCACAGTGCCTCCTCCAGGTGCCTGCGGGAGCCAGGGAAGGTGTGTGCAACAGGTGTTCAATACTGAAAAGAATGACAGTTGTGCACTGTGTCTGTTGCCTTTTATCCCTGATGCCAGCGCTACCCAATTAGTCAACAGTTTCTGCTGCTTTCAACTCTCCAGTAACCGAGGACTGGAAGCAGGTGCTCCATCATAGCTCCATGGTCAAATGTAACTAAGGATGACAATGGCCGGCGTGAAAGTTCCCCTCCCCTGTACCAGGCGTGAGATCTCAGCACAGCCTCGGGTCCTCAGGTATTCCCTTTTCCAAGGACACACAGAGGATTGGTGAAGCTAAGAGCCAAGAAGCAGAAAGTGAGATACAAACTGATTTCCCTTCTCGATGCCAAGCCTCTTTCTGCCTCTGTGGCAGTCCAAGGCTGGGGTCCCCTGACAGCAACACTCTGGGGTAATGGCCTCCCCACTGGAGTATGACCCCTGCAGATAGCGAAGGGCAGCGTTCTGCACTGGGGTTAGAATAGAAGCCCATGGGAGAGTTGGGGTGGGGGGAGCCCACAGGACAGCTGAACAAGCTGAGCTCAGTACAAAGCAGAAAGCAGTGCAGGTGTAGAAGGGAGAGCTGATCCCGAAGCCTCATTCAGTTTCTCAGTCATCCTATCACTTAGTCCCCAGAGCAGACTGGTGATTTCCTTAGGACCTGGTCCAGTGCCTACCTCAATGAGGACTTGCATGAAAGGCATGAAAACATGGATGGACATGGAGGTATGACCAGGGCAAGGACAGAGGGCAGCACAGGGCTGTGGGCAACAAGAGGCCTGATGGGCTCAGTCTGAGAGTTCCCTATCACCCCTGAAGACCGGGCCTGGACCCAGGACTCTGGACAGGTGAGTCACTGGGGAAACATATCTAGGAACCAGAGTGAGAATCAAGTGAGTATAAAAAGAAGAGAATAAAGTTAGACAAAACAGATGGAGATGACCAGAGTGAGAGAAACTGAGCCTTAATCCCAGCAGGATCTTCCAGGGTTCATCTAGGATCCTCTGCCCAAATAGAAGGCACAGATGGGAGAAGCATAGGCTTCCAGGCTCCTGTTTCCCCTTGGATGTGGACGGCCAGAGGGAAGGGAGGGCATGAAGTGAGAGATTCATGATCTGGTGACCTGTTTGCAAGAGAAACTGGCTAGAACTGAAGCCACAGTGACTTCATCTTGAAGTGCAACCCCACCCCACCCTTGTCCTGTGTGCCAGACTGCAGCCTAACAGGGGTACTCGTCACTGCTGCTGGACAGTGTGCTTCCTAGGAAGGACAGTCTGGGAGCGGAGTGCACACATGACTTTCCCCACTGTCTCTTCTTGCTTTTGATCCTGCTCTTGCTGTTTAATCAGTGCCCTATAAACCAGTAGCCTGGCACAGGGCATTGGCAACTTGCACATTGCTTCAGAGACAAGTGGTCTACTGCTTTGTAGTGAGCCCTAACCAACTCAGCCACCCCCAAGCTGCACGTGTCTCTGCTGTTCTTTGATCTGTTGCCCCCCCCCCCGCAGAGGGAGACATTTTTATGTCTCTTAAGAAAATTTACTAAACAGTCCCAGAGGATGTGAGTCAGGGACAGAAACTGTCCTATCTGATCTAGCCAAGTTAGTGAGGCATTAGGACCAAAGAAAATTCTCCAGCCAGGTGTGGTGCTGCACACCTGTAATCCCAGCTCTCTGGAGGCTGAAGCAGGAGAATCTCTGTGAGTTCAAGTCCAGCCTGGGCTACACAGTGAGACCCTGTCTCCAACCAAAACAAAATAAAACAAGAAAGAAAATTCTCCAGCCCAGATGCATGAGCTGAACTTTCCAGAGCAGAAGGGAAATGGTGAGAAATGGAGGGAAGCACACTAGGCAGCAGGAACCCCAAGACAAGGGCCAGGAGGTGTGAGAGAGGCTGGCAGGACTGGGCTGCTGGATTGCTGGGAGGTGTGGGAGGCTGCAGAGGTGGCCCAGGCCTCCACCTTGTGGGCAGTCATGGCATAAGGATCCAAACCAGAGAGCAAATGTTCTCTTCAGTTTCAGTCAGATGGAAGAGAACAGTATCTGACAGTAAAGGTGTCAGATACTGTGAAGGGGGGGTGGGGAGGGGACTTAAAGAATGACTGTTGGTTCAAAAAAACATCAAGCAAGCAAGCAAAACAAAAACGTTTGAACCAAGTTACATGTGGTGGAGCACAAACATATCCCCAGATCTTTAGGTGTGTGAGGCAGAAAGTTATAAGACAGCCTGGCTAATGGAGTGACTTTGACCCTGTCACAAAATAAAAAGGGCTGGGATATAGCTCAACATTACAAGGTTCCTGGGTTCACCCCCTACTACAGCAACAAAGGAAAAATAGAAAACTTCCTGATGATTCAGTAGCTTGTACACATTGTCACCCACACTATTTGATGGCCCTGTACTAGACAGGATTCTTCTTCTCCATCTGTCATGCAGGGTAGCATTTGGGTCTTATTTTGAAATGTGGGGTGGAAGAAAGATCTTTTTAGCAGAAATATTCACAGCTGCTAATGGCCGTGCCATCTTCTCTGCCACAGGACTGCTGCTGCCCTCAGTGCAGGCAAAGCCATCAGCCTAACTAGTGTATTAGAAGAACTACTGCCATTAGAAGAAACATTTCCTGGGTCAAAGGTCACTGACTGTGGACTTCACAAAATCTCAGCAAATAGGGCAGGAGAGGGAGATTAGGGTACAGTCCTATTTCACAGGGTGGGCCTCTCAATTGTAAAATATGTTATTGGGACAGTAAAGCAAAAGAGAGAACTCAGGTAAAGAATTTGCTCCCAGAACAGTGTATTTCCCAGAATGTGTCCTTGATATCTTTTCCCTCCAGTTTACCACAGTCCTGGCTTTTTAGGGTAGGGCCATTCACCCATGTAAGCCTTTCCAGCGATAGGAGGGGACCCCCCAGGTCTTTGGGTCCTGATCACTGTGATGGGACTCAGCGCTTGGTCTGAATCACAGTGAATGCCCACTGGCATGGGTGAAAATGAAGGCACTGGGCAGTGGGGAGAATGCTAGAGGTCCCTTCCCTATAGCTCAGGGCAGTCTTGTCACCTGGAAGCCACTCTCTTCACAGACAGGCTTGAGGCCGGACCCATGAGGGAACTTGGGCATTATTAAGTGCAGTGAGGCCTGCAGAGAGAGCTCCCCCAGGCACTTCATGGCCTCCCTGGGTCTCTCTGTTCCATACCCCTGGTCACCAGGGTCCTTCACAGAGATGTCCTGTCTTGGGTCCTTCCGTCACCTGCTTCCTGCCCTTGCCTCAGTCTGTTCTCCTTGTGCTGTCTTCCCTCTCTGCTCCCCTCTCTGTTCCCTCCCAGAAAGCTCTTTTCTCCATTCACTTTTCTTTGTCTTTCTCTGAAACTGACTGTCACTAGCTGTCTCTCTCCCTCGCTCTCTTTCTGTCTCTTTGTCTCTCTGTGTTTCTCCCAGTGCTCCCGTACCTTCCCATGTTTGCCTGTCTCAGCCTCTCCATCTCTCCTGATTGCGCTACCCCACCGGCTCCTGTTCTCACTCTCTGTCCGCAGAAACTCTTTGGGGCTCTCCTGGTTCCGGCCACCTCTTGCTGTGTGTTCTTTCTCTCTGTCTGGCCTCCCCTTTCTCTGCTTCCCTCTTTTCCTCTCTTATGCCTTCCTTGTTTCCACTTTCCCCCCAACCACTCTGTTCTTGCCTCCGATTCTCTCCTTGTGGATCTCCCTTGCCTGCCTCGCTTCTCCATACCCATCTTCCCCTCTTCCCACTCTCTTGAATCCTGTCTCTGCTTCTTTGCCGGATCATTGCCCAGGTCTCCTACTCTAAAGCTGGACTAGGAGCACAGGGTTAGACCCTCATAAGCTGCCTCCCCTTCTGTCCTGTGGGGCTCAGGTAGTTCAGGGGCCATGGGAATCTCGTTCAGAGTGGCAACTCCCTTTATTGCCCACTGCATTAGCAATCTTGTCCTAGAGCAGTGTGGGGACACCTGTGCTTTGACCCTGAGCTTCTAGTGGGATGAATACGATCCCATATAACAGAAGGGGCAGCCCTGTAGGTTACTGGTAAGGTGAAGAAAGGACTGCATTTAGGGTGCAGTGGAAGGGCCAGACATGTCTTCCAGCTCCTTCCTGGGAGGGGTCCCCATCCCTGCACACTCTTTGCCCACCCCTCAGTTAAGGAACTTGCATCAGATTACTGTGCTCCTGAGACTTGAGAAAGAAACACTGTACCCAGCTACCTGGGACACACCCATAGTCTGCTTGGATTCTGCGTGCTGTGGGGGCAGCTGGCAAAGTGAGGAGATGTCACCTAGCGGGCCCCCTCACTGTTCTCCTTTGGACACAGCCATGGACCACTTCATGGGGACAGATAACTGTCTTTCACTGGATGCTCCTGTGACCAGCCGGCCCAGGTGCTGAATCAGTGAATGAATGAATGAGTGAACTTTTGTAGTACTAGGGACTGAATTTGCATTGCATACATCCAAAGCTCCTTTTTAAAAACAATTTTATTTTATTTGCTGTGTTTTTGAGTCAGGGTCTTGTCATATAATTCAGAATGACTTGAACTCACTGTGTAGCCCAGGCTGACCTCAAACCTGGGGTGATCCTCTTGCCTCAGCCTCTGGAATGCTGAGATGATAGATATGCGCCACGAAGCCCATTTTTATTTTTTATTTTAGTAGATGATCTCACTGAGTTGCTCAGTTTCCTAGGCTCAGTGTAAATTTGTAATCCTTTGCCTCAGCTTCACAAATTGCTTGGATTACAGGTGTGCACTGTCACACCCATCTCAGCGAATATTTATGGCCCAAATAAACACAATCAAAATTTAGGGCTACATACAAGATGCCTTTAGCTCCTTCCAGTCAATTCCACCCCAAAAGGGAAGTGTTTCTGTCTCCATCACCAGAGTTTCTGCCTGGTCCTTTAGTCTGTGCAATGAGTCACACAAGTGTGCTCTGGGGTGGTCAGTGGATCCTCTGGAAAGCAGTGATTGAGAGGACACCAGATGGCAGGAAGTTTGTTAGGGGAAACACTATGGAGGATAGAGCAGGAGGCAGAATGGGGCAGGAAAAATTCCACTGCAGATCTGACAGCATTTCACAGTAACCATTGCCTGCAAGGGCCTCTTCATATGTGGAAACTCTTTCTCTACTGTAAAGTGAAAAGGATTGGGCTCTTTGGATCAGATCTCATGTTTTCCTGGGTATGTTTTCTCTTCTGTGACTTTCTGAGGGCCCTGATTAATTTCCTCTTTGTGCTTGCATCTCTGTCTGTGCATATTCACAGGTAATGAAACCAATTTGTCTCCAGGCCCCTGGTCTAGAACTGAGAGTATAGTTGAGAACATGGTCTCATAGATCGCCTTTTTTTCTGTATCTGGACTAATTTTTTTTTTTTGAGACAGACATCTATGTAGTTCAGGTTGGCCTTGAACTCATTATATCGCACAGGCACAGCAATCTTCCTACCCCAGTCTCCTGCCAAGAACCAAGAAAAGATCAGGTTACTCTGTGACGTGTGTGGCTCTCAGGACCTTTGAAGCCCATGAGGGGAGGAACGTGACTCACCTCTCAGGGAGCCTGGCACATGGTAGATATTCAATACTTGTCTGCTGTACTAATATATTGATTTTGTATTGATGACATCTTCCTGATCTACCAGATGCACCTGCCCCTTGTTTAGGATGGGAAGATGATGCAGCCCACTATGTGGCCTAGGAAACTTGAGAAAAGTCACCTTGTCCTCAAAGCCCTGCAGCACCATTGGTGACAATTCCTTGTGCTGATTTAAGAGGAAAGGGGAATACACTCGACATTCAGGTCACGCAGTTCAGTCATCACACTTATCACTGGGAGTAGTGGGGGTAGCTAAGATCCCAGGAGCCACAAAGATGGAGACACTGATCATGAGTGTCTCAGTAGGAGTAGGGCACATGGGGCCATCCTAGGACAGAAGGGGGCCTGCTTGCTGCCATATTGACCCACACAGCAGTGGAAGCGAATGTTACGTTGACCTGAGAGAGGACTGTGCCTTCACTCACTGCACACCCGAAGTCCAGTGAAGCAGATGCTTATCCTGGCACCTTCCCCTCATTTTCAGAAGGTCAGAATCACAGTTGCAAACCTCCTCTGGTCTGCCGAGTCCCACAGCACTGGGCATAAATGGAAGTCATGGAGAAGGTCTGCTGTCACCACATATTACTGGCTGTCTCTGCACACATAGAAACCCAACTCATAATATCTGATCATGGCAGGAGCCCAACTCTGATAAGCTACACGTGTCCCAGCAGAACATGCTTATAACATAGGCCTTTCCTTGATATAGGCCCTTAGGTGATTCTGGAGTTTGATTCTTTGTCTTCCTGCCAGGATACATTTTCTATGGCACACTTGTGGTTTGTAATACTTCAGGATATTACATTCAAGGGCATAGCCAGAGGTATTGTACATACCAGATTTACCAACAGAGAGACTGTGATGAATTATGATATATTGTTGAAGAATATTCAAAAGTGCACAAAGCACACCATATCATTTGAAGGGAATAGCTCATCATTTATGATTTCAGAGGCTTACAGCAGTAGTTTGAAGTCACTTAGTCTCTTCAACCCTAATTAGAAAGGAGCAAAATTATACCACCAACCAAAACCACCTTTCAGTAACTCAGAGCATTCATAAGAAAAGAGATCAGAAGTAGACACCTGAGCCTGGTTAAGTAGACTTAAGATTTGGAAGCATTGCTACCATCTTTCTGTCATTCTCAGAAACACAACAGTGAAAACCTCAGTCTTCAGCTTCAAGAGGATGAGCCCAGAATGGAGATTTTGCTTTTTGAAAATTAAAGAAGTAAAGATATCACATTCACAGATCCTGTTTTTGTAGCATGAGCTACTGCTATCAAAAGCTTTGTTATAAGCTTTGTCAAAAGCTTTGTTAAAAGTTTTGTTATAGCTCTCAAATCTTTCCAAAGGCTAGAGTGAAGAAGAGTTTTTCCTTATATTGAGGGCTTCAGGGTTTCCACTTAGGGCTTTCTCCATTTTGAGATAGTTTTTGCAGCTTATATAAGACAATGGTCCTATTTCATTCTTTCCATACAAAAATGCAGACTTCCTAGCATCACTGACTGAAGATCAGAGAACTGCATGCCTTCCTCCACTGCTGCCATCCCTTTATCACACTGGGTCCCTAGCTGCAGGGCAGGGGGATGTTTACCAAAGCGGCCCATGAACCCTGAGGACAAGCGAGTGGCCAGGTCCTCACACACAAGGATGGAGGAAGACAGTACAGCCCCTGGGTCAAATGCTTTCATCACAAACCAAACAACTGTGGAGAGGTCAGAGGCAAAACTAGCCAGAGATCAGAACCAAAGTTCATTGGGGAAATCACTTTCCACGCAATCACAGGCTATAAACTAAAATAATAGCTTTGGCTGGGATGGATAGCTATATATGCTCCAAGCATGAACAATGGTATAGTTTTTTCTTCAAGTCATAGGTGTATTTTTTTCAATAGATGTATTTTTATTAATACCTATTAAGTTATAGCCTTATTTCTAGATCTTTTCATCTCTATATAATCTTACTTCCATATTTATCCATTAATTAAATAATTTAAAAATAGGAATATCCTGGGCTGGGCTTGGTGGAGCACACCTGCAATCCCAGCACTTGGGAGGCTGACGTAGGAGGGTCAGTGCGAGTTTTACGCCAGCCTGGGCTGCAAAATGACTTCAAGGCCAACCTGAGCTGCATAGTGAAACCTGTCTTTAAGAAAGAAAAAATAAAATAGACTAAGAAAATCTGATAGTATAATAATGAAACAAGGAAAGAACCATGGGAATTAACTGAAAAGTTTGAGAATTATAACACTGAAATTATACATGTTTAGCAGTTAATTGAGTGATGTGCCTCAGAGAGAAAATTAAAACTGGAAAAAGGACAAAAAGTCTCCAAGACTTGTAAAAAAATGTCTGCTGTCTTCAGGAAGATTTAAGTGTAGATTATTTATCCACTGAGGCAAAATAAGAATGTCTCTCCTTTAAGTGGGATCCCCAATCTAAAAGGTGGTTGGTGTGTTTTTCCAGTAAAAGAAAATAAAGCCTGTACCACTCACTCAGGAAGGCAGGAGGAGCTGATGCATTTCCCCACCAGGCACTTTTTCTAGGTGAAGAGTAAGCGAGCTGTGGGCACAGAGGGAGCGAGAAGTCCACAGTCCTGGTAAGGCTTGAATTCTGCCCCTGAGAGAGAGTTCGGGCCCCAAGAGCCATCTGGCCGGGATACCTGAGGGAGACAGCAACCTGCCTTGCTGTGAGAAAGCCTGCTTTCTTTAGGGAGTGGCTGAGCCTGTTTTAAGAAAAGCCCTGCATTAAGAAATGCAGTGTGCTCTGGGAGGCTGAAGCAGGAGGATCTTAAGGTTGAGACCAGCCTTAGTGACTTACTGAGATCTTGTCTCAAAATAAAAAATAAAAAACAGCTAGGGATGTAGCTCAGCATGAAAGCACTGGATTCAGTTCCCAGTAAAACACACATGTGCAAAAGCACACTGAGTGGAGATCTGGCGGCAGAATGCAGCTGCTGCTCTCTCTTGCCCGGAGAGGGTGTTTTGGCTGCTCCGTCTGGCCCTGACCTCTGCCCACATGTCCGTCTGTCAGACTGCTATTAGACTTTCTCTGGTCTGGAAGATAAAGAAGGGACTCTAAGGAAGAAATAGCAGAGGAAATCCTGAGGCTTCTTCTTTTTTAATTTTATTAAAATCGCTGTGGATAATGATGACATTTCTCATGGAGATTTGTTGCACATATACAACATATCTTAATTCTTTTTCATCTCTGCCCCTGTGGTTTGGTCTTCTCTCCTTTTACAAAAGATCTGTTGCCCTGTTTCCTATTACCTATCTTTTATTTTGTTCCTTCGTGTATGTATACTTTGCGTTTCTCATATAAGAGAAACCATATAATATTTAAGCTAATTTATTTCATTTAACATTATGGTCTCAAAGTGTATCCATTTTCCTACAAATGACTCAAATTTATCCTTCTTCATGGCAGAATTACAATGGTTTCGAACTCCCAGTGATTCTCCTGCCTCAGCCTTCTGAGTGCTAGGATTACAGGTGAGTGCCACCATGCCCAGCTCAGTTGTGCATTTTTGAGTGGGTCTTTGTTTTTGGGGGGATCTAATTTGTTTGATTTCTTTATACATTAGTTCTCTGCACAAAGAATAACTGGCAAAAAAATTTCCCATTTTTTTCATTATTTTTTTAACTTAAATAAACAAAAGAAAATTAAAAAAAATAGAAAAAAGAAAAAAGGTAGAATAACACAGAATTCAAAAAAATTAACATCATGAAATCACCAGTTGATATATTACATATTGTCATCTTAAAATAGTTGTTAAAGTTACAAGATCAAAGCATAAAAAGTGGCTAGACAAACACTGACAGTGCAAACCCTTCTGTTCAATGATCTAACAGAAATTCAGTAATATGGTCATCTATACTACATACTATACGTACCGTTATATCCTTTAGAGCACTTTGTTTCCCTTTCACTTTTACAATATCTATTATACTTTTTGGATCCCATTACTCTGTCAGTTTTTATTATTTTTTACACTAGAGAGACAATGTGATATTTACTAATGTGAGTCCTGTTTATTTCACTAATGAGGATATTCTCAAGTTGCCTCCATTTACCTATAAAGGCTTCAAGATCATCATTTTTAGAGCTGAATAGTATTTCATTGCATAGAAATACCACATTTTTTTCATCCACTCTGTGGTTGATGGGAATTTTGGTTGTTTCCAAGATTTAGCTATCACAAAATGTGCTACTATGAACATGGGTTCACGTATATCACTGTGACATGTCCTTTTCAATTTTTCTGGGAAAATACCCAGGAGGGGAATAGCTGGTTGAATGGAACTTCCAATCCTAGTTTTTCGAGGAATCTCCATACTCATTTCCACAGTGGTTGCACCAGTCTGCACTCCCACCAACAGTGAAAAAGTGTTCAGTTTTCCCCACATCCTCGTCAACATTTGTTATCAGTTGATTTCTTGATGGCAGCCATTCTTTCTGGGGTGAGATAAAATCTCAATGCTGTTTTAATTTGCATTTCTGGAATGACCAGTGATGGTGAACATTTCTTCATATAATTATTTGCCATTTGTATATCTTCATCTGAGAAATGTGTGTTCATCTCAGATACCCATTTTTGGAGAGGGTCTTTGAATTTGGGGGACTTGATGTTTTTCAGTTCTTTATGTGTTCTGGATATAAGCCCTTCGTCTGAGGGATTGTTGGCTAAAATTCTTTCCCATTCTGTGGGTTTTCTTTTCACTTTGTTGGTGATTTCTTTTGAAGTGCAAAAATGTTTTAATAATATGAGATCCCAGTTGTTGATCCTTTGAAGTGTTTCCTATGAGGTTTGCATTTTATTCATGAATTCTCTGCCTACCCCTATGCCTCCAAGATTTCTACCTACCTTGTCCTCCAGTAGATATAGTGTTTCTGTTTTAATATTTAGATCCTTGATCCATTTTGACTTTAGTTTAGTGTATGATGAGAGGCATGGGTCTAGTTTCAGTCTTTGGCATGTGGAGAGCCAGTTTTTCCAACACCATTTATTAAAGAGGCTATCCTTTTTCCAGTGAACATGTTTAGCCCCTTTGTCAAATATCAGGTGGCTGAGTGTCTTTGTAGTTGTGTTTGCATCTTCTAATCTGTTCCATTGATCCTCAGGTGTATTTCTTTGCCAGTACCATGCTGATTTTATCACTGTAGCTTTGTAGTATAGTTTCAAGTAAGGAATTGAAGTGTCTCCTGGTTTGCCTTTGTTGCCCAGGATTACCTTTGCTATTCTAGGTTTCTTCTGTTTCCAAATGAATTTTAGGTTGTTTTCTCTATATCTGTAAGGTATGTTAGTGGTATTTTGATTGGGATTGCATTGAATCTGTATTAACAGTTTGGCAATTTTTGGTCATTTTCACAATGTTGGCTCTTCCTAACCAAGAGCAAGGAATCCTTCCATTTTCTAACATCCTCTTCAAGCCCCTTTTTTAGAGCAGTATAATTTTAAGCACATAGGTCTTTTACTTTTTGGTTAGGTTTATTCCTAGATATTTCATTTTTTAGGTGCTATTGTGAAACATGATATTTCCATAATTTCTCTTCCAGTGAGTTTTTTGTTTTTGTACAGGAATGCTATTGATTTTTGAGCATTGACTTTGTATCCAGCTAAACTGCTGAATTTGTTTATTAACTCTAGTAGTCTTTTAATGGAGTTTTTGGGGTCTTTTATGTAGAGTATCATGTCATTGGCAAATAATGATAATTTAACTTCTTCCTTTCCTATCTTTATTCCTTTTATTTCTACCTCTTGTCTGATTGCTCTTGCTAATATTTCCAGAACTATATTGAATAGGAGTGGTGATAATGAACATCCTTGTCTTGTTCTTGACTTTAGAGTGAAGGCTTTCAGTTATTGTCCATTTAGTACAATGTTGGCTGTTGGTTTGTCATAGATGGCTTTTATGATATTGAGGTACCTACCATCTATTCTGAGTTTCTGTAGGTTTTTTTTTATCATGAATGGGTGTTAGACTTTATCAAAAGCTTTTTCTTCATCTATTGAGATGATCATGTGATTTTTATTTTTGGCTCTATTGATGTGGTGTAGTACATTTATTGATTCATGTATGTTGAACCATCCCTGCATTCCTGGAATAAATCTCACTTGGTCATGATGTATAATCTTCTTGATGATTTGCTGTATTTTATTTGCCAATATTTGATTGAGAATCTTTGCATTAATGTTCATTAGTGAGATTGGTCTATAGTTCTCATTTTTGTTTGGGTCTTTCTCTGGTTTCGGTATCAGAGTGATACTTGCCTCCAAGAATGAGTTAGGGAGGACTGCTTTTGTTTAAATTTCATCAAAGAGTTTAAGGAGTATTGATGTTAAATTTTCTCTAGATTTCTTATAGAATTCAGCTGTGAATCCATCAGGACCTGGGATTTTCTTTGTTGGTAAGTTTTTAATCATGTTTTTGAATTTAGTAGCTAATATTGGGTTATTCAAAATTGTTATATCTTCTTGATTGCACTTTGGTAGTTCATATGTTTCTAGAAATCTGTCCATTTCCTCTGTGTTTTCCACACTATGTGAGTAGAGATTTTCAAAGTAGGTGTTCATGATCTTTTGAATTTCCATGTGATCTAAGTGTAATTTCCCAGTTTTCAGTCCTTATTGTGTGGATTTGAGGTTTTTCTTTCTTTTTCTTGATAAGGTTGGCTAGAAGTTTATCAATTTAAAAAAATTTTTTTATTTAGAGAAAAAAATGAAACAGAAAAAGGATAGAAATAATACAAAATTTCAAAAAAACAAAAACAAAAAGAAAAACCAGTAAGAAATCACTAGTTGACAATAACATATTTTTCTCCCAGAAGTAGTTGTTCAAGTTACAAATGTAAAGCATACAAAGTAGACATTTAAACAGTGAGACTACAATCAGCTCTGTTCATCTACCCAAAAAAAAACCTTAGTATTATGGTCACCAATCCTACACACTCAAACATACATGCAATTATATCCTTTAGAATACTTTCCTTTCCCCTCTCTTTTTTTTTTACACAAACTATAATCAATTCTCATAAACTGTTTAGAAGTTCTACACATGTATAAGTCTCTACATGCATACCTAGCCTTTCTGTATTAGAGGGAAAAACAAACCAAAACAAGTCAACAATACAAATTCCTAGAGAAACACAAAATGAGGACACATAAAAGCACAAATACTAGGTGATCTACAGTTGTCACCATGATGTCTCCTGTTATTTTCAATAAAATTGTCTATATTGTCAGACATAGTATAATTACACTTAGTGGTACATAGCACTATTAATAAAAACCAAACATTGGCAACATAGGACTTCAAAAGCAGTTAATAATGAAACCAGAATGGGTATCCTATTGAATCCTTCCATTGCCAGAGTAGTTGCCCCTACTCCCAGACTTGACACCCTCAAGCATACCAGATTTGAATACAATCAGTCAATATAAAACAGCAATATAGCCAATCTTCTCTGCCTCATCTCTGCCATGCTATTTTTCTGTCATTGTTGTTTACTTTTCTCCTTCATTCCACAGTCTGCCCCTTTCTTTGAGGCCTTTCTGCCATTGTTCCTGGAATCCTGGTGATTTTCTTCTCTCTCTCTAGAATGCCCTTCAGTATTCTTTGCAGGGTTGGATTGGTGGTCATGAACTCCCCCAGTTCCTCTTTGTTGTGGAAATATCTTATCTCTCCATTAATTTTGAGAGACAGTTTTGCAGGGTACATCAATCTGGGTTGGAGGTTATTTTCTTTCAGAGCTTGGAATATTTTGCTCTAAGCTCTTCTTTTGCTTTGAATTCTTTATAATTTTTATTTAAATAGAAAAAAAAAGCATGTAAAGCATAGAGATAATACAGAATTTCAGAAAAAAGATAAACAATAAGAAATCACTAGTTGATAAATTACATATTGTCCTCTTAGAAATAGTTGTTCAAGTTACAAAATTAAAGCATACAAAGTAGATCATCAAACAGTGAGAGTGTAAATGGCTACGCATACATGAGTCTCTACATGTATTCCTATCTTTTCTGTATTAGAGGGAAAAACAAAACTTAGTAAGACAAAACAAAACAAATTCTTATAAAAACATGAAACCAAAAAGTCATATAAAACCACAGTACAAGGTGATCTACAATGATTGCTGTATTGTTTCTTATTATCTTCAATAGAATTGCCTATATCCTCAGGCATAAATAAATATAACAGTATAATTGAATATAGCAGTACATAACAATATTAGTAAAAAATAAAACATTGTAGACAATACAAAACTTCAAAGGCAGGTAATAATCAAACCAGAGAGGATACTCTAGTGAATCTTGTCATATTAAGTGCAGTTGCCTATACTCTCAGACTTGATACTATCAATCATAACAGCTTTGAGTAAAATCTATAAATACAAAACAGTGATCTAACAAACCAGATTTGATTACAATCAGTTATGGTAAAACAGTGTAGGTTTTACAGAGCTTTAGATTGACTTAATAGGAAATTAAGGATGATTACCATACTATATCCTGTTATTTTTGGGATTACTGTTTGTACCCTCAAATCTAGTATAGGTAGAATGACTGGAACAGAATATAATACATCTAAGCAGAGTAGAGTGAGTAATGTGGGTTTTTAAATCCTGGTGCACTATTAACAATATAGTGTATCAAGGCCATCTATGAGATTATAGATTATAGCCAACCTTCTCTGCCTCACTTCTGCTATGCTATTTTTCTGCCTATTTGTCTACTTTTCTCCTTCATTCTACTGCATGCCCCACTCATTGAGGCCTTTCTGCCACTGTTCCTAAAATCCTGGTATTTTTTTTCTCTCTTTCTAGAATGTCCTTCAGTATTCTCAGTAGGGTTGGATTGGTGGTCACAAACTCACCCAGTTCCTCTGTCATGGAAGCATCTTGTTTCTCCATTAATTTCTAGTGACAGTTTTGCAGGGTACATCAATCTGGGCTGGAGGTTATTTTCTTTCAGGGCTTGGAATATTTTGCTCCAAGCTCTTCTTGATCTGATGGTCTGTGTGGGGAAGTCAGCCGTGATCCTGATGGGCTTACCTTTATAGGTAATGTATTTCTTTTCTCTGATGGCTTTTAATATTCTGTTTTTATATTGAATTTCTGGTATCTTGATTATTATATGTCTGGGTGTAGATCTGTTTTGGTTGTAGGTGTCTGGGGTTCTGTATACCTCACATAACCAAATGTCATTTTCTTTTTCCATGCTTGGGAAGTTTTCCTTAATTATTTCCATGAATAGCCTTTGTAATTTGCCTGTATGTACTCCTGCTTCTTCATTCACATTTCTTATTCTTAAATTGTAGATTCTCTTGTCATCTTCTAGACTTTGTATTGTTACTGCCTGTTTCCTTGTTATTTTTAAGAGATCTTTCCTTTCATGATCACACATTGCAAACTTGTCTTCAAGTTTTGATAGTCTATCCTTAGTTTCTTTTAAGGCATTTTGCCAGCTTTCAATGCAATTTTTAATTTCCTGGTAGTCTCTTTGAATCTGCTTCATGTATTCTATATTTTCTTTATATTCTTTATCAAATGTTTCTCTCCTTTTTTTTTGTTCTTCCCTTCTACCATCTGTATCTTCCTGAGAGATGCTCCCTGACAGCATTTCTTTTATTACTCTACTCATATCTTGCTTTACCTGATTTAATATTTCAGTTTTGAGCTCATCTACAAGGTCCTGAAGATATCTTTTAATGTCCATTGAAGCCATGCCTGCTGTTGCATGTTTGCTGCCCTCAGTTGCCCTTGTTTTTCCTTCTCATTGATCAGTGCTCTCAGGGTTCTGGGCTGGGGGCCACTTCCTGCCTCTCTCTCCTGTCATGGTCCCGGCTTCCTCCACACAGGTCACATTGCAGGTCCCAGCCCTCTTTCCTGTTGGCCATGCCTCCTCCAAAGCACGCTTGTGAGGATCCTCCCCCCTCTCCTGACTGCTTTTATCACTGAGGTGTAAGCAGCAGCTGCCTAAACCTGCCCCTCCCCACTGGGCCAGCCAAACTTCAGGGGCCTTCACCCGGTTAGTACTTGCTAGGCACAGGGAATCGATTTGGGACAGCTCATTGGGTCCCAGCCAGGGGCATGGCCCATTCCAAGCAAATCCCACGAATCTGCTTTGGGGAGGGAGGAACCAACTGAAGTCACTGTTGCTCCCAGTTCAGGCTCCTTCTGCCAGATTCCAACATGCCACCCATTTGATCTTGTCCTTCCTGTGTGTGGGGGTATCCCAATCCCAGCACTGACCATGGATTAATGAAAGTCCCTTTGCCGGCTCCACTCTCCATCGGGCTCACCAACCCCCAACTTCAGCACTGCTCTTCTTCCCATGAATTGTGGTGGGAACAAGTTTGGGCAGCTCTGCCAGCTGTGGCAGATTCAGGATGGTGCAAATTCAGTCTGCTGCAAAATTGGCTGCTCACAGTGAAAACGCTGTGTCCAGCTGTTCCAGTTGTAGTTCCAACGTATTTGATGAGCTTTTTTATGTTTTAATTTTTTCCTGTGTCAATAGGATCCATCTCCCTCTGTCTGGGTCTCTCCAGGGTGTTTTATTCTGGCGTATGAGTTGTTTCTCCTGGGAAGCTCTGTTTTTTGTTGCTCACTGATCAGCCATCTTGTCTGCTTTCTTCAAGCTCTTCTTGATTTGAGAATTTGCATCGAGAAGTCCACTATGATTTTAATGAGTTTTCCTTTATAGGTAATCTGTTTCTTTTCTCTGACCACTTTTAATATTCTATTCTTGTGATGGATTTCTGGGATCCTGACTATTATATTTCTGGGTGTAGATCTGTTTTGGTTGTAGCTGGCTGGAGTTCTGTATGCCTCATATATCTGAACATCACTTCCTATGCTTGGGAAGTTTTCTTAATTATTTCTGTGAATAGCCTTTTTATTTCATTTGTATTTGTCCCTGCTTCTTTGTTCACATTTTTTATTCTTATGTTATAAATTCTCTTGTCATCTTCTAGCCTTTGTATCATTACTTCCTGGTTCCCTGTTATTTTTAAGAGATCCTTGCTTTCACGATCATACATTGCAAACCTATCTTCAAGTTTTAAAAGTCTGTCTTTAGCTTCTTTTAAGAAGTTTTGCCAGTTTTCAATGGAGTTTTTAATTTCCTGATATTTTCTTTGGGTCTGTTTCATGTATTCTAGGTTTTGTTTATATTCTTCATCAAGGGCTTTTCTCCTTTCTCTGGGTTTCACCATTCTCCCATTTGTGTCTTCTTGAGGAGTACCCAGTGTTTCTTTTATTAAACTTCTTATACCTTGCTTCACCTGTGTTAGAATTTCAGATTTAAATTCATTGATGAGGTCATGGAAGTATTTCTTTATTTCCAATGAGGCCATGTCTGATACTGCATGTCTGCTGTCCTCAATCTCCTCTGTACTCACCCCTCCTAGGCTTTGTTTCCCTGGGTTGGTGGTTGAAAACCTTTTGCTGTTCCTCTGTCTTGTCATACTTCTGGTTTCCCTCAGACAGGTGTATGGTGGAGGCATCCGGACCTTTACGTATTGCCTTCAGTCCCTCTGCAGCTCACTGGCTAGGGCAGTGCTGCCTTCCCCTGTCTGCTCTTGATCTGTGAGGTGCATGCAGGGGCAGCAATGTGGGCCGGCCCCTCCCCTCTCAACCAGTGAGTGACTTCAGCATGTTAAGCCGTGTCTTGTGGATGTCATAGGTTTGGGATGGCCTCGTTCCCTGTCTAGTGGGTCCCAATCATGGGCATTGCCCAGCCCAAGCAGATCCCACCAATCAACTTTGGGATAGGAGCCACCGACTGAAGCACCTCAGCCATTGATTCAAGCCTGACTTGCCCAAATCCAATATGTTGTCCTACCAGTGATCTCACTCTGGGGAATCCAGTTTTCAGCACTCACCAAAGTCCGTGCAGCTCCGCTTGCCATATCCACTCCTCATTGCAGTGCCTCCTCCCACCAGCAATTCCCCACTCTTGGCAGGGCAGTGACCCCAGCTCAATTGTGAGTCACCAGACTCCAAGACGTGCTCAGCAGTGACCAGAGTGTGCCCAGCTCCAGCCCTCCATTCATGCTTCTTCTTCTTCTTTTTTTTTTTTACTTTATTTTTTATTCTTTTCCTCAGTTTCTTCCTGGGTCACGAGAATTCCTCTCCTTTCATCCGGTCCTCTCCATGGTGTCAGATTCCAGCATTTGAGTTGTTTTTCTCAGAGAGGCTTTCTATCATGCTACATTTCAATTGGCCATCTTAGATCTCTCAGGTTTATCAATTTTGTTTATTCTCTCAAAAAACCAGCTGTTTGATTCATTACTCTTTGTATTGCTTTTTTAGTTTCAATTGCATTAATTTCTGCTGTAGTCTTTACAATTTCCTCTCTTCTATAAACTTAGGATTTGACTTGCTTTTCCTTTTCTAGTAGTTTGAGATGTAGCATTAGGTGATTTATTTGTACTCTTCCGTTGTCTTGATGTGACTATTTACTGCTATATATTTCTCTCTTAGGACTGCTTTCATTGTGTCTCATAGGTTATGGTATGTTGTATCTGTATTTTCATTGTATTGTAGATATTATTTTATTTCTTCTTTTATTTCATCTATAACCCACTGGTTATTCAGAAGGTTGTCATTTAATTTCCATGTATTTATGCAGGTTTTGCAGGGTTTTTTTGCCTTTGATTTCCAATTTTAGTGTGTTATGGTCAGATCTTATGCATGGGATAATTTTGCTCCCTTTGCATTTAGGTTAATATATGGTCTATTTTGGAAAATGTCCTATGTGCAGCTGAAAAGAATGTATATTCTGATGTGGTTGGGTGGAACACTCTGTAAGCATCCACTAAGTCCATTCAGTTCTGTTATTTCTTTGATGATTTTTTTGTCTAGTTGATCTATCACTTTGTCACAGTGGGGTGTTAAGCTCTCGTATTACAATTGTGCTCTTATGTATTTGGTTTTTCATGTCCATTAGTATTTGTCTTATATAGTTGGGTGCTCCTGTATTTGGAGCATATATATTTATAATTGTTAGCTCTTCCTCTTGTAGTTTTCCACTTACAAGTATGTAGTGGTCTTCTTTGTGTCTTTTAACCCTTTTAGGTTTGAAGTTCACCTTGCCTGCAAACAGAATAGCTGCCTCTGTTTTTTTCTGGGTTCCTGTTGCATGGAATACTGTTTTTCATCCTCTGAATTTTAATCTATGAGTTTCCTTTTGAGTCAGATTTATTTCTTGTATACAGAATATTGTGGGATTCTGTTTCTTTCTTTTTTTATTTAAAGAGAAAAAAAACAGGAAAAAGGTAGAAATATTACAGAATTTCAAAAAAAGAAGATAAATAGAAATCACTAGTTGATACATTACATATTGTTCTTTTAGAAATAGTTATTCAAGTTACAAATTTAAAGTACACAAAATGGACACTAAAGCAGTGAGAGTACAAACAGATCTGTTCAACAATCCAACAAGAACCTAGAAATATGGTTATCAATCCCACACTCCTAAACATACATGCAGCTATATCTTTTACAGTGCTTCCTATTTGCCCTTTTTTTACAATAGCAATTATACATTTTTAAAACTTTATTTAAAGAGAAGAAAAATAAAAGCAAAACAGAAAAAAGGGTAGCAACAATACAGAATTCTAAAAGAAAGAAAGAAAAAGGAGAATGAGAAAAAGCCCCACTAAGAAATCAGTAATTTATAAATTACATACTGTCATCCTGGATGTAGTTGTTCAAGTTACAAAGTTGAAGGGTACATAGTAAATATTCAAACAGTTCTGCTCAAAGATCCAACAAAGATTCAGCAATATGGTCATCTATTTTACACACTCAAACATACATGCAGTTGTATCCCTTAGAGCACTTTCTTTTCCTCTCTTTTTTACAATAGCAATTACACATTTTGGTTTTATTACTCTTGTAGTTCTTATTTACTTTTTACACTAGAGACACAATATGATATTTATA
>PVLA01001781.1:0-72078 GCA_004027455.1 Hydrochoerus hydrochaeris | reverse complement strand
CTTTCCAGGATTGAGCTGTCACAAGTTGTGCAGCTATGAACATGCGTGCACATAGACCACTGTGATATGAACTTTTCAGTTCTTCAGGGAAAATACCCAGGAGGAGAATAGCTGGATTGAATGGGGCTTCCAATCCTAGTCTTCTGAGAATTCTCCATATGGATTTCCACAGTGGTTGCATCAGTCTACATTCCCACCAACAGTGGATCAGTGTTCCTTTTTCCCCGCAGCCTCGCCAACATTTGTTATCAGTTGATTTCTTGATGGCAGCTATTCTTTCCAGAGTAAGGTGGAATCTCAGTGCTGTTTTAATTTATGTTTCTCGAATGACCAGTGATGGTGAACATTTCTTCATGTATTTATTTGCCATCTTAGATGCCCATTTTTGTAGAGGGTTTTTGAATTTGGGAGGATTGATGTTTTTCAATTCTTTATATATTCTGGACACAAGTCCTTTGTCTGGGGGGTTGCTGGTTAAAATTCTTTCCCACTCTGTGGGTTTTCTTTTAACTCTGTTGGTGATTTCCTTTGAAGTGCAGAAACTTTTCAATAATGTGAGATCCCATTTGTTGATTCTTTCAAGTGTTTCCCGTGCAATTTGTGTTTTGTTCATGAATTCTCTGCCTACCCCTATGTCTCCAAGACTTCTACCTACCTTGTCTTCCAGTAGATTTAGTGTTTCTGTTTTAATATTGAGGTCTTTGCTCCATTTAGATTTTAGTTTTGTGCATGGTGATATGCATGGCTCTGGTTTCAGTCTTTGGCATGTAGAGAGCCAATTTTTCCAATACCATTTATTAAAGAGACTATCCTTCTTCCAGTGGACATAATTAGCCCCTTTGTCAAATATCAGGTGGCTGAGTGTCTTTGTAGTTGTGCTTGCATCTTCTAATGTGTTCCATTGATCCTCATGTCTATTTCTTTGCCAGTACCAAGCTGATTTTATCACTGTGGCTTTATAGTACTGTTTCAAGTCAGGAATTGAGATGCCTCCCGCCTTGCATTTGTTGCCTAGAATTGCCTTTGCTATTCTAGGTTTCTTCTGTTTCCAAATGAATTTTAGTAGTGTTTTATCTAGATCTGTGAGGTATGTCAATGGTATTTTGATTGGGACTATGTTAAATCTGTATAACAGTTTTAGGAGTATGGCCATTTTCACAATGTTGGTTCTTCCTAACCAAGAGCAAGGAATGTCCTTCCATTTTCTAATATCCTCTTCAATCTCCTTTTTCAGCATAGTATAATTTTCAGCATATAGGTCTTTTACAGTTTTAGTTAGGTTGATTCCTAAGTATTTCATTTTTTTACATGTTATTGTAAAGGAGCTATTTCAATAATTTTTCTCTCAGTGAGTTTTTTGTTTGTGTACAGGAATGCTATTGATTTTTGAGCACTGACTTTATATCCATCTACACTGCTGAACTTGTTTTTTACCTCTAGTAGTCTTTTAATGGAGTTTTTTGGGCCTTCTATATAGAGTATCATGTCATCTGAAAATAGTGATAATTTAACTTCTTCCTTTCCTATCTTTACTCTTTTTATTTTTCTCTCTTGTCTGATTGCCCTGGCTAGTGTTTCCAGAACTATGTTGAAAGGGAGTGGTGAGAGTGGACATCCTTGTCTTGTTCCTGATTTTAAAGTGAAAGCTTTCAGTTTTTGTCCATTTAGTATAAGGTTGGATGTTGGTTTGTCATAGAGGGCCTTTGTAAGGTTGAGGTAGATGCCCTGTATTCTGAGTTTCTGAAGGTTTTTTCATGAACATGTGTTGGACTTTGTTGAAAGCTTTTTCTGCAACTATTGAGATGACCATTTGGTTTTTGTTTTTGGCTCTGTTGATGTGGTGTAGTACATTTATTGATTTGCATATGTTAAACCATCCCTGCATTCCTGGAATGAACCCTGCTTGGTCATGATGTATAATCTTCTTGATGATTTGCTGCATTCTATTTGCCAGTATTATGTTGAGAATCTTTGCATCAATGTTCATTAGTGAGACTGGCCTATAGTTCTCTTTTTTGGTTGGATCTATCTCTGGTTTTGGTGTCAGAGTAATACTTGCCTCCAGGAATGATTTAGGGAGGATTGCTTTTTTCTCAATTTCATTGAAGAGTTTAAGGAGTACTGGCATCAAATCTTCTCTAAATTTCTTGTAGAATTCAGCTGTGAATCCATCAGGACTGGAGCTTTTCTTTGTTGGTAAGTTTTCAGTTACATTTTCAGTTTCAATAGCTGATACTGGGTTGTTCAAAATTGCTATATCTTCTTGATTGAGCTTTGGTAGTTCATATGTTTCTAGAAATCTGTCCATTTCCTTTGTGTTTTCCACTCTATGTGAGTAGAGATTTTCAAAGTAGGTATTCATTGAATTCTTTTGAATTTCCATGAGCTTTGTAGTAATTGCTCCCTTTTCAGTTCTTATTGCATGAATATGGGTTTTTTCTTTCTTTCTCTTCATAAGGTTAGCTAAGGGTTTGTCAATTTTGTTGATTCTCTCAAAAAACCAGCTTTTTGATTCATTAATTCTTTGTATTTTTTTTTAGTTTCAATTGCATTGATTTCTGCTCTAATCTTTACAATTTCCTCTCTTCTATGACCTTTGGGTTTAGCTTGCTCTTCTTTTTCTAGACACTTGAGATGGAGCATTAGGTTGTTTATTTGTGCTTGTTCTGTTTTCTTGATATGACAACTTATTGCTATATATTTCCCTTTTGAGACTGCTTTCATTGCATCCCACAGATTACAGTATGTTGTTTCTGTATTTTCATTGAATTGTAGGTATTGTTTTATTTCTTCTTTAATTTCATCTGTAGCCCACTGGTTGTTCAAAAGGCTGTTATTTAATTTCCATGTATTTATGCAGGTTTTACAATTTGTTTTTCCATCAATTTCCAATTTCAGTGCACTATGGTCAGATATTATGCATGGTATGATTTCAATACCTTTGCATTTACTTAAGAATATTTTATGGGATAATATATGGTCTATTTTGGAGAATGTCCCATGTGCAGCTGAGAAGAATGTGTATTCTGTTGTGGTTGGGTGGAACACTCTGTAAACATCTACTAAGTCCAATTGCTCTCAGGTATGATTGAGTTCTGTTATTTCTTTGCTGACTTTTTATCTAGTTGATCTATCTCTTTGTGACAATGGGCTGTTAAGATCTCCTGTTATAATTGTGTTCTTGTGTATTTGGTTTTTCATGTTCATTAGTATCTGTCTTTATATAGTTGGGTGCTCCTGTATTTGGCACATATATATTAATAATTGTTAGATCTTCCTCTTGAATTTTACCACTAACAAGTATGTAGTGACCTTCTCTATCTCTTTTAGTATTTTAGGTTTGAAGTTCACATTGTCTGCAAATAGAATAGTTACTGCTGCTTTTTTCTGGGTTCCTGTTGCATGGAATACTGTTTTCCATCCTTTGACTTTTAATGTATGAGTTTCCTTTTGGGTCAGATGTGTTTCTTGTATACAGCATATTGTGGGGTCCTGTTTCTTGATCCATTGTGTCAATCTATTTCCTTTTATAGGTGAATTGAGGCCATTTATAGTCATGGATATTACTGATATGAACTGGATTGACTTTGCCATGTTATGTTCCAGTTGTTTCTTTCTGCTTTTCCTCTTATTTAATTGCTTCTTCTACCTGGTGGTTTCTTTCTGTTGTTGTTTTGGAGATTGTCATCATTTTTATCTCTGTCTAGTATGTCTTTCAGTACTCTTTCTAGGGTTGGTTTGGTGGACATGAATTTCTTCAGTTGTTCTTTGTCGTGGAAGTATCTTGTTTCTCCATTAAGTTTGAATGAAAGTTTTTCTGGGTACATCAGTCTGGGTTGAAGGTTGTTTTCTTTCAGGGCTTGAATACCTCACTCCAAGCTCTTCTTGACTTGAGGTTTTGTGCTGAAAAGTCTGCTGTGAATCTAATGGGCTTTCCTTGATAGGTGATTTGTGTCTTTTCTCTGACAGCTTTTAATATTCTGTTTTTATGCTGTATGTCTGAGATCTTAATTATTATGTATCTGGGTGTGGATTTATGTTGATTGTGACTGGTGTTCTATATGCCTCACTTATCTGCATATCAGATTCTTTCCCCATGTTTGGGAAATTTTTTGCTATTAGTTCTGTAAATACTTTACATATGTCATTTGCCTGGACTCCTGTATCTTCACTAATGCCCATTATTCTTATATTGTTGCTCCTGGCATCATCATGAAGCTTCTGGATTGTGATTTCATGCTGCTTTGTTATTTTTAAAAGTTCTATCCTTTCCTGATCACTAATTGTGATCCTGTCCTCAAGGTCCGAAATCTTATCCTCAGCTTCCTTTAGGTGGTTTTGCACACTTTCAATAGAATTTTTTGTTTCTTTGATGTCTCTTTGAGTTTGTTTCATGAATTCTGCTTGCTTTCTATATTGTTCATTCAAAGTTTCAATCAGTTTCCCATGCTCATCTACTTTTTTCTCTAGTTCTTCTGCATTCAACAACTCCTTTACTAAAGTTGTTATTTCTATCTTTACATGGGAGAGTATTTCTAGTTTGATTTCCTCTATAGCCTGATGCAGTTTTTTTTTTTTAAATTTCACTCACTACCTTTTCAGAGATTCCCAGTGTGTTACTTTTGGGGTCCTCTATTTCAATGTATTCTATACTTGCTTCTGGTGAACTATACATTTGAGACTGCATTTTGCTTTTTTGTTTTGTCATTTTCACTCTGCCTGGTGTTTTCTATGTGTAGGAGGGGATCACACACACTCTTTTCAGACACACCAAAGTCTTACAGTTAGTTGGAGGGGGTATTACTACTGGCCCTATTTATCCCCTGTACACCTCTAGTTTAGGGGTATACTCACCACACTGAAACAGTCAATCTGCTCTAGTCCAATGTTTGCCACCTGGGAGCAAAGTTCCATATTATCTCATACTAACTGGATCTCACTGAGATCTTCTGATGTTCCAGGTGCGAGGGTGGGCCCAGATGAAGCAGTCCAGGGCAGTTTTCAGTCTTGGGTGGGCCTCCTTGATGTTCCCGGTGGCAAGGCAGGCCCATGGTGGAGGTTCTGGGCAGCCTACCCCCCCCCCCGATGCAGGCTTCTGCTGAGTTCCAGGTGGCAGGACTGGCCCACCGTGGAGGTTCTGGGCAGCCTACTCCTAAGGTGGGCTTCCACTGAGTTCCTGGTGGCAGGGCAGGCCCATGGTGGAGATTCTGAGCAGCCTACCCCTGAGGCAGGCTTTTGCTGAGTTCCTGGTGGCAGGACGGGTCCACAGGGGAGGTTCCGGGGAAGCTTACCCCTGAGGCGGGCTTGTGCTGAGTTCCCAGTGGCAGGCCAGGCCCACAGGGGAGGTTCCGGGTAGCCTACCCCTGAGGTGGGCTTCTGCTGAGTTCCTGGTCGCAGGGCAGGCCCATGGGGGAGGTTCCAGGCAGCTTACCGCTGATGCAGGCTTCTGATTCTGTTTCTTGATCCATTCTGTAAACCTGTTTCTTTTGATAGGTGAATTGAGCCCATTTACAGTTATGGATATCATTGAATTGTCCTAGCTTGACTTTGCCATGTTGTGTTCCTGTTGTTTGTTTCCTGCTTTTCTCCCTTGTTTAATTTCTTGTCCAGCCTGGTGGTTTCTTTCTGTTGTTGTTCTGGAAGTTGTGGTCATTTTTATCTCTATCTAATATGTCTTTCAGGACTCTTTCTAGGGTTGGTGGGTGGACATGAATTTTTTCAGTTGTTCTTTATCATAGCAGTATCTTGTTTCTCCATTAAATTTGAAGGAAAGTTTTGCTGGGTACATCAGTCTGGGTTGAAAGTTTTTTCTTTCAGGGATTGAAATATTTCACTCCAAGCTCACTTAAACCTGAAGGTTTGTGATGAAAAGTCTGCCGTGATTCTACTAGGTTTTCCTTGATAGGTGAGTTGTGTCTTTTCTCTAACAGCTTTTAGTATTCTGTTTTTATGCTGTATGTCTGAGATCTTAATTATTATATGTCTGGGTGTAGATTAATGTTGGTTATGACTGCTTGGCTTCTATATCCTTCATTTATCTGCATATCAGATTTTTTTCCACATGTTTGGGAAATTTTCTGCTGTTACTTCTGTGAATAGTTTAGTTATGTCATTTGCGTTGACTCCTGCATCTTGATTGATGCCTAACATTCCTATTTTGTTTCTCTTGGCATCATCTTGAAGGAACTGGATTGTCATTTCATGCTGCTTTGTTGTTTTTATAAGTTCTACCCTTTCATCATTGCTATCTGCAATCCTGTTCTCAAGGTCTGAAATTCTATCCTCAGCTTCATTTAAACAGTTTTGCCAGCTTTCAGTAGAATTTTTTGTTTCTTGGATGTCTCTTTGAATTTGTTTCATGGATTCTCCTTGCTTTCTACATTGTTCTGTCAAAGTTTCAATCATTTTCCCATGCTCCTGTATTTTTTAAATCTATTTCTTCTCTAGCTATGTCGAACAACTTGTTTACTAAGGTTGTTATTTCTGTCTTTATGTGAGACATTATTTCTAATTTGATTTACTCTATAGCCTCATGGATTTGTTTCTTTACTTTATTTTCTGTCTTTTCAGATTTCTGGTGTATGACTGTTAAAGTCCTTTATTCCAATGTCGCCTGTACTTGCTCCTGATGGATTAGATATTTGAGATTGCATTTTGACTTTTTGTTTTGTCATTTTCACCTTCAGGGTAAATATTTGGTCTTTCAATCCCAACAATCTCAACTGTCCATAGTGTGAATTTTAGGGTCCTACTGTGTGGTTGATGTTTGTCCAATTGCTGGATACCACAATGAAGAGGAGAGCCAGTCACCTGAATTCCTACTACAGGGCCTGTTGGGTGAGTTCTATATTCTTCCTGGGCTAACTAACCTAGAAGTATTGATGTAAATCAACCCTTAGCTCCTGCTGTTGCTATGTCTTTGGGTTGTTTCAGGTCACCAGATTTCCCTGACTATAACATTTGTGTCAGCTGAGGCCCTACTGTGTCACTGGGTGTCTCTTAAGCTCCTTTAATTTTCTCCAAGTTGGAGGATGTCTTATTTGCACACTCCTCAACCTGTCTGATGTTCTCTATGTGGAGGAGGGGATTACCCACTCTCTTGCCAGGTTTGCCAAGGTCTTACAGTTGGAGGGAGCTTTACTTCTGCTCCTAATTATCCACTGCAGACCTCTATTTTAGGGGCAAACTCACTACTCTGACGGGAGCTTACTGAGGTCTGCTGTTTGGGTGAGGGGTTACTGAGTCTCCCATTGAGCCAGCATGGTAATCTGCCATAGTCCAAGGTTCTGGAAGAAGGGGTTGGAGCCAAAGATCAACCACAGTACTAGGTCCAGGAGGTGGGAGATTCTCCAAGGGGTGGGCCCATGTAGTGGTCAGGGGCGTCTTAGGTGTGCCAGGCCCAGGGGTGGTCCTGTGGTGGAAGTCTGGGGTATCTCAGTCATGCTGGGGGTGTCTCAGGTGTCAAAATTTTCTCATTCTGTAAGTTTTCTCTTCACTCTATTGGTTACTTCCTTTGTGCTGCAGAAACTTCTAAATTTGATATAGTCCAATTTTTTTTCTATTTTATTGAGACAGGATCTCACTCTGCAGTTTAGGCTGGTTTTAAAGTCACTAAATAGACAAGGATGGTCTGAACTCATGGTTATTCTGCCTCAGTCTCCCAAGTGCTGGGATTACAGGTGTGCCACCATGGCTTACTCAATTGTTTCTGTTTTAATATTAAGATCTTTGATCTATTTTGATTTTAATTTAGTGCATGGTGAGAAATATGTGTTTAGATTCAATCTTCTGCATGTGGGTAGCCAGTTTTCCCAGCACTATTTATTATAGAGGTTCTTTCCTTAAATGTATGTTTTTACTCCCTTTGTCAAAAACCAAACAATTGAATGTACTTGAGGTTGTTTCTATATCCTCTGTTCTGTTCCAATGATCCAAATGTCTGTTTCTGTGCCAGTAGCTTTTTTGAAATCATTGTAGCTTTGTAGTAAAACTTGAAATCTGGGATTGTGGTGCTTCCTGCTTTGCTCTTGTTGCCCAGGATTGCTTTCATTGTTCAGGATCTCTTCTGGTTCCATATGGATTTTTGGATTGTTTTCTCTATTTCTGTGAGGAATATTGTTGGTATTTTGACTGGTATTACATTAAACCTCTATGTCAGTTTTAGAAGTATGGAAATTTTGGCAATATTGGTTCTACCTATCCAGGAACAGGGGATATCTTTTTGCTTTCTAAGGTCTTCTTCAGAGTACTGTAGCTTTCATTGTAGAAACCTTTTACTTCCTTGGTTAAGTGAATACTGAAGTATTTAGTATTTCTTAGTGCCATTGTGAATGGTAATATTTTCCTATTTTTTTCTCAGTGAGTTCATTATTGATATATAGGAACACTATTGATATTTTATCCTGCTACATTGCTAGATTTGGTTATTAATTCTAGGAGTCTTTTTGATGGAATTTTTTTGTCTTCTATGTAAACAATCATGGCATCTGGAAACAATGGTAATTTGACTTCTTTCTTTTCTATTAGTACCCCCTTTATTTTTTTCTTTTGCCTAATCAGTCTGACTAATGCTTTGAGTACTATATAGGAGTGGAGAGAGTGGATATCCTTGTCTTATTCCTGATTTTAGAAGGAAACCTTTCAGTTTGTCCCTGTTTAATATGATATTGGCAGTAGATTTGTCATACATGGTTTTTATCAGCATGAGATGAGGTTTTTCTATATCTACTTTCTTCAGGATTTTTATCATGAGTAGATGTTGAATTGTGTCAAAGGTTTTTTATGCAGCTATTAAGATGATCATATATGGTTTTTGTCCTTGTTTCTGTTTATGTAATGTGTGACATTTATTGATTTGAACCATCTTTGTCCCCTGGAATGAAGCCTACTTGGTTATGATGTATGATCTTTTTGATTATTTGTTACATTCTGTTTGCCAGTACTATATTTTGTAAAGGATTTTTGCATCTATGTTCTTGAAAGAGATTATCCTACAGCACTCTTTTCTAGTTGAATATTTATCTGGGTTTTTGAATCAGGGTAATGCTAGCTTCCAGGTATGACTTTGGGAATACTCCTCTTTCATCTTTATTAATGAATTTGAGGAGTATTTGCTTTAGAAGTTCTTGTATATTTTAGCAGTGAATCCATGTGTCCTTTTATTAGCTGGTAGGATTTTTATTGCTATTTCAATTGCATTGCCTGATATTGGGTTATTGAAGGTTTTTATATCTTTTGGTTCAGTTTTGGTAATTCATATGTATGTAGGATTCTTTCCATTTCTTCTAGATTCTCTAATTTACTGGGGTACAGGTTTTTGTTGTAGTTACTAATAATCTTCTGGATTTTGGCAGTGTCCATTGTGATTTTACTTTTTGAATTTCTCCTTGCATTAATCTGGGTCTTTTTTCCCTTTTTTTTTGTAAGATTGGTTAAGGTTTTGTTTATTTTTTGCTCTTCAAAGAAGCAGGTATTTGGTTCATTGATTCTTTATATTTTTTAGTCCAATTTCATGAATTTCTGCTCTGATTTTTATAAATTCCTTGCATATATTAGCTTTGGATTTGGATTGTTCTTGTTTTTCTAGGACTTTGAAGTGCATCATTAGATTAGTCATTTGGGCTTGCTGTGGCTTCCTAAAATATTAGAAACACTCTTATAAGTGTCCCTCACTATCCTATACCTGTTTCCTGAGAGAGATGGTTCCTACCATGCTCCAGCATCTCTCTCTCAAATGTATGAACCCAGAGCTAAGGAGGAAAAACCCCAGTGACAAACAGTTCAGCACCTATCAAAAAAGTAAAGAAAAAAATCTTACCATGCAACCTATAAGCTTCTTTGACATGATTTGCAATGTGAAAGAGCCAACACATCAAAAACCATATATTTAGCAACTTTAGGAGATAATAACACATTAGGTGCAGGGCGAGTCTGCACCTGTTGAGCAGAATACAGTTTAGCTGGTGTCTCTGGGTGAATTCAGCTTGCAGCTGTCTTTTCTGCATTTCTCAAGTCTTTTTCCCATGATGTAGAATTGTTTTCATCAGATAAAGCATGATACAACAATGATTAAAATAATCTTTGTACACTCCTATTATCCTTGCAACTAATGCTTATGCAATTTATTGATATATAGAAAAGCTATTTCACATAATTACAAAAGTACATTAAGATCAATGCAGTTGCCATGTCATTTCCTTATCTATAAATTACTATCTGCAGAGTTCTGAGCTGATGTAATTTTTCTACCCATTCCCAGTGTTACTCAGTGTTCTTCACTGAATATTACATTGTAAACCCCAAGTCTCCTTGTACTTTTATCCTCATTGTATTTCACAGGACAATGACTATCCATCCTCATCATAAACTCAATTCTCCTTGTACTTTTATCCTCACCATAATTCATAGGGAAGTGACAACTGCATTTATAAATTTGCAGAATCATTTGGATGGATGTGCTTCACATTACCTCAAACTGCCTTCCTAAAGATTATGGCAGTTTTTTCTCCACCCTCAGAAGTGTTTGTGTGGATGGAGTTTCCACAGAGTGTGGCCAGCAGTGGGACCAGGGAATGTGAGGTAAATTCACACTGACTTACTGCACTTTTTACAATGTTGTATGGGCTTCTTGGTGTATGTGTGTCTTCTGACACTTGGTCCATCTTTCTGTGCCGATCAGCCTTTGGTATAAAGGTGAGTGACCTGCATCAGGTTTTGCTGAGAGGCTGGTTCTTAGTCTCTGCACTCACATGGAGAACCCTAGTGCTTAAGTAACTGATGTCATTTTTTTTTTTCAGCTTGCATCCTCATCCATTCACATACCAGTATTCTCTGTTTCCTAAGATGGAAAAGAAATGCGCACTACCCAGGAGCCCCTATGAAATTCTGCCTTTCTTGCCCCCAGCATCCTGAAGGTCATTATTGGAAGGTCCTTTCCCAACTTCCCCATAAACATAAAGACCGAGTTACAATCAGGAAAATGAATGGAAATGTCCCACTAGAGAACAAAAAAAAGTCACTCTGGACCAGGTTCCCTGCCTCTCCTCATATTTCTATGCATCAGTAAAAAATACAATATGTATACAAAAGCATCTACCAGATACTTGACATGGTGAACATCCATTTCACTGCAACATAGAATGCTGGTCTGATGACCTTAATGCACGAGATGAGGCAGAAAGTCTTTGTTGTCTGACTCTGCCAGGGTGTGGGGTGGGGTGGGGGGGATGCTGATTCTCAGAGGCTGGTGCTATGACACAGACATTTGGCTTCAGAGGGAGCTTTTCAGGACCTGTTGTCCTGGACCACATATGGGACATTTCCATGATTCCAGAGTGTAGCTCCTGTCCTCTACTTCAAAGATTCAGAATGAGTGGGAAGGCAAATCCTGCTGCTGCCAACATCCAATTGAACTCAGATATGAGCTGAACCACCTCGATGTCTGCATATTGCTTTCTGGAAACCAATGACAGCTGAGAAAGCATCAGGCTGATGTGAACCTACTATAACAAGGTTGCTTCACTGACAGTGAAGCCCGCAGAAGGTGATGGTCTAGAAAGTTCAACTTGCTGTGTTGCCTCAAACTACTTGACTCAGAGCTCTGGGGCAAAGGATTGTCAATCTGACACTTACCAGGGATCACACTAAAAGATATTTGGGGAACACAAAATCGCTACAGAGGGAAGCAGTGGTGCTAGCATCCTTGACCACCTCTGTCAGAAGTAAATTCATATCTTGACTGTGGCAAGATCACATCATTCCAGACATTTTTTTCTGAATATCTTTTACCCAATGTGTTGTAGTTAATTAAAAATGAGTATGCATATGGCAGAAGGTGCAATGTCTTGGGATCACAATCTGAAGGACACTATAAGCAGATCTGAGGGCAGTGAGATTAGCAAGTCAGCAACGCTGATGCCAGGGTCTCCAACCTTGTCCCTGAATAAATTACAAAAACCTTGTGTGATGGGAAAGAGATATGCAGGTGACAAAAATCAAAGGACAAACTAGCCTAATGATTCTTCTCTCATTGAGTTTGGCAAAAATACTGCAAAAACTATTCTAAAAGAAATTACGATTGTCTATGTTGGCTGACACATTCTCTAAGAACAGTATTTATATTGGTGAACATGAACATTAGTCTTTTGTGGCCTTGTTTTTCTCCTCATATAAAATGTTGGTAAATGTTTCCACAATTGTTAATTCATCTTCTCTTTCTACTTTTACTTGTCTTGGCTTGAAAGGATATTTGAGAAAGATGTTAAAGAAGAAAAATTGTACAACATGTATGACTGTCCTTAGAACTACTGAAATGGGCACAAAATGGGAAAGAGTTAAAGTTTATGTTATGTGTATTTAATCACACTAAAAAACTGAGACTAAAGTAAGGATATTCAGTTCTCTGATTTATATAATTGATGAGAGTTATTGTTTGTCACTTGTTCCTTCTGTCGGATCTTCCCTTTCTTCCTGAAACTGCTCCCCACCATTCTTTTGGTATTGGGGTATTTGGTATTTGTATTGAACCCATGGCCTTTGCACTGAGCTACATAATTATGCCATTTTAAACACTTCTTTTATTTTGAGACAAGTCCTTGCCAAGTTGTTAAGTTCCTCAGTCAGGGCTTGAACTTTCCATACTCCTGTCTCAGCTTCCTAGTGTGCTGTGATTACAGATGTGTGCACCACCGTGTGCACCTTCCACCTGCCCTTCCTCAGATCCCATTTTCTCTTTCCTGATAGGAACTTCCCTAAGGGTAAACAGAGAAAAGAAACCCTCAAAAGAGAAAAGAAACCCTCCAACAGATGATTTAATTCTCAAGAGCAAAAGTTTCATATACAAATCACATAATTTTAATCTACAACAGGGAATATTTGTTCCCCATTAAAGTTACTGTGTACAGGGAAAATCCTATGGCAGATGTGAACAGGTTGCCTTGACATTTTTGGGATAGTCATTGAAATAACATTTGTTAAGTTCTCTGCAGATTTTTCTTTCTCTGACATCTGCATATAGGGTAGAAATAAAACATGTAAAAGGATGCCTTAGAAATTGTGGGTCCTGTGCTAAAAAGAGGAAATGTCAACCAAACATATCCTGCAGCTACCTGTATATTTGGTGGGACTGTGGTTGATGGTACATGGAATGTGGGAGAAATGGCAAGTATGTATGGAAACAAGGAAAGATGAACACCTTGAGGAATACAGATTGTGTAGCATCCACAAGCTTCTTTGCCATATTGGGGTAAGGCTCGCTGAGGACAAGGTGACTTTTCTCATTCTGAGACCACATAGCATCTTCCCATCCTGAACTGGGGAGCAGTATGTTTTGTAGAACTGGAAGATGTTATTAATACAAGACAAATATATCAGTGTAACAGATGGGCATTGAACATTGGCCAGGTGTCTAGTTTATGAGGGATGAGTCACACCCGTGACCTCTTGGGCTTCTGATGTCCTGAAGGTCACAAGCATCATAGGGCATAAAATTATGCAACTACCCTGGTAAGTGCACCATGAGGGCTCTGAGGCACAAAGGAAAGAGAGTCAATCTCCTTGGAGCAATGAAAGGGAGAGGAAGAGAAGGAGGACTCAAACAGGTGCCATGAGGCAGTAGACCCCGCTAGGGGTGAGGGAGCTGGGAAGCAGCAGGAGCAGGAAGTGGGGAGGCCTGGCGAGGTCCTCAGAGCCTGCAGCAGTGCTCCTGTGCCACCTGTGGCATGGAAATCCTCCTCAGCATTTCCTGGTTCCCTCAGGCAGTGATGAATGATACCCTTGGATGTGGCAAGATTCTGAGTCACTGTGAAAGAAACTTTGCCTGGTTCTCTTAGGAGAGTCTTTCTGTCTGAGTGTGTGGCATCCAAAGAGACTCACAGGAAAGGAAGGTCTAGCTCAGCAGGTGGCTGCCTGGGCTTCAGTCAGTTGCCCAGGTGGAGGCCTCTCACTCCAGTTCAGCCTCTCCTGATACTTAGGTCTGTGCTTCTCCCCAAGTGCTGTTCCCACTCTTTCCCTGTGCCTTGAGCTCTCAGCTCTGACACCAGCTCGCTGTGGGGCTCCTTGGGGCCTCAGCTTTGTGAATGGGGTGGGACTGTGTGTGTTTCTGAGGACACTGGGAGGAACAAGAGACTGAAAAAGACCTATAAAACATCGTGTAAAAGGTCTGGCATGTGGTGGACCCTCAACATTCTTATTGTTTCAGAGAAAATATTTCAATGCAGATCATCAAAACTGGAGACTTTTATAGGTAAATGGATGCGGCTTTGAGAACATACTCGTAAGTGAAATAAATAAAACACACATGTGGAGGGCACACATGTAACCATGGCGTTTGCATGGCTGGAGAAAGTGCATTAACCCCGGGAGGCAGTGGTGAGGGAGCCAGCGAGCCTCTAGAGGGCGGGCCTCAGCCTGAGGGAAGGGAGGAAGGGGCGGGGAGAGCACCATAGCGAGGCCAGTTGGCTGCAGCCGGGCGGGTAGCTCAGCACCAAGCAGGGCAGGTGGGCCCATGAGGAGGCCCAGGGACCATGGGCTCCAGGATCAAGCAAAACCCGGAGACCACATTTGAAGTATATGTAGAAGTAGCCTACCCTAGGACAGGTGGCACTCTTTCAGATTATCGCAAAGGATCTTTCTTATGACAAGTGTTTGTTCCTCGGATCTGCATCTCTGATGTGTCCCAAAGTATCTGAGCAAATTTAAATGTAAACCTTACGTTGTACAGTGCCATGTCTGGGCATACTCTTCTCTTTGAAGTTTGTTTGTATCCTTCTAGAAGGATTAAATCCCTGCTGTGAGAAGATTTTCTTGTTTAAAAATCTTTTTGGGGAAGACAAGATGGCTGATCAGTGAGCAACAGAATACAAAGCCTCCTGGGAGAAACAATTCATATGCCAGAATAAAACACCCTGGAGAGACCCAGATTAGGGGAGATGGATCCTCTTAACACAGGAAGAAATTAAAACATAAAAAAGCTCATCAAATACTTTGGGACTAC
Source organism: Hydrochoerus hydrochaeris (assembly GCA_004027455.1). Classification (NCBI taxonomy): domain Eukaryota; kingdom Metazoa; phylum Chordata; class Mammalia; order Rodentia; family Hydrochaeridae; genus Hydrochoerus; species Hydrochoerus hydrochaeris. The sequence goes on along the minus strand of PVLA01001781.1, from coordinate 57,086 downwards.
AACTGAAACAGCTAAAAATTAAGGGACACAGCATTTTCGCGGTGACTCGCCAAGTCTGCACCAGCTTGAATCCTCCCAGCCGGCAGAGCTGCCCAAACTCGTTCCCACCGCCACTCACAGGGTGCACAGCAGTGCTGAAGTTGGGGGCTGGTGGGCCCAGCGGAGAGCGGAGCCGATGAGGGGACCTTCGTTGGCCCACGGTCAGTGCTGGGAGTGGGACCCCCTGCCACGGGAAGGGTGTGACCAGGTGGGTGACATGTTGGAATTGGGCAGGAGGGGCCTGAACTGGGAGTGACAGTGACTTCAGTTGGTTCCTCCCTCCCCACAGCAGATTCATGGGATTTGCTTGGACTGGGCCGCGCTCCTGGCCGGGACCCAATGAGCTGTCCCAAATTGATTCCCTGAGCCTAGCACGCACTGACTGGGTGATCGCCCTGAAGTTTGGCTGGCCCGGTGGGGAGGGGCAGGCATAGGCAGCCACTGCTTGCACCTCAGTGACAAGAGCAGTCAGGAGAGAGTGGCAGTCCCTCACCAGCGTGCTTCAGAGGGACCATGGCCAACAGGGAAGGGGGCTGGGACCTGCACTGTAACCTGTGTGGAGGAAGCCAGGGCCTTGACAGGAGAGAGAGGCAGGAGGAGGCTCCCAGCCCAGAACCCTGAGAGCACTTATCCAGGAGAAGGAAAAACAAGGGAGACTGAGGGCGGCAAACACACAACATCAGACATGGCTTCAGTGGACATTAAGAGATATCTTCCGGACCTTGTAGACGAGCTCAAAACTAAAATATTAAATCAGGTAAAGCTGGATATGAGTAGGGTAATAAAAGAAATGCTCTCAGGAAGCATCTCTCAGGATGATACAGATGGAAGAAGGGAGGAACACAAAAAAAGGAGAGAAACATTCGATAAAGAATATAAAGAAAATATAGAATACATGAAGCAGATTCAAAGAGACTACCAGGAAATTAAAAACTCCATTGAAAGCTGGCAAAACTCCTTAAAAGAAACTAAGGATAAACTATCAAAACTTGAAGACAAGTTGGCAGTGTGTGGTCATGAAAGGAAAGATCTCTTAAAAATAACAAGGAAACAGGCAGTAACACTACAAAGGCTAGAAGATGACAAGAGAATCTACAATTTAAGAATAAGAAATGTGAACGAAGAAGCAGGAATACGTACAGGTGAATTACAAAAGCTATTCGTGGAAATAATTAAGGAAAAGTTCCCAAGCATGGGAAAAGAAAATGACATTCGGTTGTGTGAGGCATACTGAACTCCAGCCACCTACAACCAAAGAAGATCTATACCCAGACATATAATAATCAAGATGCCAGACATTCAATATAAAAACAGAATATTAAAAGCCATCAGAAAAGAGAAAAGGATTACCTATAAAGTTAAGCCCATCAGAATCATGGCTAACTTCTCAACACAGACCATCAGATCAAGAAGAGGTTGGGGTGAAGTGTTCCAAGCCCTGAAAGGAAATAACCTCCAGCCCAGATTGATGTATCCTGAAAAACTGTCACTGGAAATTAATGGAGAAACAAGATGCTTCCATGACAAAGAGGAACTGGGCGAGTTTGTGACCACCAATCCAACCCTGCAGAGAATACTGAAGGACATTCTAGAGAGAGAGAAAAAAATACCAGGATTTTAGGAACAGTGGCACAAAGGCCTCAATGAGTGGGGCAGGCAGTAGAATGAAGGAGAAAACTAGACAAACAAAGGCAGAAAAACAGCATAGCACAAATGAGGCAGGGAAGGATAACTAGAAACTATAATATAGATGGTCTTGATACGCTATATTGTAAATGGTGCACAAGGATTTAAAACCCACATTACTCACACTACTCTGCTTAGATGTATTATATTCTGTTCCAGTCATTTTTACCTGTACTAGATTTGAGGGCACAGGCAGTAATCCTGAAAATAACAGGATATAGTATGGTAATCATCCTTAATTTCCTATTAACTTAATCTAAAGCTCTGTAAAACCTACACAGTTTTACCATGACTGATCATAATTGAATCTGGTTTGTTGGATCGCTGTTTTGTATTGATAGATTTTATTCAAAGCTGTTATGATTGATAATATCAAGTCTGAGAATATAGGCAACTGCACTTAAGATGACAAGATCCACTATAATATCCACTATGGTTTGATTATTACCTGCCTTTGAAATTTTATACTGTCTACAATATTTTATTTTTACTAATATTGTTATTTACTGCTATACTCAATCATACTGCTATATTCAATTATGCCTGTTGATATAAACATTCTATTGAAGATAATAAGAAACAACACAGTAATCATTGTAGATCATCTTGTACTGTGGTTTTATACAACTCTTTGGTTTCATGTTTTTATAGGAATTTGTTTTGTTTTGTCTTGCTAAGTTTTGTTTTTCCCTCTAATACAAAAAGAATAGAAATACACATAGAGATTCATGCATGCATAGCTGTCTACACTCTCACTGTTTGACTACTTTGTGTGCTTTAATTTTGTAACTTGAGCAACTATTTCTAAGAGGACAATATGTAATTTTAACTAGTGATTTCTTATTGTTTATCTTTTTTTTTGGAATTCTGTATTACCTCTACCTTTTACATGCTTTTGTTTCTCTTTAAATAAAATTAAAAAAAAGAAAAAATAACACACATGTGAACATTGAATTGTTTCACAAGTGAGAAGCTGAATGAAAGAATATATACATGTGTGTGTATGTATGAATATTTATGTACATAAAAAACTAGTTATGATAGTTATACTACTGATTTCTCTTTGTTCACTGAAGAGGAAGATTTGTGCTGGTATTGTTTGGACAATTGAATGCAGATGTCTTGTGCTTTGGGTGAATGATTTGGGGATGACAATGCACAATGTATGTACCATTTTTATCCCTTATTGATGTGCTTTAAAATTTAGTTTTAGTTTTTTTCTTCTTTTTATTTTGTTTTTCTCTTTGAAGCAAAATGGATTTGAAAAAACAAAACAAAACAAAACAAAACAGAAACAAGTTGCTCATTGAAGTTCATCAAACTAAAGTTCTGTATAGCTTGGGGCAAAATATTTGTGATGATTTGAAAAGACTCCGCTCTGTTAAAACAGCCCTCCGGGGGCAGAAAGGACTGTGATGAGAACATGTTCATAACCATATTCACAGCCACAGACCTATGAATACGCTGGTTACCTATGAATACGTACAGCATTCTGTTCAATTCAAGCAGGAACAAAAAATTAACCAGGGACCAAAGAATGTCACAGAAGACAAAATGTGCCAAGGAAAGCAAGAGATCTGTTCAAAATAACTGAAATTCTTTTAGCCTTACAGGACAGGCATTTCCACATGTAAAGACGCCCCTGGTAATGGTCTGCAAGTGGTGGTCACGTGAACAGAGAAATGACATGAGATCCATAGCGGGCTCTAGAGTTTCTCCCGGCTGAATCTGCCTCCAGCCCCTTTTATCCTCCGCAGTGCTTCCTGCGGTCCGACGTCCCCTTAATCTCTGCTTTCTGGATGATCCACTGACCACCCCAGAGCACACTTGCGTGATTCGTGTGCACAGAGTGCAGAGCAAGGCAGACCGGAGACAAGCAGAAGCTCCTTCCCCTTTAGGATGATGCAGACCTGGTGGGGCTGAAAGGATTTTACTGTATGGGAGAAACACCCTGTTATCTAGATCTGGGCAATGGTTGTGTTTTGGGGTATAAACTTTACCTGAGCAGAATGTGGTTGAGGCATACAATTCCAGCACTTTGGCTTGAGGGAGGAGGATCACAAGTTCAAACACAGCCTGAACAACTGAGCACCTTAGACTCTGTCTCAAAAAATAAAAAAGGCTGGGGATGCAGCTCAGAACAAGGGTTCAATACTCACTACTCAAAAAATTTTTTTTTTCACTGAGTACCTAGGACTGCTGGTCACAGGAACATCCAGTGAAAGACAGCTATCTGTCCCCATGAAGTGGCCCACGGCTGTGTCCAAAGGAGAACAGTGAGGGGGCCCGCTAGGTGACATCTCCTCACTTTGCCAGCTGCCCCCACAGCACGCAGAATCCAAGCAGACTATGGGTGTGTCCCAGGTAGCTGGGTACAGTGTTTCTTTCTCAAGTCTCAGGAGCACAGTAATCTGATGCAAGTTCCTTAACTGAGGGGTGGGCAAAGAGTGTGCAGGGATGGGGACCCCTCCCAGGAAGGAGTTGGAAGACATGTCTGGCCCCTCCTCTGCACCCCGAATCCAGTCCTTTCTTCATCAGCAGCCCCACTGATGTAGAACCTCTCAATGATATAAGGGAAGTATTATAGCTCTCAATCTGCTGGCTGTCATATACTCTGAGTTTTTGTTCTCTGGAATCGAAGAATGTGTTTTAAGGGACAATGGGGGTTAAGAGTAGGAACACTTTATTGGGAAAGATAAATTCTGAGAGACAGAGCCCACGTGGGTTGCCAATGAGCCTACTTCTCAAAGGAAGTTGTAAAGAGCACAAGGCAGGTACAACATGGAACAAAACCATGATCATGCAAGTATAGCCTCTTCAGTAATGTTAGGCCAATGGAGAAGCAAGTCATGTAGCAAGTGTACGTGGAAAGAAACAAAACCTTTTCTGGAAAAGATGAGTAATGAGGTCTTGGTCACCTACCCTAGGGTGGACCAGTAATACCAAATATAGTATATTGCTTATCTCTCAGGGAGGTATGTAGGTCTGGTCATTCCATCTTTATCTTGAGACCTGGCTTCCAAGAGATGTGCTTCCAGCCATAGTTATAATCTGTTATCTTCTACACCGACTCCTTCGAGAGCCCAGTGTTATCTGACTGCCTGTAATATTTCTACCTAATTTAGCTGTCTATAATTCTGTGGCCCACGGGGCTGCCCCTCTTGCTATGCGGGGAAGTGGTCAGCCCACCACAAAGCCCTGGGGTTAAGGTCTGGGTATCCCTTATTGCTCCAGGACAGAGTGGGCATTTGCAGAGGGCAGTAATGCATGCAGGACCAGACTCTCTGAAACAGATCGCCATGGGCCTTGGGATGCTTGAGCCCCACAGGACAGAAGGGGAGGAGGGCAGGGAGACTCTGCACCTGCACTTCTGGCCCAGCTCAAAACCTCAGAGCGCAGGACTGGAGAGGGCCTTATACTGGAGTCTCCTTCCTAAGTGAACCTTGTAAGTTCCAGCTACAAAATGAAAGGCTTTGGTCCAGAATGAGGAGAGAGGCACATAGATGAGGGAGTGAGGGAGAAAAAAGAAATGCAAGGGAAGAGAGAGAGAGAGAGAGAGAGAGAGAGAGAGAGAGAGAGAGAGAGGAGGAAGTGGAAAGGAAGAAGGAAGAAGAGAGGAAGATAGGGAGAGAGGGAGATAGAAGAAACAGGAGGCAAGAAAGACAGGAAGACAGAGAAAGGGTGCACAGCAAGAGGTGGAATGAGACAGAAAGAGTGGTGGAAAGAGTTGATGGATACAGAGCATGAGATAGAAGAAGAGCTGATTAGGCAGGAAAGATGGAGACACCATGACAGACAGACAGACAGATAGACAGATGAACTGATGAGAAACAGGGAAAGACAAAGAGAGAAACAGGAAGTTGGAGGGAGAGGTGGTAAGAGGTTCAGAGAAAGTCAAAGGAGAGAGAGAGAAAGAAAGAAAGAAAGAAGGAAAGAAGAAAGAAAGAAAGAAAGAATGATGTAGGGAAGGAGGAGACAGAAGAGAGGGGTGCAGAGGAGAGGACTGAGAAGTGGGGAGGGAAGATGGGAGGCAAGGGCTGGCAGCAGGGTGACTGAGGGACCAGGGGCAGGGCATCTCTGTGAAGGGCCCTGGTGACCAGGGCTATGGAAGCAGAGGGGCCTGGGGAGGCTCCAAACCTAGGGCCCTCGCAGCAGGCCTCATTGTGTCACAAAATACCAGTCCCCCACGGTCCAGGGTGCAGATGTGGCACTGAAGGGGGTGACTTCCTGGAGAGCAGCTTCTCTGCTCTGTAGAAAGGGGCCTGGAGCATCATCCTTACGGCTCTGGGACTTGCATTTTTACCTATGGCATTGTGCACCACTGTGACATGAACCAGAAACTGAATTACATTCAGGACAATCAGGACCCCAAGATCTGGGTCTCCTTGTTTTGTTTTTAGTTTTTTAAAAGTCTTTTTGAGGCAGAGTCTCACTATGTAGTTCAGGCTGGCCTTGAACTCACTTTGTAGCCCAGGCTGGTCTCAAACTCACAGCAATCCTTCTGCCTCAGCCTCCGAACTATTGGGATCACAGGGGTAAGCCACCATGCCTGGTCCTGGGTCTCCCCTCTTGTCACTCAGGAATGCTTGCTAATGGCTTTGCCTGCACTGGGGACATCAGCAGTCCTGTGTCAGAGTGAAAGATGGCCCAGCCATTGGCAGCTGTGAATGTTTACACTAAAAAGTGACACAGACCTATATCCTACTCCATATTTCAAAGCAAGACCCAACTGCCAGCCTGTACGACAGGTGGAGAAGAAGAATCCCATCACGGAGAGTCAGCAAATATTGTAGGTGATAATGCCTACAAGTTACCCCGTCAACATGAAGGTTTTTCTCTGTTGTGTACTGGGGCTTGAACCCAGAAGCACTGCACCACTGAGTTACCTTCCTAGCCCTTTTTGTTCTGAGACAGGATTTGGCTAGATTTCCCAGGAATGTCCTGTAACATGCAATCTTTCTGCCTCGGCAATCAATCCTGAGTGCCTGGGATTATAGATATGTACCACCAAATGTAACTTCATCAGAAAAAAATTTTTTTTTGCTTGTTTCTCTTATTTTGTGTTTTCCTACCAGTAGTCATTCTCCAAATTAGTTCTCTCATTCTGGCTTTTTGAGGTGGAGTCTCACTATGTAGCTCAGGCTGGCCTCCAACTCACAGTGATCCTCCTGCCTCTGCCTCCTCAGTGCTGGGTTTACAGGTGTGTGCTACCACATGCAGATTCACTCTCATTTTATCCTCCATCTTTCTCTTTCTCTCCTGTCTATGGTTTCATAAACTTTATCATCAGAGACTACTTCCATCTGACTGAAACTGAAGAGAACATTTGCTCTCTGGTTTGGATCCTTATGCCATGACTGCCCACAAGGTGGCGGCCTGGGCCACCTCTGCAGCCTCCCACACTTCCCAGCAATCCAGCAGCCCAGTCCTGCCAGCCTCTCTCACACCTCCTGGTCTTTGCCTTGTGGGGGTCCTGCTGCCATGTGTGCTTCCCTTGTTTTCTTACCATCTCCCTTCTGCTCCAGAAAGTTCAGCTCATGCACATAGGCTGGAGAATTTTCTTTCCTGTTTTATTTTGTTTTGTTTGGAGACAGGGTCTCACTGTGTAGCCCAGGCTGGTCTTGAACTCACAGAGACCCTCCTGTCTCAGCCTCTGGAGAACTGGGATCACAAATGCACTGCCACACCTGGCTGGAGAATTTTCCTTGGTCCTAATGTCTCACTAACTTGGCTAGGACAGGTAGGACAGTTTCTGTCCCTGACTCATATCCTCTGGGATTGTTTAGTGAATTTCCCTGAGAGACAAAAGAGTGTTTCCCTCTGAACTGCAAGGTGGGGGGCAACAGACCAAAGAACGGTGGGGAAGCGTGCAGCTTGGGGGTGGCTGAGTTGGTTAGGGCTCACCACAGAGCAGGAGACAGCTTGCCTTCTGAAGCCCTGTGCTAGTTGCCAATGCCTTGTGCCAGGCTGTGGGTTTGTAGGGCACTGATTAAACAGCAAGAGCAGGACTGAAAGCAAGGAGAGGCAGTGGGAAAGTCGTGTGTGCACTCCGCTCCCAGCCTGGCCTTGTCAGGAGACTCTGCTCCTCCCAGTCAGCGCTGTCCAGCCACAGGGACAGATGGCTTTGTTGGGCTGCTTTCTGGCACACAGCCTTAGCCCCTGGCATGGGAGAGGGTGACACACAGCAAGATGGAGTCACTCTGGCTGGGTTCCAATGACAATTTGACCCCAGGCCTTGGCTGTGATTCCAGCCAGGGTCTTGAAAACTGTCCACTGACTCAAGCAGATTCATGAATCTCTCACCTCATGCCCTTCCTACCCATTGCTGTCCACAGCCAGGGGGAGACAGGAGCCTGGGGATGCGCGCTTGTCCCATCTATCCCACCTACTTGGGCAGGTGATCCTGGATGACCCCTGGAAGACCCTGCTGGGACGAAGCCTTGGTTTCTCTCACCATGGTTGTCTCCATAAACTGCCTTGCCTAGCTTTATTCTCTCCTCCTTTACCCATTCTCTCTCCTGTCCCTGGATATGTGGGCTGTGTATTCTAGATCTTGGGCCGAGGCTCTGCTCTCAGGAGTGCTAAGGAACCACGAGTCCCTTACTGTTGTTGCTCACATCTCTGTGTTTCCCTCTGTCCCTGCACTGGTCACATCTTCATATCCATCCATGTTTACAGGTCTATCATTCCAGCCCAAGGAGGCTTCTTTGGGGTGGGTATGGGATCTGGTCCCCTGCTGAATCCTCTGACCTAGAGTGAGTAGTCAGTGCAGCAGCAAGATGACCCTACCCTGTCCAGGGATGGCCCTCCATGCTCCACTCCTACTGAGATACTTTGTAGTCCCCTGTGATCTCACCCACATCCTATACTTCCAGCACTAGGTATGAGAATTTGAACAGTGTGACCTGACTTGTCTGGGACAGTCCTCTTTCTCCTTAAATCAACATAAGGAAACGTCACTGATGGTGATGCAGGGCTTGGGTAAAGCTGGCTGAGGACAAGTTGGCTTTTCTCATGTTTCTGAGACCACATAATAAGCCATACCATCCTCCCATCCTGAACCAGGGAGCAGTTGTCTCTTGTAGAGCAGGGAAGATATTACTAACACAAGACAAATATATCAGTGTAGCAGGTGAGGATTAAACATCAGTCAAGTGCCTGGCTCTGTGAGGGATGGGTCACATTTCAGACATCATGGGCTTCTGATGTCCTGAGAGTCACACACATCACAGGGAACCAACCTGGTCATCACTAATATACAGCACTAGTGGCAAACCTTAGGATGCAAAAGTCAGAAAGAGACTCTCATAAGACTAATGAGAGGGTGGGGAACAGTGGAGAACAGGAGGGGTTGTCGTGTGTAAGCTTTCCAGGCTCCTTAGATCGAGTAGAAAGGCCCTCCCCAGCAGTGCAGGTAGGCAGAAGAGGGATATGGCAGGCTTGGTGAGGTCCCCAGAGCCTGCAGGGGGGCCCACATGACACACGTGGCAGGGTGTGTCCTCCTCATAATTTCCCACCCTTTCTCTCCATCCATTAGGCTTCTTTCCATTTGCAAAAGGTCTATCTCACTGTTTCCAACTACCTACCTTTTCTGTTTGGGGCAAAGTCCCCATTATTTGCTTTATTTCCCAATAATGCATTTTATAATTGAGGGGCTCAGTCACACACAGGGGATGTGAATTGCCAAAGGCTTCTCGGGAATGTAACCAAGATCTGCATTGGAAACAGATTCTAGTCTGAACCCCTCTCCAGTCTACTCTCTGAGGTTTTGAGGAAGCGGTAGCAAGCGACCTTTGACTCAGGACACTGTTCTTGTAGTGGCAGTAATTCTAATGCAGCAGGAGCTCTCTAACCCTAGGCTACATTCCAGTCCTTCTAACTTTGCAATGGGGTCTGTCTCTGTCACTTGGTGGCCCAGGCTGCTGTGTCACTTGGACCCCTTCTGCCTTGGCCTCCTAAAGACCTGGGAGTACACGTGTTCTCCACCACACGTAACTTCACTGAAAAAAATTTTGTATTATTTTCCATATTTTTTGTCATTTTTTTAATTTTGAAGACAATAAGGCTGAAAGAAATAAAACAGAAAAGAGACAATCAAAACAAAACAATGAACATGGTACAAGATTTCAACACAAGATAAAAGGAAACTGACAATGGCTACCATGATGCCTCTTGCTACCTTCAAAATAGCTTCTTATATTATCAGCCATAATAAAATCAAACAAAACAAAACAGAATAAAACCAGGCTGACCAGAACAATGAAAACAATACAGGGTTTCAAAACAGGATCTAGATTAACAGTGGCCACTGCCTTCTCCCTCCAGACACCTCCTCCCCTTTCACTCACGCCTTTTGTGCCTGCTGGATTCCACTAATTCCTTTACTTTTTTATACGAGGGAGACAACAAGATATTCACTCATGTGACTCTGAACCATTTTATCCATGATCATGATCTCGAGTTGTATCCATTTATCAACCAGAGCCTTGAGGTTATCTTTCTTTATAGCCGAGTAGCTTTCCATTGTGTAGAAATGCTGTATCTTTCTTATCCACTCTGCAGTTGATGGGCAAGCTACCCCGACTTTTGTTTCTGGCTCCCTGTCACACAGAGCAGTGTTTTCTCTTCTTTTACTTTTAGCCTACGGATTTCCTTTTGGGTTAAATGTGGTTCTTGAATAAAGCGTATTGATGGATCCTGTCCTCTGATCCACTCTGCCTGTGTTTCTCTTCCTTGGTGAATTGAGGCCCTCTACGTTAATAGTTATGGCCCACGTGCTCTGCTGTGCTATTTTCCTGCTGTTGGCTGCCTGCTTTTCCCTTCCACTCAATTATCTGCCCTGCTTGGTGATCATCCTCTGCTGTTCTTCCTGGAACTGTCGTCTTTTTTCTTTAATCTCTCTCTAGAATGTATTTCAGTATTCTTTGTAGGGTTGGCTTGGTGGTCATGAATTCCTTGAGTTGTTCTTTGTCATGAAAGTGTCTTGTCTCTCCATTAATTTTGAAAGATAGTTTTTCAGGGTACATCAATCTGGGCCAAAAGTTGTTTTCTTTCAGAACTTGAAATACTTCACTCCAAGCTCTTTTTGACTTGATGGTTTGTGTTGAGAAGTTTGTCGTGATTCTGATGGGTTTTCCTTTATGTGATCTATTTTTTTCCCTAACAGCTTTTAATATTCTGTTCTTGTGCTGAATTTCTGGAATCCTCATTAGTATATGTCTGGTTATAGATTTACTTTGGTTATGGCTAGTTGGAGTTCTATGTGCTTCACTTACCTGTATATCACATCCTTTCCCCATGTTTGGGAAGTTTTCTGCTATTACTTCTGTAAGTAGGATTTTAACATCATTTGTGTTGATCCCTGCTTTTTCACACACACCTATTATTCTTAAGTTATTTTGCTTTGTGTCATCTTGCAGTTGTTGATTTGTTATTTCCTGGTTCCTTGTTATTTTTAAGAGACCTTTCCTTTTGTGATCATAAGCTGCACACCTGTCTTCAAGGTCTGGAAGTTTACCTTCAGTTTCTTTCAAGTGGTTTTGCCAACTTTCAGTGGAGTTTTTAATTTCTTGGATATCTCTTTGAATCTGTTTGATGCATTCTAAACCTCTCTTATAATGTTCATTCATGGTTTCCCTCATTTTCTTATGTTCCTCTATTTTTAAAAAACTATGTCTTCTTTAGAGATGCTTAGCAATTCTTTTATTATATTTTTTGTTTCTGCTTTTACCTGAGACAGTATTTTTGTTCTAATTTCTTTTGTAGGCTTATGAAATTGGCTCTATACTTCCATTGCCATCACTCCAGAAACTTCAGATGTGGGACTCCCTGTCTCTTCCATGTTTTCATCTCCTGGATTTGCTCTGCTTGGGTTGGAGTCCAGGGAATGCCTTCTGCTTCTTCTTGACAGTCTCTTGGGTTCTCCCAAACAAGCGGGCTGTGGGTTTCCATGCACATCCTGTGTTGGCTACAATTTCTCCAGAGCATGATGGTTTGGTTCTCCTGGCCAGTGCTGGCTATGGGTATCCAGTGGTGGCTACTGGGTGCACTGGTGCAGGGCTGGTGGCTGTTTTTCCCAGCCCTGGGTACCTGGTGTGGAAGCATTCAGAGGGCTGCTGGAGTGGCTGAGGAGACAGGGCCAGCTGCTGCCTCCCTACTGAGCTGGTTACCTGCAGGCAGTGTCTTCCCATGGTTGCTGGAGTGTGTGAGGGGACAGGGCCAGCTGTTGCCTCCCCTTATTTAGTGTTTTTTGAAGCAATAGTCATACTCCAAGTTTTCTCTCATTCAAGCACTAGTCTTCATTGTCAGAGAATGTTCCATCTGACTGAAACTGAAGAGAACTTTTTTTTCTGGTTTGGATCTTTCTGCCATGAGGTGGCGGCCTGGGCCACCCCTGATGGCTCTCATGCTTCCCTCCTAGCAATCAAGCAGCCCAGTCCTGCCAGCCTCTCTCCTGCATCCCTGCCTTTGTCTGGGGGGTCCTCCTGCCTAGCACGCTCCCCTCGTTTTCTCACCATTTCCCTTCTGCTCCAGAAAGTTCAACTCACACACCTGGGCTAGAGAATTTTCTTTGGCCCTAATGTCTCACTAACTTGGCTAGGACAAGTAGGACAATTTCTGTCCCTGATTCACATCCTCTGGGACTGTTTAGTGAATTTCCCTGAGAGACATAAGCATCTCTCTCTCTGAACGGTGAGGAAGGGTGACAGACCAAAGAATGGCAGGGACGCGTGCAGCTTGGGGATGGCTGAGTTGGTTAGGGCTCACCACAGAGAAGTAGACCTCTTGCTTTCTGAAGCCTTGTGCAAATTGCCAATGCCCTTTGCCAGGCTAAGGCTTACAGGGCATTGATTAAACAGCAAGAGCAGGACCAAAAGCAAGAAGAGGCAGTGGGGAAAGTCGTGTGTGCACTCGGCTCCCAGCCTGTCTTTAAGACTGTTGGTCTCAGAAAGCACTGTCCAGCCACAGTGGAGGATGGCTTTGCTGGGCTGCAGTCTGGCATAAGGCCAGAAGGGAAGGAAAGTGAGTGGCTTATGGGGCCTCAAGCAGGGGAGATCTTCCTGCAACCTGGAAGTTCTTTGAAGGCAGTGTCACCCTTCTGCTGAGGGAGTCCTTGATGGCCCCCTGGAGGCCCCACTCAGAGCCCTTGGCAAGCCTGGGCATCTTGGCTTAGAGACTAGCAGTCCTGCTTTCCGGATGTGTTAGACAGGGTGGTTTTCTTGCTCACCTGAGAGTGTCCACTGTTATGTCAGGGCCTGTCATGGGAACCCAAGAAAGCAGTATTTTGGAGGTTTGTGGACATCATCACATTCAGGGTCTGTCTTTCTCCTAGACTGACACCTTGAAATGTCCACAAACATTTCAGGCAGCAACAGTGATAAAATTGGTCCCTCTTGTCCTTGCCTGTGCCAAGCATTCACTCTGTGGGTGTCACCATCTGGGTTCACGAGGCACCAACCCATGTTCCTCACATAGATAGGGAAGCAGGTTCAGGGTGGCTGGAAAGGGGTTGTACCCCAGCAGGGAAAGTGTCAGAGGGACTTGGGTCTGCAGAAGGAATGGAGCTGGGGAGGCTCTGGTTCCAGCCCCGCTCTGTGGGTGCTTGCTGCTCAGAGACCGAGGCCGAACCAAGTGACCAAACTCCCAGTCCCTTCCTCTACCCCTGCCACCTGAGTCATTGCTCATTGTGATGGTGATGACAATAGTAGCGTCAAATATTCCTGGCCACATTGTCTAGGCAGAGTCCTGGGAGGCTCAACACTCTCCTTGCCTTGGTCCCTACATCAGCTAAGCCCAAGGCAACACCTTCCACTCCTGCCACAAGGGCCACCCAACCCTGGGCAGTCTCAGTCCCTCAGGCCTAGGGATTGTCCTCAGAATATCCGGCGAGTGGTAGATGCCCAGTGCTCGGTTAGGAACCTGGAAATAAAGGGCACCCTTTGATGAACGTTAAGAGGAGCAGGTCATGTGTATGTGTGTGTGTGTGTGTGTGTGTGTGTGTCTGGTTTGCAAATCTGTCTGTGCACATTTGCATGTCTGAGGTTTTGTATCTGTGAGAGTAGTGTGGAGGTGCAGTACATCTGAGGTGCAGCCATCTCGGGGGGCTTCTGTGTGTCTTTGCAAGTATCTGGGCTCAGATGCCCCTGAATAAGTGTGCATATAGTGCAAATTTGTGTATGTCAGTGTAATGAGAGTGTGTGTCTCTGGGGGAGTGTCTGTGTATTGTATCTTGGTGTGTGTGAGTGTGTGTCTCTGCGTGTGTGTGTCTGTGTGAATTTGCTTGGGGATGTCTCAGGTGTTCCTGGGTTGTATGTGTGTGGTGTCGTTTGTGGTGTGCATTCACCCAGGACTGTTCAGGCACTGGGCACCTGAGTTCCAGGGGAGGCTGAGGTGATCCTGTCCGCGCCTGGTTGTCTCTGTGCTTGAGGTGCCTGTGTGTGCCCTGACTGTATCTCTGCACCCCAGCATCAGGCAGATGCTGATGAGATTTCCTCAGTGGTAGGAGAGAAGGGGACAGAATGTTCTTCTTCCACACCAGGCAAGGACCCTCCTGTCCCTGCCTCTCTCAGCCCCCAGTCTCCCTGGCAGTCAGACCTCAGGTCCCAAGGACATGGAGTGATGGTCAACCTCAGGCAAGGGTCGGGGAGGGCTCTGGGTCCCTGGAAGGAGTTAAGGTGAGAAAGGGTGCTTGTTTGGAGAGGACCATGGCTGGGGCAGTGCTTGGGCCTGGATCCTCCAGGAAGAGTTGATGGGCAGAGCTCCTGGGTTCCTGGGAAGGAATACATCTGTAGGTGTCTGTGGAAAGTCTGGGTTTAGGATTCCTAGGTCCCTGGGCAGGGGGAGAGGAGATCTCTGTAGGACTCCTTAGTCCCCAGAGTCTGGGATTGGACTTGAACACAGTAGTAGAATTTTTGTAGGACAAAAAGGTGGAGGACCCATTGGAGGGTGGAGGGAGGCACTGGTTTTGCAGGAAAGTGTAGTCACCAGGCCAGAGCTGGCCTCCTTATACAAGCCCTGGGGCCTCACCCTCCTGTGGGATGAACCTGTGGGGCAGCAATGGCCAACCTTTTAGAGACTGAGTGCCCAGGCCGCAGCCCCAAGCCCACTTGGCTAGCACTTCACCCCAGAGACTGAGGATTTAGTTAGGATAAAAGAAAAAAAGCAAAACAAAACAAAAACTCATACATTAATGGCATTTGTCTTAAAAGAAAAACAAAATAAGACACCTTCTAGACATTCGCCACCACTGTTCCAGGAGAACCCTTTTCAGACCTCTATGTCCTGGATACAGAAACAGTGCTTGGATTCCCTCGGATGCTGGTGCCCCAAAGGGAATATGGGCCCAGGTCTCTCCGACTGGGGTGAGGAATTCTTACAGAGGGAGGCATTTAGCACAGTCTTGTTCACACAGCAGATGCCCAACACCAGTCCACGGTGATTGAAGCCATTAGGACTTTATTACTGGAAATCCCAATCTAAGTAAGAGCTCACCCAGGCCCTCCAAAGGAACAGGACTTCAAAGAAGGGCGGGACTGAACTTAAATGGGGGAACATGTTGGAACCACAGCTCTTCTGAGACCCCTTCCAAGTCAATCTCTTCATATCTCCTGCATATCGAGGAAATTGAGTGTGGCAGGAATTTGCTCACAGTCAGGGGGTGGGAGGTCCTGGCTTGATTGTTGATTACTTCTGGCCGAGCTCCTTTCTCCGGAGTTCACCCCGTTTGATCTTGCCAGTGATGGTTTTGGGCAGGTCTGGGACAAATTCCACCTGGTTGAGGAGACATCGAATCCATCCTGCTGTTCCCGGCATCCCTCCCATTCAGGCTGACCTTTATGGGGTCCTCCTCCTGACCCCTCGAGTCAGATGTAGCCATGTGATTTGCTTTGACCAAAGAAATATGAGTGGCAGTGAAGCATGTCCCTCTAGGCAGGAGACTTCACAACCGCTGGGACTGGCCAACCTCTCCTTTAGCTCTTATAGCACCTGAAAGGTGCTCCTGTAGTGGCTGTTCTTATATCCTGGTCCCAGGATGAGGGCATGTGAGACAAAGGCCCCCAAAGAGCCATGACGGCATACAGCACGGGCAAGGAAGAATCCTTCACCATGACAGACCCGCAGGGCTTGGAGCGATGTGTGCACTGCTGTCACATCTAACTCCCCTAGCACAGTCTGTTCCCCTGAGGAGGCTGCCTCACCTAATGTCAGAATAACGCCTCTGTTGTTGGATACACCTGCCCCTGAGTTCCAGCTCGGCCTCTGACTCAGGCAACCTCAGGCAGTTGCCCTGCAGTCTGAGCCTCAGCTTCGTCTTTGTAACATTGATGGCTATACAGCTGCAAGTTGCAGTACTAAAGGAAGTAACTGTGCATGTGGAGAACTGAATTCAGGGCCTGGTGCCCATGGTAAGTTCTCAGTAAATGATAGGCAGGCAGCCTCATAATATGTCCACATTGGTTGTGAATGTTCAGACTGCAAAAGAAAATACTGACTTTCTGACATACATACTGCTTTATTTTAAACCTCTCTCCCTCCCCTCTTCCTTCCTCTCTGTCTCTCTTCAGTGGGTATTGAAATTAGGACCTTCACACTGAACTACAACTGCAGCCTCCCCCATTTTATTTTGAAACACTTTTGCTAACTCACTAAGTTGCCCAGACCAGATTGAAACTTGGGACCCTCCTGCCTCAGCCTCCTGAGTGCTGAGATTACAGGTGTGTGTCACCATACTTGGCAGACAGCTTCTTTTGAAAAGGAAAAAATGCTTGGTTGACTAAGTGTCCCCTCCACAGTCCCAGACAAGGTAGGTGCAGCTGAGCACCAGGAAGTGCTCACGGGAGGCAGTCCTCAGTGACCTGCCCGTGCTCACCTTCCGTGGGTACTTGTATGGTGCTGTCGTTGACTTCACGTGCCGCTGTAACTCCTTGATGAGCTGATCTTGGTCATGGGACTGGAACGGTGGGTTCAGAACAATAAACGCTTTTACCACCTGCAGGATGGAAGCACAAACTCTACTGTAAGAAACTCTGGGAAAGCAGAGGCTGAGGTTTGCATCTGTCTTCCCTAGTCCATGCCATACTTTGGAAAATGACGATCCCACTGCCTCCCTGGAAACCAGTACTTGGGATCGAACCCAGAGCCTTCACACTGAGCTCTGTCTCCAGCCTTTTTTCATTAGAGTCAGGTCTTGCTCAGTCACTGAGTTGGCTAGACTGGTCTGGAACTTTTACATTTCTGCCTCAGCCTCCCAGAGTGCTAAGAACACAGGCAAGCGTTACCACATCTGACAACTTCACTTCACTCTTCTTCTTTGTGAAGTTCACTCCTCAAAGGATTTCTGTAGATTCCATGAGATGGTGCATATGAAGCATTGGGCCCATTTAAATTGCTCCCGTATCCACCGCCGTTATTACATCGTGGTCACATTTATTGTACATACAGCTCTGTGCCTGTCATCCAGTGGGCTTAAGTAACTGCTCACAACTTATTTTTACTTTATTTTGTGGCCTCAGTCACACAAGTCTTTGTACACAGAAGGTGTTTGATTAACACTCGTCAGTGAATGTGTGCTCTGGGGCCACACTGCTTACAGTTCTGTTCTGGGTCCACTCCTTAGCTGTGGCTGCATGCCTCTCTTTCCTTAGCTACTGAGTATAATAAGAACCCTTAGATTATTGAGCTTTGTGAGACTTGGGTGCCTTGGTGCGTGCTAAGTGCTCACCACACACAAGGCTTCACCATCACCATCCTTGGCCATAGGCATCTTTCCAGAACACAGGTGGTGCCACAGTGCCACCTGGTGGTAACCTAGCGGAAGTGGACGCCCTCTCATCTAGTCCTCCCTCCCTCCTAGGTTTCCAAGGCTGTGTTGACGCGGGAAGCGTCCCACGTAGGCTTTCCGGAGCCTCAGCACAGCCAGACTCGACGAGGCTCTCGTACTCACCTCCCCTCGGGTCGGATCCGGGCTGCTCACCACAGCCGACTCGGCCACTGCGGGATGCTCTGCCAAGGCGTTCTCCACCTCCGTAGGCCCAATGCGGTACCTGCAGGATCAACCAACTACTCTGGGCCGGAAGCCAAGGATGGTGGGCAGAGCCCCAAGTCTGCACTGTCCTGAACGGCCAGTGGCCTGAGACTTTCTTGTGCTTTGAGCCCCAAAAATGAAGGTTTGGACTGTCAGGTTGCCCAGTACCAAGAGGACTTCTCTCTGGACTGTCCCTGCCGAGGGAGGGGACAGGTCTGTGTCCTCCAGAGCTCGGGGTGCTTGACCCAGGCAGCTTCCTGCACAGGAGCTAGAGCTCTGGGGAGCCCTCAGACAAACTGCATCCTGTCCCCCATGATGCCCCATGCTTTGTTTTGCTTTGTTTCTGGGGCTTGAACTCATGACCTTGTGCTTACCAGGCAGGCACTTAGGCCACTGAGCTAAATCTCCAGCCCAGTATATATATTTAAAGTGTGAGATGTGATGTTTATCAAACACAGGATGAAATGGTGATCTCAGTCTAACAATTGAAATAACCCTGGCCCCATGTAGATAGCACTGAGAGGTGTATATAAAAAGCACTTGTCAGTGTGGCGAACACTTAGAATCTTCTAACAGCAAATTTTCACTACGTATGGGGTGTTATAGACAAATATGGCGAATGTTTAAATTACAAAAAATTATAGTCAAAGCACATTCCATGAGTTCCTCCTCCTGGGCTTTAACACCCTGGCCCCATTGTTCTTGCTGCCTTCTGAACAGTTCTGGAAGTTCTCTCTTGTTTCTTTGCCTGCAGTGTTACAGCTGCCTCCATGTCTTGAATCTACTGATACTCTTCACTTTTCATGGTCATGTTGCCTTTTCAGAAGGGCCAGAAGTTGCACAGTGCCAGATCTGGGCGAGGACCTGCAGGCACGTTTCCGTAAGCCTGCCTTTCAGTTGGATGGTACTTGGCAGCTGCATCCATTTTACATATATATATTTAAATCATGTCTTGTAAGGCTTCCATAAGTGCTTCAGAAAGTGGCCAGGACATTGGGATATGAGTTTGGAATGAGGAGGTTCATGGCAATGTCCCTTTCACTGCAATATATTATAAAATTTAAATATTCACCATATGTATGATCAGAGAGAGACAGATTTTAGAAATTTACAAGTAGCCAGGAGGAATAAATTCTGATGTTCTCTTTCACAGCAGAGTTATTATAGATGATAATAATGTATTGCGTACTCCAAAATGGCTGGAAGAGAGGTTTTTGAGTGTTCTCAACCCAACGCAATGATAAACGTTGGGGGTGATGAACATGCACATTATATCAAACCACCACAGTGTATCCCATAAATATGTATGAATCATTACATACAAATTAAAAATGAATGAGACAATCTCAATTTTTCTGAAATATCCAAGAAAAATGCTTTAAATAAAACCTTGTAGGGGTCTAGAGTCAGAGCGAGGCCTCCTGGGGTCCAGTCTAGATTCCCGCCTGAATTGTCTTTGAGACTTCAGACGAACGTCTTCATCAACTAGTGACCAATTTGCTCAGCGTGAAACAGGGATAAGAGTTCATCTCCCTGCTAGCTGTGCTCAGGAGAGCGTTTCCACACGGTGAGCGCTCGATAAAGTTTAGCTGTTGGTGCTGTTGTTTCTCCTGTGACCTTCTGTGCCACAAGAGACCAGCATGCACATTAAATAAGCGAGCCCAGGAGACAGACCAAGGTACAGTCTCTCATTTGTTTCTGGCCCCTTCCCTTTAAACACTCAGGAAGGGGATGTCTCATTCACTTTCCTGAGTGTCATTTTGGTTGAATGTCTCGTTGCAGGTGTGGGACAGGTGTACAGGAGTCAGGGTCGAAGCTGTCAGTGTCAGGCTGAGGGTCCCAGCACCAAGGCAAGATCCCATGGGCCAGCGCTGGGCCAGTCACACCTACCCAGAGGCATTGATGACATCATCACTCCTCCCCAGGAACCAGATGTAGCCCTCCGAATCAATAGTGGCTTTGTCCCCCGTGTCGTAGAAGTCCCCGCGTTCCACCTCCGCTGTCTTCTCCGGGTTATTCTGCAAAGAGAACACAGCCACTTTGAGGATGGCAGAGAGTTCAGAGACAATGAGTTCTGACCTGGCTTTGTGTTCGGCCTCTGACTCTACCTGGTACCTGGGTAAGTTTGGTGGCTCCTCAGAGTGTAATTTCATTACCTGGAGGAGCACAGCGTAGGCTGCTGCTCAGCTAGTGGATGCTGCCGAGCCTATTGCAGTGATGGTTTTTATAGTGAATGACTCATCTCTGTGTGGCACTCTGCTGGGACAGCGTCTCTACGCTAGTGCGTACCCTCTTTATTTTATTCCTGCTGTAAGTTTGTTGCGGACCTGGACAGATGAGAGGTGCCAGTGTGCATGAGCTGAATGCATTTCCTTCCCCTAGTGCTACTCTGTTGGATCCTTACAGAAAGCCGTGAAGCTGCTTCCTTTTTTAAAAAAATAAATCTTTCATTTTTAGATAATTGTAGGTTTGCTTATAGTTTAAAAAATTAATAGAGACAATTTTTTTGCACTTTTTTTTCCTGCAGTAGTGTACATTGAACCCAAGGCTTTCACACTGAGCTACATCCCCTGCCTTCTTTTTTTTCTTTTTTAATTTGAGACAGGATCTTGCTAAATCACTAAGTGAGCTTCAGTGCAATCTTTACGCCTCAGCCCCCCAATGTGCTGGGAAGCCAGGCACACTATACACTGCTACTCTCTCCTGTGAGACCCACTTTTTCAGGTTCTACATATGGTAAAAGGTTAACATGTGGCATTTTTCTGTCTCCGGATTGTTTCAGCTGTGTAATGCTCTCCAATTTCTTTCATACTTCTTCAAGGATGTTGTACAGATAGAACTGTACAGTATGGAACCTTCCAGGATGGGCAGCTTTTTCTCTCTTCAGTGTCATTCTGTGGAGATTCATTCAAGTTGCTTATTCATAAATAGTTTCACCCTTTCTACTGTTAAGCAGAATTCCGTATTGTGACTGTACTTTAGTTTGTGTTTACTCGTTCAGCTGCTGAAGGATGTCTGGATGGTCTCCAGTTTCTGGATGTTGTGAATAAAGATTCCGTGGTCACTTGTGTATTCATATGAAAGTGAATTCATGTGAGCCTGGCATTTTTTGTAGCCTAATTTGTAGAAGAAATTGATGTTCAGAGAAATCAGTAAACTGGTCTTAGTATTGGAATTTAATTCATGCTTCATAGTCTATTCATTTGCCATCTAAACAAGCCCTCTTGCATGACAGGAAGTGATTGTAAAAAGTACCTGAAAACACAATAAAAACAATAGATTATGTCTTGTTTTGAACTAATTTCAACGGTTGATTACACCAAGGAGATTATTGGCTTAGTGTTGACATGTTTAAAAGCTTTGAAAAGCACCAAGTAGAAGAGTAAGATTTGGGACCAGAGAATTCAGCAGGAACAGACTTTAGTCAAAATTTAAAGTTTGTTTTTTAAAATTCTAATTATGGTTAAAAATGCTGTCTGGTTTTGGCAATTGATACTGTTTTCAATTTCTGATACTACATTGGATTTTCAAAAACAAACATTTTCAAACAGTTAAAGAGAAGTATAAACAAACTTATTACTTATGTAAAAGTAATTATATAGTGTTAATTTGTCATGGTGTGATGAGAATTGTGAACATTTTAATGAAAATATTTATTACAGTAAAAGACAAATGGCCATTATTTCACCCAAAATACACTATCCAAAATACTTAGAACACACTTACTCTATCATTCTTACTGTAATAGAAATTTAGCTGAAATTTTAAAATCAATTAGCAGCCTGTTGCTATACCAAGACAGGATATGCTGATCCTGCCTGTCACATAGTCAGACTGCTAAACTCAGTCAGCCTTGACTGTCTGTCCAGCTGCTTCTCACAGACAGCTCCTCAGGTCAACCTGACGTCCAGTGGCAATGTCTGTGTTACATCACCTAAAAATGTATCCTGTTTTTCCAACATGTTTCGAGGACTTTCTACATAGGACAGACTGGCCCAGTCAAGGACACATTTAATTTTCCCTGCTCTGCTCAATACTCCTGCCCAGAATTTTCCTTATGATAAACAATTCCTTTTAATCAAACTTGCTTAAAGCAGGTCTGCCTGACAACATATGACTTGATTCGTGGGTCCAGTTATGTAATAATTTGTCATCAGTTTACACACTTCTTGCTTGAAAATTCCATATCAACTGAACTGAAAGCTGACTCGGGGCTGGAGATCTGGAACTGGATTTTCTTCAGCCCATAAGTGAAATAAACAGTTTGCCTTCCAACTCCACGATGCAAGACATCTCCCTTTCAGTTTGATACTGGGTTTTTGCAACATTAGCACTTTCTGAAGCAATCCTGGAAGTTGTTTTCCAGGAGTGTTTTCACAAGAAGTGATAAAAAAAAAATATGGTGACCACTGCTGCTGAGTGCCACTCAATGAAAGGAAGGATCATAAAAATGTGATTGTGTGTCCTCCTCCACCTTATTGCTTAGATTTTGTATCCTGCAACTTTCGGCTCTTTCCCAAAGTCAAAATGACCATGAAAGGTAAGCATTTTGAATTAATTCAGGATGTCGAGACAGCCAGTATAGCACAACTAAAGACATTCAGGACAGACTTCCAGAGCTGATCCAGAGAGTGGCGAGAATGATGGGATAAGTGTATTTGGAGTGAGCAGGTGTATCTTGTTAAGATGCATGGCAACGTGTGTTTTACTGTAATAACATTTAAAAAAACTTAAACATTCATCGTAATTTTTGATCACACCTCACAGATATGGAAACATAGTGGACAAGGACACAAATGCTGAGAGTTTAGGAAACAGTGACCGAAGTGGTACATGACTTTCCACCCTGACTGCTGTGCAGCGCAGCGCACTGTTTTCATGCTGGTGTCACTCCCAGCCTTGTGCCCAGGTCTGCTCTCAGGGGAGTGCATTTCTCCAGGTTAATCCTCTCAGGGAAGGCCTGAGGCCGGACCCTGGAGGAGGGGCCCTCACGTTCTGGGAAGGGGTTCTTACCTCCTGGGACCTGGATACCTTGGAAGGGCTCGCTAGGTGACCTTAGGGAAATTCCTGAGCAGTGAAGGGGAGAATATCTCGTGTACCCCACAGAGGTGGGCAGAGTCCACTTGGCTTTCAAGAATCCTTTAACCCTTGGCTGTTTTTGAAATCTGCTACTGGGAAATAGTGTTATGAAACCAGTGGCTGGGAAGTTCTAATTTCTTGCTCCTCTACAGAAACATCAAAAACAAGCAAGCAAACAAAACAAATAAAAAGAGACAGTCTGAGCTGACTTTGTTGTTGCTCTGGTAATAAATATTTACAACCACCAAGCGAATGTCCGATCAAGAAAAATCCACCTTTAGAATGGCAGGAGAGCTCTTGGTGCTCTCAAGCTGCCCTACTCTTGGTCACGCATGGCAGGCAGGACTTTGAGCAAGGGACAGCCCGGCTCCCGATGTCCTCCTGCCCCCAGTGTAGGAAGCCAAGCACCTGTAAGTTATTAGGTCCTAATTGCTCTGGGGATACCTGTAATGCTGATGCAAGGTGCTGGACTAATTTAACCCAGAAGAGAGGTGGGAAAAGCAGTAGAAAAAAAGGAAAATGTGATTTTAAGAGTTATTCAGAATCATGTCACAGAGCCAAAAGGCCCAATTTTCAATAATCAAAACATAGTCACAGGTGTACAAAGAAAAAGACAATATGGCGCATGGCAGAAACCATCTGAGAATCCCAAATACTGCATGTACAAGAAAAATAACTTACATGTGTTCATTATGCTCAATAAGTCAAGAAGGAGAGGGTGGACAAAGAATTAAAGAGAAGCAGGAAAATGACATATGAACAAAAAGAGAATATCAACAAAGGTAGAAATTATAGAGGAGGACCAGATACAAATTCTGGAGGTGTAATAACTGAAGTAAAAAACTCACTGGAGGGTTAGCAGCCTATTAAAGCAGGCAGTAGAAAGAGGGAACAGAAAACAGAATGACAGAACAAATGAAACCAGAGGAGCAGCAAAACTAGGAAAGTGAGTAGAGTTTAAGCGACTGGTGGGACATCACGGAGCTGACCCAGGATGTAGTACAGGAGTCTCAGACAGCGAAGAGAGAGAACAAGGCAATGAGAGTTTAGCCAAAGAAATAACAGAAAAAAATTTCCAACTCAGAGAAAGAAAAATAAACCAGATTTAAAAAGACCAATGCAGTATGATTCCATGTATATGAAGAATATAAAATAGGTGAATTCATACAGAGAAAAAGTCGATTAGAGGTAATGAGGCGTTAGGTGCTTGGAGGAGGAAGATGTTATTTAATTAAAACATACAGAGTTTCTGTTTAGAAGGGCAAAGATTTTCTGGAGATGGATAATGGGGATGGTTGCAAAAGTTATTCATTTATTAATGGCACTGAATTATATGTTTAAAAATGGTGGAAAATATAAATTTTGTATCATATTTCGCCTCAATAAAAATAAAAACACGTTGATTTGTTATTATCATTGTTGATTTCCTGTTATCTTGTTTTGAAGCCCTGTATCACTTTCATTGTTTTGTTTTGATTGGTTTTATTCTGTTCTATTTTGTTTGATTTTATTATGTCTCATGGTATGGGCAGCTACTTTGAAGATAACATGAGGCATTATGCTGCCATTGTTGATCTCCTATTGTCTTGTTTTAAAGTCCTGTACCAGTCTCATTGTTTTATTTTGATTGGCTTTATTTTGCTTGGTTTCACTCTATTTAAAATTAAAAAAACAGTAAAAAAACAAAAAAACAAAGAAAATTCAAAGGATGAACATGTGATCTTTGCACCATGGCCTCAAGAGGGAACTGCTTCTCTGTGGTAAACATTTTCCCGAAGCAGAAGGCAGGCCTTAGCTTAATTCTTACAAAAGCAAAAACAAAAACAAAAAAACCATTATATATATATATATATATATATATATATATATACTAAAAATGTGTATACGCTTCAGCAGTTTGTTGTACTAATAAATGTCTGGGAGCTAAGGGCCATTACTTTGAGCACCTGTTGTAATTGTAAAGGCCAAAGGTAATGTGTTAATCTCATGATGTCTTAAGAAATATAGTATTAAAATATTTCAAGATTTTTCTCTTCCTGACATGTGCTATGTTTTGCAGACTCTGTATCCATTTCTCTTATATTATTCTGTGCCTATGTTATATAGCATGTTAGTAGCTTTGAGAACTATTGGTGTGTGTGTGTGTGTTTGTACTTCTCAAAGCTGCCTGCACGGTACAATCATTTAAGATGTGGGCAGCACTCCCTTGGGACCATTGTGTGTGGACAGTGTGACACCAGGAAAATGCCCAGGGGACAGCTGGTGGAGCACAAGATGAAATCCAAGATCTGCTTCAGGGTCTGGTCTCCCTTCTATGGCCAGTCAATCTTGTAAGCCAAGAACTTCCCTTTTGTGGCCTCCACCTACCTGGGGTAGTTGGGTTGTTTCTGATGAAGAGTTTCAGCAGGTTTCTTGTTGCCCGCTCTGGCTTTCTGCATCCCCTGGGTTTCCCATTTAGGATGTGAGGGGCCAAAGGCATGGAGTTAGACTCCAGACCTACTGCTTATTTGACATGGTAAAGACATATGACACTTCCAACCTATACACTCAGACTCACAGTGCTCTCTGGAGGTTCAGTTAGGGTAAGAGATTTGTTTACCCTGCTATTGGTAAAGGGGGATGGAATTAACTGAACCCAGTTGAGGCCATTATTTATGACCTCAGGATATTCAAGTCCGGTTTTGAAGCCAATCTGCCTTCTAAGCATCAGTTAGCTCTTAAGTCTCACCAGAGTTAGGGGAGGCAGGGCAATGTACTGTGAGTTTGAGTGTAATTAAAATAGGCTGCATTGAGCAGGGGTGAATACAGGACAAACTGAAGAAGTGTCAGGATGCAGAGCTCCTGCTGGGAGTTTTGGGGCTGGGATGGGGGAGGTGGGTTTCTGTTACCTCATAGTACATGAAGAGACCTAAAGGCCTGGTGGGCTTGATCCTGATTCCAATGTTTCCTTCGGTGTTGGGTGGCAGGACATTGCCCTTGTCATTGATGATCTGGAGTAAGAAGCCCGTTGAACTCACCCCAAAGGACACCCCCAGTCCTTCAACCATGCCCAAGCACTGCCTATCTCATTCCTGGGATAACCACAGGGAAAACATGGACCCATAATGAAGGTGTTAGAAAATCTTCGAAATCAGCAAATATGGGTTTGTTTGTTTGTTTTTTCTACTGGGGATTGAACTCACAACCTCATGCTTTCCAGGCAGGTGCTTATGCCACTGAGCTAAAGCCCCATCCCCTTTTTTGTTTTTGTTTTTTGTTGTTTTTTGAAATCAGCAAATGTGAAATCCAAGCCAAAGGCCCACTTGTCTCAGGGGTGTGAAGACATTGCCAATATGCCCTCAAGCTAGACAACATGGACCAAGAGAAATGAAAACAGCGGCCAGCACTGTGTCCAAGTACTCTTCCTTCCCATGCACTGTGTGTGAAGCCTCTGGCTGCCAGGGCCAGCTGCACTGGTGCCCACCATCCCGCAATTCTCAACTGCAGCCTCCGTAAAAAACTGGAGGAAACAGGAGGGGAGGAGGAAGGGCAACCAGGCCAGGGAAACGGCTGATTCTGCCAGCTGGGGTCCCGGGAGGGTCTGACCTCAGTGGAGCTCTCAGTCCTCCCTGCCAACACCCTTGGGACTAGACCTGGACGTCGAAGGGTGAGATGGCCTTCCCCAAGGAGCCTGGCTTGATCTTCATTTCCTGGAGGACACCGCAAGTAATTCCCTGTTTACAAAAGACAGAGGGTTGGGGATAGCTGGAGAATCCAGGTTGACTGCAAAGCAGCAAGAATCCTCCCCACGCTGGGTCCCAACAGGTGTCATTTGATACTCTACTGAGAGCCCTTGTTGGGGAGCCAGAAGCTGGGATTCAGACTCAGAGCACTGAACCAACTCTGCTCAGAAGATGGGCACTGACCCAGTATGGACCGAGTGGATGATAGGAGCAGCAGCTCCGAGTGCCCAGCGAGGGAGGCAAAGAAAGAAGCCCGAGGGCAAGGCCAAGGCTGGATATGGCATGTGGCAGGGAGTGCCCGCTGTATGTCAGGCACATGCCAGCTTGCCAGGGGAGCGCCCTGAGTTCACTTCATACACATTTACTTGGGGCTGTTGACTTTCGACTGGAATCCTGAGCAATCTCCTTCCCGAGGCTGTGCTGAGACTGCTCAGATCTCGGTGCCAGTTCCCTCTGCTAGTGCTTCCTACCTATTACACTTTCCCCATGACTTGGCCCCTTTCCAACCATTCTTTCCTTATCCTTATGTCAATAGCTGAGTACTTTACATCAGACAGACCACCACATGCTACTTGGGCCATTAGTGCCTTTGAGTTCCTCCTCCGTAACAGGGGGATAATTGTTAACACCGGACCTCCACAGCCCTTGCAAGTGGATGGGAAACTGCCCATTGTGAGTGACACACCAAATGTTCAATAAAGGACACCTACTACCTGCTCCCCGGCCCTCAAGATGAGTCACTTGAACATTCTCCTTCTGTGGTATTTTTCCACATACAGTTCTTATACTGTAGTCCACAGAATACTCAAATTATTTTTGCTTGGCTTTTTCCCTTGGTTAATAACAAGCATCACAAGAGTAGAGGTTGTCTCACTAGCTTCTGTGCTCCTGGGTTTGGGTAGAATACCTACCTAAAAATATCAATGACCATAGTAACTTCAGTGTGACCATGGGCTATGGGCTGGACACTGGCCAGGGGTTTGTATGTTTCATTTATTTGGCAAGACTGGCTTTAGCATTTCCATTTTAGAGGGCAAAGTTGGGAATCATGGGCTTGAATTCTGGAATGAACAAGGTTGAGATGTGAACCTGGGACTGAGCTCCAGGGAGAGGAGATTCTTTCCCCCGTGTCATGGCACTGTTTACACTGCAGGTGGGTGGAAAATGAGTACGGCTGGGGAACGGATGTGAAAGGGCTTTGAGGAAGGAACCACCATCGACTGTTGCAAGCAGCTGTTGCACAGGGACTGGGTCATGGGTCATGGTGAAGCGTGTTGCTCCAGCTATAAACTGCTGGCCACCCAACGGCAGACCCAGAGTCTGAGCATTTTTTGGGCCTGTAAGTAGATCAACTACCTGATTTAAAAAGTTAGATAAGTGTATGAATTAGAAGTGAAATAATCAATTTGTCATAAGGCCTGGCAAGGCAGTCATCTTTGTTAGCTAGAGGGATAATGGGAAGGTGGTTCTGTCCAGCACTGGAAATGAATTGAGAATGGACTGGAAGAATGGGCCCCAACTACACTGTCACTGGTCAAGTCCCTGAGGTTAGAGGGACTCACGATGCTCTAAATGTTCAGCTCACTTGGCTCGGTGACACCCTGGGAACTCACTGAGTGTGTGTGTGTGTGTGTGTGTGTGTGTGTGTGGTATATACTGAAAGTCTGTGCCTTATCCATCTCGGCTAGTATCCCAATAAAACCCATGTGTGTCGTCCTCCTAGACAGCCGGAGATGAACTTCTGAGCCAACTCCAGCCTGCCTCTGCATTCTGTTGCCCTGGAATGGGATGGTAGGGCTGTGGTCTCCATGTTGCTGGAGAGATCCTCCTACCCTACTGTCCCTTCTGGATTCCCCTGAACTAATGATCACAGTGGTAAAATGTTCCTAGATCCCTTTTTAAGCTTTGTTCAGTAGTTTTCAGTATGTTGTTCTCTTGATGAGTTGATGAGCTGTGAGTTATCTTCCTGCAGATCAAACTGCAGCAAATTAACTTTGAACCCTGGAGACTTCTCTTGCTTTGAGCAATGCTGTGCACACAGTGGAGCAACGACACAGAATCATAGCATGACTCCACCCATCTGCCAAGCTCAGTGACCAAGCATGTCCAAATGGCCCAGAAGGGGCCCATCCACCTACCGTTTCTGACTGCCCATAGATCTCGTGAAGCAGGATGCCCGTTTGTTTCTTCCACTGCTCAAACTCCTTAGCCAGCAGAGACTCCCCACTAGTGTGGCAGTGCTTCAGGGTGGGGAACCTGAGGCTTTGGGGAAGACAAAAAGACCAGGCCTTGGCTGCACAGCACATGCAGAGCTCATGGCATGGTCATCTGAATCACTTATCCTTCTGCTCCTTACTTTGCTAGTTCCCTGTTGGTCATTTGCCTGATGGTCAAGGCCAATTGGGTGCCACTCTGAACCTGCCAGTCCTGGTTACGTCTTCTGGCAGAGAAGGGGATGTGTAGGTGGTGATGGTATTGGGTTAAATCAGAGAAGTTTGTATTAAATTTGGTTTTGATATCATGCAAGGAAGAACAGGTATTCATCAGAACTCATCTCAGGGAAGCACTCTGTGTGGCTAGGAAACCTTAAACCATAAAGCAGTGAGGGCCAAGACCCCAGGGGACACACTCTAGTGATAATAGATTTATACTGTGTTCTGTGAGAGCAGGGTTATATTAACTGAAGGACTTCTGTATTTCTAAATAGGAAATGGAAGCTAAGGTTTGGGCATTGTCTGTTCAGGACATCAGGGTAGATGGAGCAGAGAGTAGGAAAAGGTAGAAGAGTCACAGGAAACAATTTCAGAGAGACCAGTAAGATCTAATGCGTATTTACTAGTGATATCACGTGGTGTAAACTTTCTTCTCCATTTTCCTCATGAAGTTTCCTTAAAGGACCCAAAAAGAACTGCAAAATAATGACTAGATTCCCTAAAGAAAATGAGGAGAAATGGTCGAGGTCTGATCTAGCTGAGGCAGTCTTGCTCTTTCTCCTCCTTTCCCTTTTGTACAGAAAGTGGGCAGTCTTGGGGGAGGCATTAAATGTGCACCACCAAAATTTTAACTGGCTTTGGACAAAGGCCATCAGCTGATGGACATTACAAAAATTAGCTGTGAGCTCTGAAATACAGAGGGAAACAATTCAGCCAGACTCGGGCTTCACAAATAAAACCAGTGCAAAGTATAATTCAGTTAGCTTGGTAACAGTAGTCATTAAACTCTTTCACAGTTATGGGATAAGCTAGCTCTGATTTTTTGAAGTGACCATTTCAATTTTATTTCTTTTTTTTTTTTCCCCTTTGGTACTTGGGATCAAACTCATGACCTCACACTTGCCAGGCAGGTGCTTATGCCACTGAGCTAAATCCCCAGCCCCCATTTCAATTTCAGAGTCTCTAAAAAAATACATAAATGACCCTAAGAGTCAAAGAGCTCATTTCAAATTAGCTAACAATTAATCCTCAAACACAGGGAAAAGCAAAACTGAAACTGCCATGAAATGATGTTACACATCCATCAGATTGCAAAAGTTAATGTTGACAATAACGACTGTGGGTAAGAATGGGACCATGGACATTGTCCTGCCTTACTAGTGGGAGCATACATTGTGTACTTCAGAAAATAGTGTGGTAGTGTGTAGTGTCAGTGGAGCCTGATAAGTCTCCTAGAAAAACTCTTCAAAAATGGATGCTTGTATGCATCAGGGAGACTGTATCAGAGTTTACTGAAGCATTAATCATCAGATTCTCTTGTGGAAATGACACAAATCTTCATCAGTAGTTGAACTCATAAAAACTGTGTTTTCATAAACAGGAATATTATATAGCAGTAAAAACAAACTAACTTCAGGGATATGCAACAATATGAGCACATCTTAGAAAAGTAATGTTCAAAAAGCCAAATGTCATAGAATAGTGTATTATTAGATACATGAAATTAATAAGCATAGGAAATGGTGTTACGTGTTCAGAGGTATTGCCTTAGGAGCTATAACAAAAGTAGGAAATTATGACCATTATTCATGATAAATCAACTTGACTGGATTAAGAAATGCCCATGGGATTATCAAAGGACACTTGTGGGTGTGTCCTTGTGGGTCATGGAAGCCTGGCCTTAGAGCCTTTATCTGCTCTCTTGCCCCTTCCTCTCTGGTACTCTTCCCCTGCTTGGCTTCCCGGTCCCTTTGAGCAAAACACCGCACCCCAGTACTGTGATGTTTCTGCCTTAGAGCCAGGAAACCATGGACTGACTCCCTTAAACCATGGGCTCAAATTAAACTTCTCCTTGAAGATCATTGGGGATAGTGTCTTGGTGACAGAAAAACTGATGAATACAGAAGCAAACCCTGTAACGACTGAGAGTGATTTCCTTTAGGAGAGATGAGAAAGCATGTGGGAAATCTGGGGAGCTGGCTATCTTAGTTTTTGTGATTTGGTTAATTGTTAAAGTGGAATTTTTATTTTTAATAGTTTATTATCTATGTATTTCCAATTTATGCATTTTTCTGAATGTTATGTCATAATAAAAAAATCATTCAAATAAACTCACAATGCTTTAAGACTCAGTGTTTCTCTTGGTTTTCTGGACCACACTTTCAATTTAGCTAATTAGAATGATTGAAATTACCACCACCACTACCACCCCCCCACACTCCTCAACCAGAGAAAAAAGTTTTCTCATGGCACACCAAATCCCTTAAAATCCTATGCAAAGATTGTTGTTACCAGCTACTTGTACATACTTGGCATCTTTCTCCAGTAGAATTGCTCGAAATACAGCTGGTGCAGCTATGCAGTGAGTGATGGGGTATTTGAATAGCACCTGGAAAGTGAAGAAAGGAGGAATTTTTTTTTTTGGAACCGGGTATTGACCACATTATTACTAGGCAGGTGCTTGAGCCACAGAGCTAAATCTTTGGCCCTAGCTGGAATTTTCAAAGCAGTAGTTAAAGTTTAAAAAAATTAGTCAATTATGAGAATTTTAGTTCTGATGTACCTTCTAGGAAAGCCCATTGATCCATTTGTTAGTTCTTCCAATATATGTATATTGGGCATGAATTTCACTTATGGCATATGTTGGATACTATCAGGGAGAATATAGAGAGTGAGATAATGTTCCAGATCTTACAGAACAGACACTAACAGAGGAAATACAGTAGGACTCAAATGATAAGAAAGAAGTTGGCAGATGTCGTAATAGAGATTTGAAGATGGTTTTAGGAGAGCACAAAAAAGCGAAATAAATAATCCTGGTTGTGTGGCCCGGGGGCTTTTGAAGTAGGTGGCATTTGGTAGGGCCATTAACAAGTGGAAAGGGTACTGAAAGGCAGGGAAATGGGGAAGGACTGAAAGGAAGTCAGGCTCAGGAGTTGAAGAAACATTTCAACCAGCCAGAGAATATCACTTACTAAGACAGAGCAGAGGAGCGAGGGCTCAGGTAAGGGAGGCTGAGGTTAGTTGATCTATGTAGGGTCTAAAGGGTCCGGTATTCATCATCATCACTAGAGATGGAAAGCTTCGGAGGTGACAAGGTGGAGATAGGCTAAGAGAGAAAGAAACTGCAAAGAGAAGGCAAGGTAGGTTGGGGGTCTGTCTGACATGAGTTTAAATCTCTGTAATTTGGTTTTCTTATCTGTAAAAAGAAAATATTCACATGCAGAACCCTGATGGGGTGATTGACGAGCATGCTGGAGACAACCTGGCTCCACTCTCTGTCCATCTTCCTCGGGCCCAATCAGCTTGGAATCCCTGACTTCTATCTCTGCATTATCTCATATGCATATTCTTTTTATAAATTTCAGTTGGGAGTCAGCTCTGTTCACTGTTCCCACTCCACAGGGAGTCTTTTCCATGTCTTTGTCCTGTCCACATGCGTGAATGTGTCTGCTACTTGGCTCCAGGCCTAGGAGGATGGACTAGCGATTTGGTGACAGACTGCTGCTTTAGGCTGAGTCATCAGTCTCTAGTCCCTCTTCTGTCCTGGTTATCTGGGAAAGGGCAATGCTCATTCAGGGGTGATGGGGTGGCTCTGTTCATCTCTGTGCAGATGAAGACACGAACGTAGGTCTATGAATAAAAGAGGGTAGAAACACAAAGAAAGGTGGAGGAGACTCAGAATGTGCTTTGATCCTTGGTGTCTTCCTGAATGCTGCTCCTGACCTTGGCTAGCCTCAGTTACTTTTCTTTTCTTACACAATCATGAGACGTCTCAGTGTCCCCTACCCATACAGAGGTGGTCCTTGACTCACAATGCTTTACCAGCAGTATTTGAGATATATGATGTAAGAAAGCACATTTAGGAGAAATTAAGTGTCTTCCATATTTGGATCTTTTCTGCTGGGCTAGTGCATTGTGTTCTAAGACAGAATGCTCAATATTAAATGCAATAAATACATTTTAAACTTATGATATTCTCAACTTATAGTGGGCTTTCAGAGTGTCATTTCATCATAAGTAGAGAAGCATCTGTGTTCCCTATTCATTAACCTACTTTGAAGTGGGTTTGTGTTGCTGACCGCCAAGGGAAAACTGCTTGATAGCTAAGGACTGGAGATCATTGGTGTTGGTGCATTTTTCATGGCTTGGGGCTTAGTAGGCACTCACCAAACATAGGCTCTTGTTATTATCATTCGAGTTATAATTTAGGACACATCTTGGTGTTTCGAAGCTTTTAGTCAGGTTGTGGAGCAGGGAACAGGAGTCATTTGTAACAGATTCAGCAGTAAGGACTGAGTGGAGTGGGTGGGCAGAGAGGAAATGAAAAGAATGCTTTGTTTCATGACTTTGAAGAATAAATTTCTAATTAAAAATTATAGTCAACATTCCCCATCTTCAAAAGTAGGAACCAAAACAATAAATACTTCAAAAATACCCAATATTGAAATACACTGCAAAGCCCTAGTAATAAAAATGTATAGTACTGGCACAAAAATAGACATGTAGACCAATGGTATAGAAAACAAGACACAGAGACACACAACTACTGCTTGGGTCAAAAACATATTTGGGAGAAAAAGATAGCCTCTTCAACAAATGGTGCTGGGGAAACTGGCTATCCATATGTAGAAGGTTGAAAGATCCCTCTCATTCTACAAAAATCAATTCAAAATGAATCAAAGACCCAGGTATAAGACCTTAAACTTTGAAAGTACTAAAAGAAACCATAAGGGAAGCACTTGAAGCCATGGGCGCAGGACAGGACTTCCTGAACAGGGTCCTAATAGCACAGGAAATAGTAGCAAGAATTAACAAATGAGATTACATCAAATTAAAAAGTGTCTGCACAGCAGAGCAAACAACAGAATGAAGAAGTCTACAAAATGGGAGAAAACCTTTTGCTAGAGATTGTTCCAACAGAGGATTAATGTCCAGAAAATAGAAATAAAAAAATTTAACACCAAAACCCCAAATCAATCAATCAATAAATGAGGAAATGAACTGAACAAATATTTCTCAATAGAAGAAATACAAATGCCCAACAAGTATGGAGAAACTGTCCAGCATTCTTAAGTTATTAGGGAAATGCAAATCTAAATTGCATTGCAATTCCATCGCATCCCGATCAGAATGAATATCAAGTGAAGAATACAAAAACAATGAATGATGGCGAGTTTATGGCAGGAAAAGGAATAAGGATTCACACTACTATTGGGAATGCAAACTAGTCCAACCACTGTGGCAATCAGTATGGAAGTTCCTTAAAGATCTAAAAAAATAGAACTATTAGTTGATCCAGCTATCCCACTCCTTGGCAGGTTCCTGAAAGAATTAAGGCCAGCATACTGTAGAGATACCTGCACATCCATATTTATTGTGGCATAATTCACAATACTAAGTTACGGAAACAGTAGGTACTCATCACAAGATGACTGGATAAAGCAAATGTGGTATAAGTAAACTATTATTCAGCCATAAAAAGCTTGAAATGTTGTCATTTGTAGAAAAATGGATGGAACTGGAGATCATCATGCCCAGTGAAATAAACCAGACCCAGAAAGTCAGATATCACATTTTTTTTTCATATGTAGAATCTAAAACAAGTTAAAAAAGTAAAAAATGATATAAAAACCACAAAAGTAATAAGTGGAAATAATCAAAACAAACTCTCAAATTTTGGAGGGCAAATTTATAGAAATTAATACTTTTTAAATTATTGAAACTTGTAGTGCACGAAGACCTTGGGGACGCCCCTGCTAGGAGAGGAAGAAGTAGGCCTGATGGAGCCAGAGAAGTTTGGGCAGCTGTACGTCTCCGTTCAGGATGCGGCAAGAGAACGCAGGAAAAAATGTTTAACAGCCAAAGAGCTGCAGACAGAGGTTGCTGTGACAAGGGCGGGGGGGGGGGGGGGGGGGGGGGGGGGGGGGGGGGGGGGGGGGGGGGGGAAAGCAGGGTGCTCGGCAGCTGTGGGAGGGGTGTGATTGAAAAGTGGCGTGGCAGGTCTGACCCTGCGGGGGAAGAAAGGGTGTGGTGCAGACGCCAGGAGAATCTTCCATTGGAGAGAGGAGCAATGGAGGGAATCGATGCAGTGATGCTACTTGATACCATGATGGGCTCACAACAAAAGAGCATCAGTGGCCAACCTTACAGGACTTTTTCTATGTGCTGACCTTGAGGCTAAGCCCTTTACACACTTTTCCTGTATCATCATCTCATTAATATTCATAATGACTTTATGGACTTGTAGCTATTAAAAATCCCATTTTACAGATAAGGACATTGAGGTTCTCTTAATAAATTTCAAAAATGGGATAAGATGCTAAATCTGTCATATTTTAAGAGTGCTTTTTTACATACTTTATTATAATGAATAACCAGTACACACAGGCACATGCGCACGCACACACAAGGTCTCTGGCATGAGGAAAGCCAGGAGACTCAGGCTTGTTGTGATTGCTTTAATTTCTCAAAATGCATATTCTGGGCCTCAAAGCCACAACATTTGATCCTTAGGTCAGAGAAAGGGCCCAGAAATGAGCATTTTCTCCCAGGTGACATTTTAATGTGACTCTGGCACAGTGTCCCTGATTCATGTTACCCACTCTGAGGATCCCATAGCCAAGGTTATCTTATGCATATGGGCTTCTTTGCTTAATAAAATACTTCTCAGCGGGGCTGAGCTTTTGGCTTGGAAACATACACTTCTTCTGGAAGTTTTGGATATCAGGAAGCTGGTCTTACCTTTATAATGATCTTGGGGTCAAAGTGGGGCATGTGGTGGATGAAGAGTGTAGATCCTGCTGTCCATGGATCAAACAGCCCCCCAATGGAATTCATAATCCAGCCTGGGTCTGACACACACCACAAGACGTCAGACTTCTTCAGCTGCATTAATTTCCTGCTAACTCCAAAAGGCAGTGGCCTCAGCTGTGCTGTCACGGGAGGATGTAGGCAAGGGCTGGGAATCTGGTTTTCAGCAAGGGAGTTAGCTCGCTCAGTTCATGTGATTTGTGTGGGGCTCAAGTGAGCACCCCCTCCCATGCCCATCCCGAAGGACTACCACCAAACCATAGCTCCTGATCACATGCAACCCAAAGAGGCTGGTGCTGCTGATCCAAAGGTCTTTGTTAGGAATGGTGGGGCAATGTCTGCTGCTCTTCTGCTGGGTCGAAATCAATTACTGATATAGTCCTGAGGGTGTTGGGTGACAGTTATGGACAATAAGGGACAAGGCTTTCTAAGAATAGTATCAGGGTAGCGGAGAGATGAAAAATTTGGAGTCTATCCATTTATGTCTCAAGCTATGTCTGGGTCTACTTTGCTCTGGTTCTGAGTCAATAAATTGTTTATTTAGTCTTTGGTCTAAAAGAGCTTTCTGTCATTTGCAATGAGGGAGATGGAGAGAGAGAGAGAGAGAGAGAGACAGAGAGAGACAGAGACAGAGAGACAGAAACAGGGAGAGGAGAGAAAGAGAGAGATATAGAAAAGAGACAGAGACAGAAAGAGATAGAAAGACAGAGACAGAGAGAGACAGAAAGAGACAGAGAGACAGAGACAGGGAGAGAAGGAGAGAGAGATAGAAAAGAGACAGAGACAGAAAGAGACAGAAAGACAGAGACAGAGAGAGACAGAAAGAGACAGAGAGACAGAGACAGAGAAAGAGACAGAGACAGAAAGAGATAGAGAGACAGAGAGAGACAGAGAAAGAGAGACAGAAAGAGGAAGAGCGAGAGAGAGACAGAGAGAGAGAGAGAGAGAGAGAGAACTTAATTAACACCCCATCTTGGCAGGAGACTGGAAAGAATTAGTCAAAGGGGGATAGCTGGGAAATAGGGAGGGAAGGTCTCTACATATCCTCCTGCTTCTGAGGGACCTATGTGAGCCCATGTCCTCTAGAAATGCACAATATTCCTCTTAGCCAGCCATGGTTTTGGGGAGCTGTTCTGTTGGCAGGAAGGGGTATTGATGGGCCCTGAACTCTCTCATCCTGTCTCTCTTGGGACCCTGGCACACCTACAGGAAATAACTAGCAAAGCATCCTTTGTTTTGAGCTTCTGATCACTGCACTTCACTTCTGCACTTTGAGCTTCACTGCACTGCACTTCTTTTCTGAGGTGTGTTTTGGGCACCCCCAACACAGAGATTCTAATATCTCTTGCCCTCTTCAAAGTGATTTTCTAGTGTTCCCTGTATATCAGTGAATATCATCACTATCCACGCTCCAAACGGGAAGGTCAGTCTTGACCCCACCCTTCATTTCCCACATTTAGCTAGCAGGTTCTGGCCATCTCCAACCTGTACATGGACTATTCTACAGGGTCTACCTGGTCTCCCCAACTTCCATTATTTCTTTTTTGCCTTCTCCATTATGCAGCCAAAGTGACTTTTGTATGTAAGGAAACTGACTATGTTTCTTCATCACTAAAAAGTTTTCACCATCTTCCCGTTGCCTTCCTAATAAGGTCCAAACTCTACATTGAGACCCGCATGATCTGGGCCTTGCTCAGATTACCAACTTTTCCTGTTACTCCTTCTCCCTGCACCCTGAGCCTCTCTCAAATATCTGTAGTTCCAGGGATACCACTTCTCTTAATCCCTTTGTGCATTTTATTCCAAAAGCACTGCCAGCTCTTCCTTCTCTTGCCTTCAGGCATCTTTCTACTCAATGTTTTCATTAGCACTAACAGCCTTTGCTCACAAGAAGCTGTCTCTGCTCCTTGTTCTAGTTAATAAGTTAGAAAATAAATAGAATTTGGCCTGGCATGAATATTACTAGTGGTAGAAAAAGAGTAGTGGGGGAGGAGAGGTTTGAAATAGATTAAATGATTAACCCAGGACTAGAACTTCTGTCCCTTTGTCCTTAGGTTAAGGTCGGGCTACTTGGGGCAGCTCTAGTCCAGTTATTTTCCTCCTAACTTCCTGATTGTGAAACTTCAAGTCTGATTTGCTGACAGAACATTGTCTTTCCCCACTAAACTATAGGGTCATTGTCTGGGACATAATGGTTGTCCTTTGTGTGGCTTGGAGACACCTGCTATGTCTATAATGCTTCCTCCACACGCCCTCTGAAGTTATCCAGCTAGGACCAAAAGAGGCCTCCTTTGTTACTCCAAACTCTTTGCCTCCTTAAGATTCCCTTCTCAGCCTCCATCTTGCAAAAACTCACAGTCTCTCAGAAACCAGAGAGCACAAGGGAGGCACCAGCTAAAAGCACTTCGTTTTAGAGCTCTGCCCTACCTGCTATCCCCCACAGAGGTACACAACCCTTGCACCAAACCCAAGATCCAGTGTATTCCTACCATGTAGGGAGGTAGGAGCGCAAAGCAAGCCCATGGTTGTGTTTTGCCATCTTCGGGAAACCTGTGGTCCCACTTGTGAAGAAGATGGTCATCGGATCCTCTGTCTTTGACTTAATACAGGTGTGCTCTGGGGATGCTGATCTGCAAAAAGATTCAGGCCAATGAAGAAAAAGCCAAGCATTCCCTCCCTGGGAAGAAGCAAGGGAAGCAATGTGGGGGCATGGAGCCAGGAAATGGGGGATTTGCAAAACTACGGCTTCCCCAGTGTCAGGCAGCAAAGTGACTGTATGGCTTAGCTAGCCAAATGGACTGGTATATCTCTAGTTGACAAGTGGGGAAAACACAACAAACACTTAAACAGCACCTGTAGGTTTCAGGCAGTGCTTGATAAATGAGAACATAGTCAGTTCTCAAAGTAACCCTAGGAGGAGTGTGTTGCATAAACCAGGCCCATTTCATAGGCAGAGAAGCCTAGGATTAGAGAGGGTAGGTAACTTGCTGGAAGGCATAGGGTTAGAGAGGGAGGCAGAGCCAAGATCAAACCCAGACAATCTGAGCTGGGGCTATGCTCTTAACCATGTGGGTACACAAACTAGCTTTGTAGGAATTTAAAAAATCATACCACAATCTTCTTCCTATTAATGTATATCAGTTGTATAGAAAAATGAGCTTGGTTCTGGTGTACCTGCATATGCACATCACATGCTTTGGTTGCTTCTACCCCTGCATTACTGCTCTGCCCTTTACCTTCCTTCTGTGGCCCTCTTGGCTCCCTCCCATCCAGAGTAGTCTCCCTTCTACTTTACTGCTTGTTGCTTTCTTCTGTATTTTTTGTTGTTGTTTGTTTTCAGATTCCACATTTGGAGAACACATGCACTATTGGACTCTCTGAGTCTGGTTTATTCCGTTCAGGGTGATGGTCTCCAGTCCCACTCATTTTCTTGCACATGGTATGACTTTTTTTTTTCTTTATGGATGCATGGTATTCTACTGTGACAACATTTTATGTAGCCATTCATCTGTTGCCAGGTACCTTGGCTGGTTCTTTATCTTGGCTACTAACCATGCAAATGAATTTGACTCCATGACCTTGGTGTGGAACAGAGAGGAGGACAAAGTGAGAGAGAGAGGGAGAGGGAATGTTTTCATTGGCTCTGGCCAGCAGGTTTCCTCAGTTTGCTGGGATTCTCAGGAGCTTCTCCCCAAACGGAGGCTCCAGAGCTTTTACTGACCATAAACACAAGCTTTGGATGGTGTCCAAGCAAAGTGCTAGGGGAAATACTGGTTCTGCTGAGCAATGGTACCACACCGACTCTGGGAAGTTGGCTTTTCCCACAGTATTCTTGATTTTAAGCTGTTTTCATTTAGTTCTCTGACTGTTGCCTAAGATATCACTTTGCTGGAATGTTTGCCTTTTGGGGCTGAGATAAAGAGCTTTAGAAACTGAGATTTTACTCCAAGGCCACCGCCCCAGCAGTTAGTGTGCGTGGTGAGAGGTAAGCCTGTGTGCTTACAGCATCAGGGCTTTCTTTCCTCCAGCTCTTCTCTCACCTTGCCTGGGAGGTGTCTCTAAGATACCCAGTCCCTGGAAACTGCAAACGCTTGCTCTTGAAGCTGCTGGCAAACCACAGCCACGACTCAATTTATTTTGAAACCTTAAGCTTCACCTTAAAAACATTTGCCTTCATTTTTGACTAAATTTCTTCATATAGGCAAAGTTTTTATCATAGTGGGGGTTGAACACAGGAATTTTGTACTGATCTGCCCCCTGGCTCCTTTTATTTTTCATTTGGAGGCATGGTCTTGCTAAGTTTCCCAGGCTGAGCTTGAACTTGAGAACTTCTTGCCTCAACCTTTCAAGTTGCTGGAATTATAGGCATGCACCACCATGTCCAATCATATATATATATATTTCTATATAAAAATAAGATTTTAGATTCCCTACCTGAAAGAAATATGTAAGACAATAGCTCTCTGATTTTATATACACTCTTTGCAGTCTACAGGGTGAGTACACTTTACTGATAGAAGCATTTAGTTTATAAATAAGAGATTCAGACAGGGGGAGGAACAAGCCCAGAGTCATGCAGCAAATCAGTGACACAGCTGGTGAGAGAAAATTTCTGGCATCTAATGTGGTGAGCATTCTCCCACTGGCTGTGTGTCTCCTGGCACTTGAGAGTGAAAAGCCTCCCTCCATTCCTTATTGAGAAACCATATTCACTGGACCAGAAACTCACTTAATCAGCGATCGAAGGTCCAGCCACCCACTAAGGCTGTTCTCGGAGACCAAGAGTTTGGTTTTCAGAGCAGGGCACTCTGAGACCACAGAGTCCACTTCTGGGGCAAGAGTATCCGTGGTTATGATGGCCTTAGAGTTAGACATTTTTAGTCTGTAGAAAATGTCCTTGGGTTTCAACTGAGTGGTTCCAGGTATGAAGACAATCCCTGGGGATGAGAAAGGAACAACTGTTTAGTGTCTTTCATAGCCGTGGGCTTCAGGCCTAACCTGTCTGCAGAGAAATGTTCTGACCGCTGTTGCAGAAAGTATGGTCTACAGACTCACCCCAGCAGCACCTACGAAATGCAATCTCTCACCCTGGGCTAAACCTCTCAGCCAGAACTTGCATTTGTACACGATTTTCAGGTTATTCCTGTGTAAATGGAAGTTTGAAAGCCTCACCCTAACCTTTCCTCTGCTAGTCAAAAGATGTAAACTGCTCTACACAAGTTTCCACTGGAGCTGAGAACAGGGTTGTGAGTTGGGACAGGATCCCTGACAGCCGGGACAGCAGCAGCCCGGCTCCATCTTTCTCCTCTGACCTCTCATCTCATTCTAAATTTGACCATCCTATCCTTGAGCTTTCCTACCTTCTCTTCAATCTGCATCGCCACAGTGAGGTCAAGCCTTTAGCTACCTCTGCTGTCTCATCCCTTAACCGAACAGCCTGTTCTGACTTTTCCCTTTCCACAGTTCTTCTCTGCACTAACCACAGTGCCCTCTCTCCAGGAAGACATACTCCCCATCCTGACATTAAAGTGGCCCACTCTTCCTTTTTCTGTCTCTCAATTCTATCCTATATTTCAAAATGGCCATCCTTCATGTAGACTACACCCGACTCAGCCTTCATATGAGATGTGCTTGGAATGCCCTTCCTTTGTTTCTAATCCTTTTAATCCTGCTTTGCTCAGAGGGCTCAGCCTAGGTCTACACAAGCCATTTATTAGCTTTATTCATGATATGGACTTTCCCCCTATATTTCCTCTGCCATTGCTGTTAGTTCTTCCAGATGATCTTGTCAAATTAATCAATTGTGTTAATTTTTTAGAGAATAAAAGAGGAGATGAGCATGACAGAGTACTGTGTGAGTATGCATGGTAGGAGGAGAGAGATGACTCAGAAAGAGAAGCCAGGAGTCCCACGCTGATGCTAAATTATAGAGCTAAAGCTAGATAGATGACTTTGAGAGGAAGGAAGATGTCTATAGAACAATTCTAGCCAGTAGGTGTCAAGAGTATTATACAAATAAAAAAATTCCCATGTAAAATCATCATAGTAATAGTAAATGCAGTCAAAATTTATCAGTAGATACTCAAACCATAGTGTGTCCAGCTGCTGGAGAAGTGCACAGTTCACACATTTTCATCCAGATTACTCATAAAGAGAAATCCAGTGACCATTACCTTACAGAAACCATGAAACACTATCCCCAAGGATGGGACAGCCTCAGTCCATTCCCAGGCCAGTGTCACACAATGAGAAATACCCAACACTGCCTTGCTAGTGTTCCTACCAAAAGTCTTTAACCTAAATGCAATTAGAAAGCCTCATACTTAAACAATTTGAGGTGCATTGTGCAAAACAATTAGCCGACACTCTTCCAAAATGTCATTATCATGCAGAAAAGAGTAGGGAATATTCTAGATTAAAGGAAATGGAGGAGACGTAATAGTTAAATACAAAGGTCTCAATTGGATTTAAAGCAAAAAACTGGCTTTTGAAGATATTATTGGGTCAGTAGAGGAACTACCACTAGAGATGTATTTCAGGTAACCATATTGAATTAATGTTAGCTTTTTTTTATTTAAAGAAAAAAATTGAAACAGAAAGAGTGTAGAAACAATACAAAATTTCAAAAACAAAACAAAACAAAAAAACAAAAATAGTAACCAGTAAGAAATCACTAGTTGGTAATTATATATTTTCCTCTTAAAAGTAGTTGTTTAAGTCACAAATGTAAAGCCTACAAAGTGGACATTTAAACAGTGAGACTGGAACCAGTTCTGTTCATCTATCCAACAAAAACTTAGTAATATGGTTATCATCCTACACACTTAAACATACATGCAGTTATATCCTTTAGAATCCTTTTTTTCCTCTCTTTATTTCTTTACAATAACTATAATCCATTCTTGTAAACTACTTAGAGGTTCTACACATGTATAAGTCTCTACATGTATACCTAGCCTTTCTGTATTAGAGGGATAAACAAATCAAAACAAGTCAACAATACAAATTCCTAGAGAAACACAAAATGAAAAGGACATATAAAACCACAATACTAGGTGATCTATGGTAGTTACTATGATGTCTCTTGTTATTTTCAATAAAATTGTCTATATCGTCAAACATAGTATAATTAAACTTAGCATTGCATTACACTATTAATAAAAACTAAACATTGGAGACATTATAGGACTTCAAAGGCAGTTAATAATCAAACCAGAATGGGTATCCTATTGAAACCTGTCATCTTCAGAGTAGTTGCCTCTACTCTCAGAATTAATACTCTCAAACATACCAGATTCAAATAAAATCAGTCAAGATAAAACAGCGATATAACCAATCTTCTCTGTCTTATCTCTGCTATGCTATTTTTCTGTCATTGTTGTTTGTTTACTTTTCTCCTTCATTCCACTGACTGCCCCTTTCTTTGAGGCCTTTCTGCCATTGTTTCTGGAATCCTGGTGATTTTCTTCTCTCTCTCTAGAATGTCCTTCAGTATTCTTTGCAGGGTTGAATTGGTGGTCACAAACTTCCCCAGTCCTTCTTTGTCATGGAAATATCTTGTTTCTCCATTAATTTTGAGAGACAGTTTTGTAGGGTACATCAATCTGGGTTGGAGGTTATTTTCTTTCAGGGCTTGGAATATTTTGCTCCAAGCTCTTCTTGATTTGATGGTTTGCATCGAGAAGTCCGCTGTGATTTTGGTAATAGGTAATCTGTTTCTTTTCTCTGACTGCTTTTAATATTTTGTTCTTGTGATGGATTTCTGGGATCCTGTTTATTATATGTCTGGGTGTAGATCTGTTTTGGTTGTAGCTGGCTGGAGTTCTGTATGCCTCATTTATCTGAACTTCACTTCCATTACCTATGTTTGGGAAGTGTTCCTTAATTATTTCTGTGAATAGAGTTTTTTATTTCATTTGTATCTGTCACTGCATCTTCATTCACATTTTTTATTCTTAGGTTATAAATCCTCTTGTCTTCTAGCCTTTGTATCATTGCTTCCTGTTTCCTTGTTATTTTTAAGAGATCCTTCCTTTTGCTCTTCAAGTTTTCAAAGTTTTTCTTTAATTTCTTTTAAGAAATTTTGCCAGCTTTCAATGAGGCTTTTAATTTCCTG
This sequence comes from Hydrochoerus hydrochaeris, assembly GCA_004027455.1. Lineage (NCBI taxonomy): Eukaryota > Metazoa > Chordata > Mammalia > Rodentia > Hydrochaeridae > Hydrochoerus > Hydrochoerus hydrochaeris. Next base: position 13,175 of record PVLA01001781.1, on the reverse strand, counting down.
ATATTCTCTTTGGATCTGTTTCATGTATTCTAGCTTTTGTTTATATTCTTCATCAAAGGCTCCTCTCCTTTCTCTGGGTTCCTCCATTCTTTCATTTGTGTCTACTTGAGGATTACCCAGGATTTATTTTATTAATCTTCTTATATCTTGCTTCACCTGAGTTAGAATTTCAGATTTAAATTCATTGATGAGGTCATGGAAGTATTTCTTTATTTCCAATGAGGCCGTATCTGATATTACATGTTTGCTGCCCTCAACCTCCTCTGCATTTACCTCTACTGGACTCACTTTCCCTGGTTTGGTAGTGGAGGCCTTTTGCTATTTCTCTGTCTTGTCATGTTTCCATATAATCATTCAAAAAGCTAACATTAGATCAAAGATGACCAACTGAGTGGTAGCACAATAGAGAGCCTCTCTGGAAAAAAAAAAAAAACTCAGATGCTAGAATCTAACAACATGGAGAAGGCCAGACAAAAGGAGCCCCCTTCAGATGGGTGGGTGGTGGAGGTCTCCCAGCCCCTTGCACTGCCCACAGTTTTTCTGCAGCACACTGGCTAGGGAAGTTCTGCCCCCCCAAGTCCTCTGCCGGTCTGCGAGGTCACACTGTGAGCCGGCCCCTCCCCCTGGGTCAGTCAACCAGTGGTGCTTCAGCACGTTTGTGTGTTCCCTGGGGATGCCACTGGCTCAGGACAGCCTTGTCCCCAACTATTGGGTTCCAACCAGGGACCTGGCCCAGCCCAAGCAGATTCCACCAATCTGCTTTGGACCAGGAGCCATCGACCAACGCTGTCTTGGGTTTTGATTCAAGCTGCCCCACCCAACTCCAAAATATCTCCCAGCCAGTCATCCCGCTCTGGGGATTCCAGTTTCCGTCTCTCACCAAAGTTCGTGCAGCTCGACTAGCCATTTCCACTCCCTGCAGCAGCACCTCCTCCAGGTGAGGGTCTCGAGCTTACCAACCTCCGTTCTCAGCAGGGCCGTGACCTCAGCTCAATCGTGAGTCACCTGACTCTAAGATGTGCCCAGTACAGTGACTGGAGCTTGCCCAGCTCCAGCCCAGCCCTCTGTTCATGCTTCTTCTTCTTCTTCTTTTTTTTTTTTCTTTTTCCTCAGTTTCTTCCTGGGTCATGAGAATTCCTCTCCTTTTGTCTGGCTTTTTCCATGTTGTTAGATTCCCGCATCTGAGTTTTTTTTTTTTTTTTTTTTTTTCCAGAGAGGCTCTCTATCGTGCTACCACTCAGTTGGCCATCTTGGATCTAATGTTAGCTTTTTGAATGATTATATGGAGAGAATATTTTAGGTTTTAGCAGAGATGTGTTTGTATTTATAGGTATTTATAGGGCATTTGTAAATGTCACAATATCTGCCTCTGATTCTTCAGTGATTCAGTGAGAGGGAAAGTTACAGAGGCAGAGGAAGATGAGAGAGACAGTGCCCTCAAATACGGAAAAATGTTAGGCATTGAATCTTTTTTTAAAAAGTGAGAGTAACTTTGAGCAAGAGAAAGTGTTTTGTGGGTGTGTGTGATAGAGAGATGAGGGGTGAGAGAGAATGTATGGCATTTGACTAGAGAGTGTATGAATGGAAGAGTGTGAGAGAGAGGAAAAAAATAGGAGCATTTGAAAGCAGTGTGAGAAAGAGATAGGGCTGAAGAAGAAACAGTGAGGAAAAGAGTTGTTACTCACTAGGAACCTAATTCTGTGGTCACCGATCAGAAGATGAAGCTGTATCCTCCAAGCTGTTGTACAAGGCTGGGTGTAGAGCACCTAATGTCCCAGGACTGACTCCAAGCCAGCCCGAGGTTTACAAGGCACCCAAGTCACTGACCTGTTCGAATGCAGCTGATGGCCACCAGCCACCACTCAGGCACTTGAGGCAAAATCAAGGCCAGATGATCCCCCTTCTGCAGGCCACAGGTCTGCGTGAAGATGTTGGCCGTGCGACAACTTAGATCTCTTAACTCTCTGAAGCTCCATTTCACCTCATCCCCTTGGGTATTTATCCACCACAGAGCTGGTTCTGGACCTCTCTTGCCCTCCTAGTGAAGATCAAAGTTATACACCATGTGTTACTTCCTGCTTCAAAGGAAAAGCCTGCTTCTTTGGATAACCCACTACCACGGTCACATTCCATAACCTGGGGACTGAGATCCCATTTTAAACACTTCTAGAGGCAAAGGACGATGGGGGGTTGTGTTGACTCTGACAATTTCTCACCTACTGTAGCCACTTCCAACTCACACCACATAAGACCATGAGTGGCCTTTATGTCTACTACTGAAGACTTAAACTTCTATTTCTCCATATGTCTGTCTTAGCGCCTATGGATGGAAAGTCTCCTCTCTATGTCCTAGTTTCCTCAGCTGTAAAACAGGAACAAAATTATTACCAAGAAAGTTGTTGAATTTAAAAAAATTACTTCTTTAGTAAAACACACATAACCGTGTGTAGCACAAAGTATGTGCTCACTAAATAGTATTATTATTATCACAGCAAAATAAATTAAAAGAGGTTAGCTTTTAAAAAATTACCGTTTTTAAAAATTAGTTTTATTGGTGCATTTTACATATTATATGATGGCCACATTCATAGGGAATTGGTACCCATACATGCAACATCTTGATTCTTCTAAAAAAGCCTAACTTAATTGCTAAATATTTTCAGGAATTAAAAAAAAATTAAGATACTTGTAGCAGTTAGGACAGCAAGATATTAAAGGAGGAAGCTCTGGCCCTTGTTTCCTCATAGAAGCATCAAACAGGGAAGAGAGTGACTAAAACAGCTTTGTGGGAGATTTAGAAACCAGTCAAGGATCTGCGGCTATTAACCAAATGCTCACAACAAGAAACAGTCATCATCAAAAAACTTTACGGTATTTTTCTTGCTCTTTCCCCTACCCGCTCCTTGGGCAGTCAAGGGGGAGCCATCTCATCACCGACTCCTCTCTTGGGATGGAAGGGAGAAAGCAGAACATGTTTGCATTGATCTAATTTGTGCAGAGGCTGCCTAAGGAGGTGGTTTCTGTCTTGCCTGATTTGGAGATCAGGTGGGAATAGTAAAAGAGTTTGCAAAGCAGGTTGCAGACCTCTGAAAGCAATAGCAGGTGCCATGGTGGTGGTGGGGTACCTAGGTGCAAGGCATTATGGGAAAAGGGTACATTGGAACAACTGGGACTCTGAGAAGAAACAAAGATGAGGCCTTCAGAGAAATTGAGACATTTCAAAGCAGGCACATGAGGCCCCATGGGAAGGGATCCCTGTCAGGAAACCAGCGCCATGTGCTGGCCGCTGCCTGCTTGGGGAGAGTCAGACCCAAGCCTCTCTCCGTGAGCAAGCGCCATTGGTGGACTGCGGAGGGAGAGAACCTGGTCTCACGGGAGGAGGTCCCCACCCTGAAACCGTATCAGTTTTATTCGGTTTTTAGTTTCTTTTGCTTTGTGTAGGTTAACTCTGATGGCAGAGCAGCTATTTATAAGGTAGTAAGACACGTTATGGAAGCCATTATGTATTTACTACTGGCTTGGCTACACGGCCTTATTGCATTCATCATTTTGTTTTTATTGTTTCTATTCTATTCTGTTCTGTTTGATTTTTAATATGGTGGAAGGTGGTATCTGCAGCTATTTTAAAGACAGCAAAGGCATTGTAGTAGCTATTGTTGATTTCACAAGGTTTGGAAGTCCTGTATCACTTATTCTGGTTTATTTTGATTGATTTTATTCTGTTTTATTTTTCTTGGTTTTATCCTCTTTAAAATAAAATTAAAATCAAAACAAACAAACAAACAAAAAACACAAAGCAGGCCCATAAATGGGATAATGACTGCAGAGGAGGAGCCCGTGACCAGGCCTGGGAAGGCAAATGTGAAACGGCTTGGGATGACCTTGCCCCTTCTCACTGGGCAGACTGATGAAGGTCAGTCTCTGTGTGAACTCAAGCTGCAAGACTGAGGTATGTGGCTCTTTCAAAGCTCAGCTTTCATCCAGCTATCACAAGGTATACAGCTGAGGCAACAGAATGAATCTCTCAGAAATTGGCCCTAAAGAAATACAGGCTTCATTTGTAGATTCTAATGCATGAGTCTGAAGTGTGCTGTAGGAACTAAAGGGAAACAAAGTCCCAAAGAAAACCAGAAAAATTGTGATGAGCAAAATGAAAATAGTGACATAGGAGTAGAAACTGCGTAAGAGAAAAATGAAATAAAATTGTGCAGAAAAAGATGCACTAACTGAATTGAAAATTTACAGTCTGTTCAAACAGGTGGAAGAAACAATGAGGAAAGTTGAGGACTGGTCATTTGAATTGTTGAATCTGAGGAGCAAAATGTAGAAAGTGAAGAAAAATGAACAGAGTTTAAGGGACTTACAGTGCACTATCAAGCAGACCAATATATTTATTGTGGGAGCTATTTAGAGGGAAACAACAGAGAGAGAAACAATGGCCCCAAACTTCTCAAACTCAAGGAAAGACATGGATATACAAATACAATAGGTTCATCAACTTTAAGTACACTAATGCCAAAAAGACCTCAATGAAAGCGTAGTATAATTAAAATATGAAAGCCAAAGATGAAGAGATAATCTTGAAAACACAAAAGAAAAGCAATTCATTGTGTATGAGGCCCTCAAGAAAATTGTTAGTGAATTTCTCATCAGAAACCTTACATACCAGAAGGCAATGGGATAATATAATTGAAGTGTTAAAAGAAACAGAAACTGTCAATCCAAAGTTTCTATCCAAGATTGTTCCTCATATCTGAGGAAGAAAGTAAGGTATTGACAGATTTTAAAAAATATGGGAGTTCATTATCACTAGACTTTCTACATCAGAAATATTACAGAGTATTTAAGTTGAACTAAAGGGATTAAAAATGGCTTAAATATGAACACAAAAATTTCTCATATAAAGGTAATTACATGTATAAATATAAAAACAGTATTGTTATTATCTCATCTTGTAACTCATCTTCCTACTCTTTCATAGTGTTAAAAAGCAGAAGCATAAAAGTAATTATACATTTAGGTTAATGGATACACAATAGTAAAAGATAAAATTTGTGATATCCATAACATAAAGTGGATGTTAGGTGGTACAACTATACATATTTGAAGTTATCACTTAAAAGATTGTTATAGCTACAGGATGTTAGATATAATCCATATGGTAGCACAAAGAAAATATCTGCAGATTACAAACGAAGGGAAATCACTACAAAAAATCAACTGAACATGAAGGAAGGCAGTAAGAAAAGAAATGAGGAACAAAAAGCTACAATACATTGAGAAAATAGCAAAATGGCAAAGAAAAGTGAGAGTTGTCTGTCTTGCTTATTTTTCTATAACTATTATTTACAACAATGATGGACAGATAGCAAACTCATGAAGTTTTAGTTGAATGAACAAAGTCTATAAGAGGCAGAGTGAACAAATGCTGATGTGTATATGATCTCTCGTGAATAAACTGGGGGCTGTTCCCGGAACCCACTGAAGTTGAGTGCAAGCCTAGGAACTTAGACCCTAGCACTACAGGATTCAATTCCCAAGAGCAATCAAGGGTTATACATTTGTGGCCTGAATCAATAACCATTTTCCACCTATAGGCTATATTGTCTAGCCTACAAGAGACTTTTTTTTTTTTCAGAGACAAGGTCTCACTGTGAAGTTCAGGTTGGCCTCCGACTTACAGTGATTCTCCTGCCTTAGTCTCCCGAGTGGAGAAAATATGTATAAATATAAAAACAGGGATTACAGGTGTGCACCGCCCTGCCTGGCCTACAAGTGACTGTTTGTCATTTGTTTTCTATTAAATTTTTGCCACAATTAATATAAATTATATTTCACATAAATGTGAATTTCTACCTTATACTGTACAGGTTAAATATATTAAAGAAGTTAGTCAACACGAGTGTTAATAGTTTGGGCAATGTGGTGGAAGGAGTCACAAGTATGAGTGGAGAGATTGGGAGATACATGAAAACTGACAATGAATCTGGCAGCCACCGGGGAATATTTTTTTCACTGTAGTTAAATCTGTGAGTAGGTGCTTGACCTAGGTAACCAGCACTTTATGGAGACAACCAGGGAAAAGGCAATACCATCATTTCCTCTCTGCTTCCTTCTTCTCCACCTCAGCTCACATGTCAAATGTTATTGGCAGGATTTCTAATCTGGGCCATGAGGAGAATCATTTTATGCTTTCAAGGAATAGATGTTTTAGCCTCTTCAGACTGTGAGACCAAGTTAGATAATGAATTGTGGCTCAATTAGCCTGCATCAAATCCTGCTCCTCCACTTGCTAGTTAGGTGATTTCAGCAGGTTTTTAAAGTTCTCTTGCCTTAGTTTCCTCAACTGAAAAATGGAGACAAGAATAGTGCCCATTTAACCAAAGGGTTAAATGCCAACTGATTGATAAGACACACAAAAATAGTCTTCCATAACTGAGAGCTTTGCTTTTCTTGGGGGTTATTATGACAATTCAGAAGAAGAAAGAGGTTAGGTAGGAAGATATCCTGGGAGGCATGTTCATGGAAATCTTCAAAACTGCATCAAATCTTCAACTTCCTCTGGTGTGAATCCTCTCTGAATAGAAACACAGCTGCTGTGTGAGTTTGGTAGCTGGGTAACCAGTGTGTCAGCTGCTCCTGCACACATGCATGTAGTTTATTCCCTTCTCTGGCTGGACGCAAAAGGTAAGTACAAGTTTGATGAGATAAATTCCTGCTAGATTCACTGTCCCTTTCTTTGAAGGTGAAAATTCAGGGTAACATAAACTTGCTGACTTTGGGATTAAAACTTTTCATTCAGTCACAATTATGGAACATTGGCTGTATGCCAGATAGGTCATTTCAGTAATTTTTTTTTGTATTTTTGAGATAGGATCTCTCTGTGCAGTTCAGACTGGGCTTTAGTTCACTATGTAGCCCAGGCTGGCCTTGAACTCACAGCAATCCTCTTGTCTCAGCCTCCCTAGTGCTGGGATTACTGGCATGCACCACCATGCCCAGTCATTTCAGTAATTTTTAAAAATGAATTTATCCCCATTTCACAGATGAAAGCACTGATACTCAGAGATGTGAAGAAGTAAGTAGGCAGGGAAATGAACCATGAAGTACAAGGGTGATAGCAAAATACAGTGACTTTTCAAATTAAAATAAGCATATTAAAATGCATATTAGATGTGAAATAGGAAGAAAATGTTCAAATGGGAGAAAGAAAGGCAAAGTAAAAAAGTGAGAAAAGAAGGAAAAATAGAAACAAATCTTTTGTAAATGAGGAGAGGAGGAGGGCTTAAAGGAAGGATAGGGGAATGGGAAAGAAGGAATCAAGTTTATCACATACAGGTACAAATTCTCTATGATGAATGTGATCATTATGTATATCTAAAATGTACCAATAAAAATCTGATTGAAGGAAAAAAAAGACTTATTGCACTGACAGACACTTTACCAAGAATGATGGGATCCACATGTCTGGAGTGAAGGGGACTATTTTTGAGTGCTTTGATGGAGATTAATGGCAGTATGCCTTTTATTGTAACACATTTTAAAAACTTAAACATTCATCTTACTTTTTTATTAGGCTTGTTGATCAGCAATTGACAGCAATATCTGTCAAATAAAACATATGACAGTGTGTCTTTATCTGCTTTATTCACTGTTCTGGCAACATGCAACTTCTAGTTTATTCCCAAAGTCAAAATGATCCTGAAATGTCAATGTTTTGAATCCATTTAGGACTTTGAGGTAACCATGACAGTTCAACTAAAGATACTCATGAAAGAGGACTTCCAGAACTGCTTCAGAAAGTGGCAAGAACAGAGTCAGGTGTGGTTGTGCATGCCTGAAATCTAGCATTTGGGAGGATGAGGCAAGAAAGTCTCCATGAACTCAAAGCCAGCCTGGACTACATAGTGAGTTGAGTGAGACTTTGTCTCAAAAACAAAACAAAACACCAATCAAACAACCCTCCCCTCAAAACTCCAAAACCCCAAACCAAAAAACTCCCATAAAACAATAACAGCAATGACAACAACAATAACAGCAGACCTCAAACCTAAACAGCAGCAAAAGAAAGTGGTAAGAAAGATGGGATAAGTGTGTTCAAAGCGAAGGGGAGTGTTTTGAGGTGGATTTATGCCAATGTGTCTTTTACCGTAATAAGTTAACAAAGTAGACATTTGTTGTATGTTTTAATTATATCTTGTAGAAACTTCTCCTATGACACTGCTGTGTTGAGGCAGCAGTTGCCCTTGATTTTGGGCCTGTCAGTCTAGTAAAACAAGATACTCTCCCACCCCACCACTCCCACCACAGTGCACTCTCACCTCCTCCATTTGGGCCCAGTAGTCCAGCACATTGCTAGCAAAGTTAAATTCCTTTGGTACATCGTGGTCATTCCATATTGGAGCTCCAACCCCTGAGAAAGACTGGCAGCACAACTGGGGAGGGACACGATAGAAAGCTTGGAAGTATTTGCGGATGCCTTGGGGGACCCGGAGCCTCATAAGCCACTGCATAGTGGGAAGAGTCCTCAGCAACTGGACAGAATTCTCAGGTTCCTTCCTGCCCAGAAGAAAAACGGCTTATAGTATGATAATGCAACAGGAAGTCTTTCCAAATAATGACACATGTTCTTGGATCATTGCCAAAGTTATTGCTTGATTTTAGTTTGCCAGATCCCGGAAGACATATCTTAGAGGGCATTAAGCTTCCCAATTGTGGAATCAGCTGCAAGGCACAACATTCTGCACGCATTGGTATACATTCCTGGGGTAGTTTCACATTTAAGCCCAGGATAGTAGCCACACGGTGTAGCATCTCTTGCAGTAGAAACTGACCATTTTGCAGATCCTATATCCCAGCTTTTCTTACTCTTTCCACCAAATCCAGTCTTACGGTTCTCACAGAACCTGTCTGATATTCCATTCTCGGGCTCAAACTGATAAGCTCAAGGTTGAGCAGTTCTATGATTTTTTAATCTAAGCTTGGCCAAAAAAAAAAAAAAATCCTTCAAACTGCTCTTGTGTGTAAGTGGGGTGCTGAAGAGTAAGTAAGTCTGTCTGTCTCTAGGGGAAGCCACAGAATGCACACTGCGGGTGGGGGGAGCCCGTCTGTGGCTATGATTCCTATCCTGTGGAGAAGGAAGTGGGTGTTCAGTGATGTGGAGAAGAAAGGCAGCTACAACCCTGAAGACATTTGAGCCACTGGTTTATGTTGGTTCTGAGACCCCTCTGCCTCTGTACTCCTTTCTTATTAACATTCTTCCTTGTACTCTGAGAACCAACAATTTCTTCTTTGCCTGAGTTTGAGTTTTTGCCACATGGGACTCTATAGATTGTCACCATTGATACCGCCATCCTCAGGGCACACACTGCTAGCATGCCAGCACCTTCCTTACTGGACCAGGATGTAGTCTCGAGGTATTTCCCAGGAGAGTGTGCCAGGCAGTGATTCCCAATCCATCAGAAAGAAAGAGCTCACTCTCTTTGTTTTCTTTCTTCTTTCTTTCTTTCTTTCTTTCTTTCTTTCTTTCTTTCTTTCTTTCTTTCTTTCTCCTTCCTTCCTTCCTTCCTTCCTTCCTTCCTTCCTTCCTTCCTTCCTTCCTTCCTTCCTTCCTTTTAACCAACACCAACTGGAACTGAGGACTGTTCCACTTAAATGGCATTTTCTCCAAGTTCACATGGTTCCCACCACTCCCTGATTTTCTGACACCTGTTTGGTTTTCTACTTACTATTCCTGTCCCTATTGACATAACAGCTTAAAATTGTTGATGTAGGTGGGAACCTCAGGAGAGGCAAGGGTTTCTTCACAGTTGTAAGGCTGCCCTGTCTACTACTTTTACCAGTCCCTGCCTCCTTCCACAGGTACGAGCTGATTTAGAGTGAGAACTCGAGTCAATTACTGTTTTTCTACTCATGTTTTAAAACTCGATTTTCCCCAAAGGCAGTGCAAGCAACTCTGAAAAAATGGCTAACTGCAAAGAGAGAGAGAGAGAGAGAGAGAGAGAGAGAGAGAGAGAGAGAGAGATGCAATGACCCTTTATTATGGGCTAGATTGTGTCCCTCAAAATGTATCTGTTGGAGTTCTAGTCCCCTAAAATTCAGAATGTGACTGTGTTTAGACAAGGCAATTGCATTACAAAAGATCATTAGAGATGTGGCTGGTTTCCTTCTAAGAGATTAGGAACACAGATGCACATAGAGGGATAATCCCATGGGAATATGGGGACAGCCATCCACAAGTTGAGAAAAAAGGCTTCCAAATTTTCACCTTGATCTTGGACCTCCTGCCTTCTGAACTCTGAGAAAATGCATTCCTGCTAAGTCGCTTAGGCTGTGGTAATTTGCTATAGTTGTTCTAGTGAACTAACACAAATAGTTCTTGATATTTGAGAGCTGATCAAATAAGGAAGACTTGAGTTAGGCATCATCTTACAAATGCATTTGTAATTCTAACTTAATCTTCCTCATTTGAGAGGCTGTGGTTGGGGAGTGTGTGGTTTCTGGGGACAAAAAGCAAAGGTTTAGATTTCAGCCCCTCAGCACCTTATCATTTCAGGCAATTTACTCAAACTCCCTCTAAACACTGAAAAATTGGCCACACTTACGGATGAAAGAGTGGCATACTGTATGTCACATTTAGCACCAGTGAAACACAGGTAGTTACTCTAGGAATTAGTTGTTAACATTCACTCTGAAACTTTCCCCACATGATTAAATTTGGCCAAAAGAAATGGCTCCTTAATTTCTGGCCTAGAGTCTAAGAAGGAAGTAGGGATAGATTCCTAAACACACACTGCAGGGTCCCGATGTACACTCATATGCAGTTACATAGAAACCTGATCTTACGGGGTCAGAAGACTAAAAGTCAGAGATACCTACAGAAGGGGCGATAAAAAGACACTGAATGTTAATCCCTCTCAACATACTCCCCTCAATTCAAATACACTTATCCCACTTTTCTTGCCAATTTCAGAAGTATTTCTGGAAGTTCACTTTTCTGCATCTTTAGAAGGCATGATCCAAATCACAGAGCATGTTGCTGTCAAGTGCTGTCCAACAGAAAGGAAGGCTTGTAAAAACACCAGAGATTCTCCTCATTCACCGTATTAACTGGATCTGGCACTGCATAACTTTTGGATCTTTCCCCAAGTCAAACTGACCAGAAAAAGTAAATGTTTTGAATCCATTAGGAACATAAAGGGAGCCAGAACAACCTCACTAATGACACTCATAAAAGAGGGTTTCTATGACTGAAAGTAGCAAGAATGATAGAATAAGTGTGTTCAAGGTGGCAGGAGAATACTTAAGGGTGGGTATTGGCACTGTATTTTTTACAGTAAGAAATTTTAAAAAAATAAACACCATATCTTTGCTTACATGGCATATATCTATCTCTACATGTACATTTATCTTTATAACTATATACATAATTACATCAATTTGTATATTCTACCTATATATCACTGTATGTCTATATGTCACTATATACCTACAACGCCATTGATTTATATATATATATATCAATAACTACATCTATACTAAGTCTGTATCTATTCCTCATAGTGTTTGATATATAGTAAGCACTCAAATTGTTAAGAGTCTTCCCTTTTGTCATAATTTGGTAAAGAAAGGAGAGAAAAACCAGTGTGTTCACAAACACTATCAGAGATCAATCAGATTGAAAGAGTTCCTACCCCCCTTGGGATATATGGCCTAATGGCGTCTTATGATATAGTTTTAAAGAACAATCTTTTGAAGTACTTTAAAGCCCTTTCAGAAATCAGCATGGCAGTGTGACTTTGGAAGGTGGTTCATATAGCTCAGCTACATAGTATCTTAAACATTTTCTACAGCCAACTGATATCACAAGCTTTTGAAACTTATGAGGCAACATACTTAGTAGGTTACAGGTGACAGAGTGAGAGTTTAAGTTTGGTTTGGTGATTTTGGACACTGCTTAGGATAGTACCAGTAGAAAGTATGAGTTTTATCATTACTTATTAAGAGAGGGGAACAGGAAAAGAGAATGATTACTTAAGTCATTCTTATAAGATGGAGCTTATAGACACAGCCATAAACACACACAAACACATATACACACACACACAAACACACAGAAACACACTCCATACACATTAATCCCCCTCAAAATACTCCTCTTCACTTTGAATACACTAATTCCATTGCTCTTGACACTTTCAGAAGTAGCTCTAGAAGTCTTCTTGTGGTTTTCTCTCTTTTTTTTTTTGAGACAAGTCTCATATGCAATGCAAGCTGGAGTTGAACTTGCTTACATAGCTCAGGGTCGGTGAACTCATGGCTAGAACTCAAGTTGATCTTCCTGCCTCAGCCTCCTGAGTGCTAGGATTACAGGTCTGCACCACTATGCCAGGCTTTGGAATGTCTTCAGGTGTGCTGTTGTGATGCCTGGATGTCATGAATTGACTCAAAATGTTTATTTTTTATAGTAATTTTCACTTTGGGGAAGGCCACCATACCAGATCTGGTGAATAAAATGCATGAGGACACATTATAGTGTTTTCCATTGGATGGCACCTGGAGGCTGCATTCACCATGTTTGGTAAAGCTCACATCTTGTAAAGATATTACAGTATGTATACAGTGGTATCTTAGTTCATAAACTTGATTTGCTCCACGATTCTGGAAAAGATAACTGTGGTTGTGTTTGCCTCCTGGTATACAGTTTGCAAGCAAAAACAAACTTTTGCCAAATGCTTCTGTTTGTGAGCCAAACTATTTGCAAAAAAAAACCACATGTGGACTGTGGTACTATTGCATTTTTTTTTCATTATGCAGTGAAGCAATTGAGACTCAGAAAGTTTCCATGACTTGCCGGAGTCCAGCTGCGGCAGGGCTCAGAGGTCCCAAAGGTGGTCAGGGAGTCAGTGAGTGAGAGACAGAAGACACTGCACTCCAGTATGTGAGTGAACCTGATCTATTTTATTTTTTAGAAGCTGGAGTATTTATTTGCTAACTTTTGGCAGTAACTTAAACCCCAAGCAGGAAGCATCCCAGGCTTAGGGCCAGGCAGGGATAATCTTAAACAGTATGTGTTAATTAATTTTTTCACCTTTGTTAAACTTTAATCTTGTTACTTAATTAGCTTGCAAAAGCAGACATGCTATACCCTAGCCCCAATACTTCCTGTTCTATTT
>PVLA01001780.1:0-321619 GCA_004027455.1 Hydrochoerus hydrochaeris | reverse complement strand
CCCCACCTCTTTTTCTTTGTGTAAGGGTGCCAGTCTGTTGGATTAAGACACCACACTTATGATCTCTTTCGGCCTTTTTTTTAAAGCCTCATTGCGAGAGTCACACTGTGAATGCACTGAGATTAGGACTCCAACCTGTGAACTTGGGGGAACACAATTCAGTCCACTACAGCTGTCAAATAATCCTTTACCTGGGCTTACTACATCTTCGTATGAGGATTATGTTTTTAGTTTGTTGAAAACCATGTGTTGTAAATACACTGGTCCATACCTGCCAAGTCTATATGTTTCTCTTACACCAGGCCACTTTCTTGAAGACTATTAGGTTTAACTGTAAATTCCTTAATCAACATGAAGAATGTCTCTCTCAAGACAGTATTTCAGGGCTGGAGATTTAGCTCAGCGGCCTAAGCACTTGCTTGGCAAGTGTGAGGTTGTGAGTTCCATCCCCGTACCAAAAAAAAAAAAAAAAAACCCAGTATGTCAAGGTATAGGGTATACCTCAGTACTGCAAATGTGAGGCCTTGGGTTTGAGTCCCAGCACAAAAAATAAAAGATATTTTAGATATACTATATGCTTCTTCTTGTCCGTTCAAACAGTCTCCATGAAGAACTCTGTGTGTGTGTGTGTGTGTGTGGTTTTGAGGTAATGGGGACTGAGCCTAGGGTCTCTGCCTGATCTTATTTATAGATAAATTTCTACTCCGTCACTAAGTTACTCAGGCCATGGGTCAAGCTGCTGATTCTCCTGCCTGAGTCTCCCAGGGTGCAGGACCAAGAAGACTCTTTGTAGAGCTGCATTCTCTACCTGAAGTTCTCTTACTCTGTCAGAACACGGATCAAACTATCACCCGTGGCCCCAAGGTGGCCATTTCCAGCATGGAAACCCCAAACTTCATACTTTCTGGCCACTGAAAGTTTTGATAATTAGCATTTTATTTAAATGATTTACATGTCTCATGTTTATTGTCAAAAACATTTTGAAAGTATTGATCAATTAATTTGCTGGAACTTGCTGGGTACCAGAGAAGCTTAATCTACACTGAGCTCAAAGTGATGTATCAGATTGGACTGGAGAATTCACATTTGGATTCTGGTGCTGTAATTAGTCTCCTGGGATTCACTGATGTTTCTCAGCCCTCATTTTAGAGGACTGCCCTCAGGAAACCTCAAGAAAGATCATCCTGGCCAATCTCTCTCCCTATCACCCCAAGTAAAGGCAGTAGACTGGCTCCTCCCCAGAGGTGAAGGCCCCTCCTTGAAGGAAGTTAACCTTCCAGGCTTGGACTCACTGAAGTCCACAGCCGAGCAGGAACTAGTGAGAATCTGGGAGACCTGGGATTGTGTTATGTCTGGGGGACCAGAATGGCTCTCATCTGAGGGTGTCTGGAAGCTCTCCTGTCCTCCACCAGGTAATGTGCTCTGTTCCCAGAGCTGGCATCTGTGGCTTGAATGCTTTTATCCCCTGCAGAACTTCATGTTGAAACTTGAATCCCCAGTGTGACCACAGAGTTGGAAGAAGTGGCTTTGGGGAGGTGCTCAGGTCCTGAGGGCACCACCCTCCCTGCTCAAAGGGCCTTGGGAATGGGTTTGTCTCTATCTTTCTTCCTGCCACCAGAGAATCAGCACCCTGATCTTCCCGAGGATTCACAGGTGCCATTTTGGAAGCAGAGACCAGGCCACCAGACCCTCACCAGACAGAGAATCTGTCAGTATCTTGATCTTAGTCCTCTAACCTCTAGAAGTGTAAGAAGCAAATTTCTGTTCTTTATAAATTACCTAGGCTCAAATGTTATGTTATAGCACCACAAAATGGACCTGTCTCGTTACCCCAGCCCCTTAGCAACAGCACATGCTCCAAAGGTGGGCACGTGATCCCAGCAGAACCTGTCAGAACCTGCCCTGGACCAAGCTCCGAGAGCTAGAGAGACCTCATCTGAAGCTGTGGGGAGGGGTACTCGGCTGGAATGAGGAGCCCTGGCTTCCACCTCCACTTTACTTATGGGCAATCACTGAAACTCCAAGGGCCTCCGTTTGCTATTTGAAAAGTAAATGCAGACCAAAAAAGATTGTATTAGTACTTGGCCCAATCCCACCTATGAAAATAGACTTTCCTTAGACCCAAGAAGAATAGTTTTATTCTACAGCCACAGAGACATGAGTCTCCTCTTTTGGGGGAAACTGGCCTGTATTAAAGTTTCATTTGATTACACAGCATCTAGCACAGGTGACTCCGTTATGGTTTGGTTTTGTCTGTTGAAGCCTGGCGCAGGAACTCAGACCAAAATAGTAACCTTCCACAAATCATAGTTAGCAGAAATCAGAATGCCTTCTGTGTAGAGAAAGAAAGGGAGACCAGTCACCAGGCTGTTCCCGTTACCAGTCAGAGGAAAGACAACGGGCTACAGAAGCAGACACAGAGAAACTGAGGCAAGCAGCACATTATTTGGAGTAGAACTGGTGGTCCTTGTGGGCAGTGAGGGCAAATAAAAAGAAAGGTGACACTCAAGTTACTGGGCAGGACCACTTTGTGCTTCAAGGTGTTTCTTACTGAGATGGCAAAGGTGGGAGAAATGTTGGGTCTGGGTGTCATAAGATTTTAAAAATCCATTCTTAGGGTCCTTGAAGATTTGAGACACCAGTAAAATGCAGATGAATTTCTCCCTGGGGAAGTTAACTCTGAAAACCTTTATTGGTCAGGATCAACCTATTCCATACCATTCCTGGGCAGACAGCGGTAAGATAAGGATGTTGTACTGAAGAGGCGGGGACCCAGCAAGGAACCTCGTTCATTCTTTCATTTGTTCACTGTCTCTTAAGTGCCAAAAGATTAACAAATAAGGCAACCAGCACTTCTACTGCAGGCTGTAGAAACACACAAGGAGATGCGTAAGCCAAGCAGTGAGGACGTGGAAGTCTGGTTTCAGGGAAGGATTCCGGAGGTGACGTCTGGTATCTGAGTTGAGTTCTAGAAGAAAGGGTTCAGCACTTTCCCATTCACCTACTTCCTTCCCCATAAAAAGTATACATAAAATGTGAAGTGAATGCTCACTAATTGTATCCCTTTGCAACATTTAAGTAAATTTTCTTTTAAAATCTATTAAACAAGGGCGGGGGGGCGGGGTAGTTCAGCCATGTAAGTGCCTGCTTGGCAAACGCAAAGCCCTGAGTTTGATCCCCAGTACCAAAAAATAAAATAAAATAAAATCTATTAAACAAGAGAAAACTTGCTAACCGTATGTAGATGGAAACCATATCCCTCTCACTCTGTACAAAAATCAACCCAAGACAGATTAAAAACCTAAATGTTTAATTTGAAACTGCTAGAAAAAAACTACTAGAAAATGTAGACAGCCTGCTGGATGTGGTGGCTTGTGTCTGTAATTCCAGCACTCAGGAGGCTGAGGCAGGAGATTGAAGAGTTTGAAAACAGCCCAAGCAACATAGACCTTGTCTCTAAAAATAAAAAACAAAATTTAAATGCCAAGAGGAAGGGGTAGGGGCAGAGGAACACTTATACATTGTCGATCAGGATATAAATTAGTCCAGCCACTACAGAGTATGGAAATCAGCATGAATTTTCCTCAAAAAATTTAAAACTAGAACTGCCCTGTGATCCAGCTCTACCATACCTCCGTACTTATCAGAAGGAATTAAATGGGGCACTGGGGAAACAGGCAGCTGCCAGCATGCCGCTCTGGTAAGTGGCTGTGGCCTGGCAGGCCGTGGCCGCCCCAGGGCAAGAACCAAATCAGTGTTTCCTGAGACCCGTGACGAGCCATGTTGGACCTTGGGGTGCTGGGAAAACGGGCAGCTAGTTCTCCCCTCTGGTGAGGGCTAAGAATCAAACATCCATCCGTCCCCCTACCCACCGCTGGCAGGTGGGAGCCAGAGATCTGAGCATGTCTTGTAAGTTTGACTATAGGCAGTGTAGCAAATAGGGGGGATTTTCTTCTGCCATCTCTTTGAAGGCAAATATTTTTCTCTCTCTCTTGCTCTGTTCTGATCAATGGTATTGCTCTATTCAATATTCTGTTTTTATAATTTTGGTATTTCCTTCGATATTGCTTTACCTGATTGAAGGAACAACTATTGCGAAGAAAACCAGATGTACTATTGTGCCTATTGCTGTTATCCCGGTAACCTGCTGTGAGGTTCTGTGCCAATTTCACTGCACTGCCTCAGTTGACTATGTCCTGTCTTGTTCTGCTGTATTTTACTACCTTCAAAATAAAATAAATGAATAAAATAATAAGAAAAAATTTTAAAAATAATTAACAACAAAACAGATCAGCAAGGTACTGAGCAACCTGAAACATGATATAACTAAACAGATAATGGACTTAAAAAGCAAAAGGAAAAGCAAGTGCTCTAAAGGATATAACTGCATGTATATTTAAGGGTGTAGGATTGATAATTATGTTGCTAAGCTTTTGTTGGATCAGAGAACAGAACTGTCCGTAGCCTCACTATTTGAATGTCTACTTTGTATGCTTTAATTTTTGTAACTTGAACAACTACATCCAAGAAGACAATATGTAATGTATCAACTAGTGATTTCTTACTATTTTTTTGAAATTCTGTATTGTTTCTACCCTTTTTATTCTGTTGTGCTTTATTTTTCCTCTCTTTAAATTTTTAAAAAAGAAGGAATTAAAAACAGCAGAGCCATGGGAACTCTGCCCACCCATGTTTATTGCAGTGCGATTCACAATAGTTAAGTTATGGAAATAGTCTATCAAACCATGAATGAATGAAGAAAATGCGTATATACACAGTGGAGCCTACAAGAGCAAAACCACCTCATTTGCAGGAAAATTGATGAAATGATATCATCATGTAAACTGTGTGAGCCAGACTCAGAAAGGAGATATAATCAAAGTAGGTTATACAAATGGATGAAAATGCGAGAATGAAACCCATTCCTCTGTATCATCAATCTGCAATAATAACAAATAAAATGTATTACCCACTAATTAGGATTTATTATGCACTTAACAGGGACCAGTCCCTACTGAAAACATTTTACAAGGATGGGCTCCTTTCATCCCCACAGTGGCCCTATGAAGGAGAAACTTACAAACCCCACTGTACAGACCAGAGAGAGAGGTCAACCATCACTGCTCACACTGCTAGCAAGTGGGCAGAATCCGGGTTTAAAGCGGGCAGTTCTCCTGGCAGCACACACTAATGGAGGTGACCCTGTTTGGGTGCAGCAGCATCAAGGCCTGCAGACCGCGCCCGCAGAGTTCTGCACGGCTGAGTCCCTGGCAGAAGTCCCCAGAGGTCAGGCCCTCGCCAAACACATCCACGGTGCCACCCAAAGGTGGCACAAATCAGGCTCTGCGTTCTTGTTAAAGGCACAGCTAGCAAGATCTTGATGAGATCTCTCTTTGGCCGTTCCCCACCCCCCCCAAAAAAGGAGCCCAGTCGCGGCGCCTGCGGCCCGTGGCCAGCAGGTGTCGCCCCAGCGTCCCCCGTGGGGAGGGCGGAGCGACCGCAGGCGGGAGCAGCATGTGGACGCTTGGGCGCCGCGCAGCCGCCGGCCTGCTGCCCCGGACGGCGTCTCCGAGCCCGGCCCAGGCCCGCACAGGGGTCCCGAGCCGGGTAACGCTCGCGGGGCTCGGTAACCCGTGCATCCGGCCCGCGGCGGCCTATGTGCCGCACCACGCCGTGAGTATCCGCGCCCGGCCGCACGCCGGCGGGGGAGGCGCCGCGCACGCGCACGCGCACGCGCACTGGCTCCGGCCGAGCCCGCAGCGGCCGCCCCGGGGTCGCGGCCTCCGGCGCTGCGCTGGCGTTGGCGGTGACTTCCGCTCCCTGGGAGGAGGCGGACGGCTCGAGCTGCAACGTGGCTGCCGGGGACGGCTGGGGCGGAGGCAGGGAGGCGGACGGGTGGGCTCCGAGGGCGCGGTGGCTGGCTCCCCGGTGGTCACTTGCCTTTGTGAGGACTTGGGCTTACGCAGTATTAATATGTGATGCGTAATGTTATTCAGTGTTCATATAAGGTAATCGACGCTACACACACACCGTGTTCTCAGGCCTGTGTTTTATGAACGAAATCGTTTGAGCAGATGAAAGTGTCAAGGCTTTACAGTAGCTGGAGTCCAGCTTTTGGAAAGTGGCTGACCTTCTTTCCAAATTGTGGGAGGCTGAGGCAGGAGGATTGCGGGTTTGAAGCCAGCCTGAGCAACTTAACAAGACTCTGTCTCAAAATACTATATCTATCTATATATATATATATATATATATATATATATATATATATTTTTTTTTTTTTTTTTTTTTTTTTTTTACCATGGAAAGGCCCTGGACTCAGTCTTCAGCGCCACACAAAATAAATAGGCTGTGGATATAACTCAGTGGTAGTGATATAGGAAAAATATGTAACTCCCCATTAGATGTGATATGCTGAGTTCATGATTTCACAGCATCGAAGAAGGAATGAAGTCATGAAGGAGGAAATTAGGAGTTTTACTAGAAATGATGGGAAGAAGAATAGTTTCTGGATTTCCTGGAGGGGTCCTGAGTGGGTAGCCCCCATGGCTGTCAAGGGTAATTTATACAGCAAAGTCACAGCGTGAGTACAGTGTGAGTCAGGCCACAGTCAGCCTGTAGGATTACAAGTAATATTAGCTGTCTAGCTAATGTTAATCCAATAGGAGAGCAAGTAGTGGCACAGGTACATGGAAAGAACAAAGGCATTTTTGGAAATCGAGGGGAGTGCGTGTCTAGATGTTCAGGTCACCCACCTAGAGCCTGATGCCTGGCTGGGCCCACTGGGCCGCGTGGTGCACATTCCGGTGTAATCTCAAGCTGCTGTTTATCTCCAGGGAGACACACAGACTTGGCATCTCCATCCTGAGGCCACCGCTTCAGATTCAACTCCTACCACAATTCTGCTGTCCTTATTTTCTGTGGTACCTTCTTTAGGGCCCAGTCACTCCCTGTGTGTTAACTTCTACCTAATTTAGCTGCCTGTAATAGTAGGGTGCCCCTGGGTTTTATTCTCAGCACACAGAAACAAAAAGTCACTTGAATAAAGACTTTCCATTCACGGGCTGGAGGTGCGGTCAGTGGTGAAGCACTTGTCCAGTGTGCCAGGCTCTGAGTTTGTTCCCCAGCACTTGCACAAACAAAACAAAACAAAATAAAATAAGACTTCTACTTCTGGCTGTGAAGGAGTAACTTGCATTTGACCAACTCTTCCACTAAAGAACATCCTTCAAACTATAGAAGATGTAAAAAGAAAATAGTGTTTTAAAGTGATGGAAAGGTATCAGAGAGACTAAGACAGCTAGGATTGGAGGGGAGGGAGCCCAACATTCTCACACTTTCTCCCCATGTCGTGGGCCTGCTTGGATTCCTGGCATGTCCTTCTTCCTCAGTGGCACAGACTGGAGCCAGAGCCTTGGAGTCAGTCCCCACCACGTATTTGGTACCATTTTTGTGACTTGGGGAAGGTCCCCTTCAGGGCTTCACTTCCTCCCTTATCTCTGTGGCTCACACACACACACACACACACACACACACACACACACACACACACACACACCCTCCTCATTCTCAGGCTCTGTACTTGTGGGGGTGCCTGCTGTCCGGTTTATCTGATACCCCAAACATGCTCCTGGCACATTGATGCTCACACCCCAGCCACGTTCAAAGCCCCTGTGAGCAGTTTCCCACTAGAAGTCAAGCAGCGTGTCCTCTGTCTCTGCCCCTGCCCCTGCCTGTCTCAGCTCACAGTGTGATCGAGAGGCTTTGTGCTGCTTACCGCAGATACAGCCAGCGGGCCAGTACTTGCCTAGAATGCAGACGCCCTGGGTTCAGTCTCCAGTACAGGAAGGATGACAGGGAGGAATGAAAGCAGAGGGTGGTAGCTCACGCTTGCAATCCCAGCACCCTTAGGAGGTAAAGGCAGGAGGATTGCAAGCCCAGTAAGCCCCTGTCTTAAAAAATTGAGAAAGAGCTGGTCATGTAGCTCAATTCCCTAATACCATAAAAAATTAGTTAATTAATTAAATGAGCCCAAGCCTAGTGCTGAACAAAGCGCAAGGAGGCCAATTACATATTTCACAGAGAAAATCCATGCGGCAGATACCCTTTGCTCAGGCACGAGTGACAGTGCTGCTGTCCCAAATCCATTACTAGTGAATCAGCAATCAATAAAATAAGGTGTCCTTAGCCAGAAAGCAAGTCTCTGTGTCACTCTGCTGGTGAAAATGTCTTGACCAGAGGTCTGCAGGAGTCTAACCTGCGAGCCCCTAGGAATGATTCACTGAGTGGGTGTCTGGCAACTTTATAGGACGCAGCGGTAGTGACATTGCCCTCCCGGGATTTGCCATGAGGCTGCGTGAGTCCACATACGGTGTGTGCAGATCGAGGGCCGTGCCTGACAGATGGACTGAGAGTGGGCACCGGCTGTGGCACTGCCGTCTCCTTCAGAGCCATCCTTTTGACCGGCACTCGGCTCCTCTGTGCACCTTCATTCGGCTCCATGACCCCTGGCACCTCCTGCGAGCACCCAGGTGCTGCAGGCTAAAGAGCTGCAGTGATGACCGCTCAGCCATGGCAACCAGAGTGACCTTTGCAGGCCATAGCACCCACCTCTTCACGGACACCCTCGCCTTGGCACACTGCTTTCTGCAGGCTCTGGCGCCCGGGTATCTGTGCTTGCTCCCCTGGTAGCCAGTCAGTAGGTTCTGCACAGCACGGCTGGTGGAGGTCAGTGCAGCCAGTTGCTGGGGTGACCAGCAGTTAGTGATGCAGAGAATCCACAGGTCTCACTCTGCCTGCAGATGTTGGCAGTCCCAGCCCCTATTCCGTACTTCCACAGACTTGTGCCTTTTGCTGTTTTTTGTGGTTTTTTTCCTCATATTCCAAACAGGTTGGGATCTTCCCCTGCCCCTCGCAAAACCCTGAGTTGCTTGAGTCGCTGTGGCAGCGATGATCCATCAGACCCCCTGCCACGCTGGAAGGGGCCCCGGTGCTGCCAGCCTCATGCGTCCAAGGACACTGGAAAGCTGGCCAGCACAGCTGAAGAACTCACTTACTTTTGTCTCAATAAATTTAAATTTAAGTAGCTCTACTTGGCTCATGGCTACCCTGTTGGGTAGTGCAAGCTTAGAGCGACACCAGAGAGCTCATGTAATGTACCACAGACAGGTCAAAAAGAATTTCCACCGAAGAGTCTAGCCAGGCCTAGATGGTACTCACCTGTAATCCCAGCACTTTCAGAGGGTGAGGCTGGAAGTGTAAAAGTATGATCCCAGCCTGGGCAACTTAGCAAGACCTGATATCGAAGTAAAAAAATTAATTAATTTTAAAAATGAGCTGGAGGTATAGCTCAGTATGAAAGGCCTGGATTCCATTGCTAGTATTAACAAAGGGAAAGAAAAAAAAAAAAAAGATTCCTGAAAAACTGTGACATTGACTACCCTGTGCAAGGCCCTGGGTCAGTCCCCAGCACACACGCATAAAAACTCCCATGGTAATTTTTTCACAGTAGTAGTAGAGATTGAACCTTAGGGCCTTTGCATAGACCGATATCCTCAACCGTTTTTTTCACTTTTTTCGTTTTTTTTTTTTTGCTGGGGTTGAACTTGCGACTCCCCTGCCTCAGCTTCACAGCTCTGATTTTTAGGCGTGCTCCACCATGTCCTACTAATAAGGCCACTCTTTAATGTAGAAGTGGTGATATATAAATCTTATACTATTGGATTGTAATGAACTGAAAAATGGTAATGTGACGTTCTTCACTTTGGCTTTTAGAGTCTGAACTTCTACTACCTCCACCAGATTCTAAATGCTAAAAAGCAGAGTGTCCATTTGATGCGTTTGAGAAACTCAGGAACTTTGAGCAACACAGGGTAAGAATAAATCGCCTTTCACCCCCAGAGGTCCCCTCCTCTCACTGCCCTCCCTCGCTCTTCCTAATGAATCCCATGTCCCTCTGAGACCAACCCCCGTCAGCACATTTCCACATCCCTAAGGATCCACCGTGTTCCCTTAATGCGGTAGCGAGGTTATATGGCTGCACCATGGCTCAGGTAACCCTTCCCCAGCTGCTGGACCTTCTAGTTGGTTCCAGAGTGTTATTATTTAAATTCTTAGTGCCCTGGTCAAGGTGGGCCATGCTGCGGTAGCAGACAGACCCAAGAGTGGACTGGCTCGAGCCTGTAATGGTTTGTGTACCCTCTGTACAGATGATGCCTAGTGTGCAGGCAGCTCAGCCCTGCTCTGCCAGGGAGCTGGGAACAGCTCCTCTACTCTCCGCTTCAGTCTCCTGTGTCAGTGCCTGTCTGTGTCCAGCCCTGTGGAGGTCAGCTTCCTGCCCACATTCTGGAAGTAACATTTGTCCCTCAGCCACACTCCCGAGAGAACATGGCCTAGTGCACTGCAGGGAAGGCTGGATGTCCTCCCGTGAGCGTCCTGTAGGAATGGGCGGGAAGCCGGGAAGCCGTCCTGCACTGCTGCAGTCTGTCGTCTGCCAACTGATGCCCACAGGAGCCTCCTTCCTACCACAGATACACCCAGCAGTGGGGAGCCAAGCAAAGGCCCATTTGGTCACAGAGGCCACCTCAGAGTCCCAGGTTTCCTGGTGACATGCAGTCCTCTCTCTCAGGTCTGGAGTGGCCTCCCACACTGACATGGGGGCGCGGGGTAATTGCTTTAATAACTCCTGTTCAGAGAAGAGTGGCCGCAATGGCAGCCCACTTGGGGACCACCTCAGCTGTCCTCCCAAGCGCTGGCTGAGCCTCCGGGTGACCCCTCCTTGTCAGTTACCCTCCTGGCTGCGGGGAGGCAGGCAGTGGAACATCTTCCCAGCCCACTTCTCGCTGGCAGCAGTCTGGGCTTCCTAAGGCTATTGAAGGCTCTGGCAGGCTAACCCAGGCTCTCCTGCTTTTTCATAATAGGAAGCCTGGTGGGCTTCGGATCCATTTACTGCCAGCCAGTCCTGGGTGTCAGTGGCCACATCCAGATGTCTTCCCGGGTGGAGGCCTTCAGCTACTCTATTTCTTGGCATGTCCCCGCACCTGAGACTGGGGACCAGCAGTACCCTGCAGTTGGTCTTAGCAGACAAGCTTGGGTCCCTTTTCTGGCTTAATGGAAGGTCTTTGTGTGGAAGGCCTTAGATCTCCTCTGACTGTTCATCAGCAGGCACTATTGATAGGCACTCATCCTTGTAAACGTGTCATTTGTCCCATCTCACTGTTTCTTATCACATCTGCTAAAAGCAGCAGGGAGCCACCTACAGGCAGGGACATCCTCGCTCATCAGCCCATGGTCCTTAGCTGCACTCTGGGCCCTGCAAGTTATCACAGACCCCAGATGACAACAGGTGGGTGTGGCTCGCAGCGCCTGGGAGCCCTGGGAGCTCCCCTACTGCCCATCCTGTGTTTGTGGGGTTCACACCAAATCCCTCAGCCTGTGGTCTGAGCTGCATGTTTGGGTGTGTGCTTTGATGAACAACACTTCCCATCTCTCCCTGAGGTGCTGTGAGGATAAGTAAAGCCCCTGGGGAATGCCCCGAGTCCAGCTGCCTTCCCTGGAAGTCCCTCTTTGGCCTGCTGTGGATCACTGTGCAGGACACACCTACCTTGCTTTCGGCTCTGAACTTGATTCCTGGGTCAGGTGCATCTCTCTTGTGTTCCCAGATTCCTCGAGACACAGTAACCAGCCTCTCTGGTTCTCTTTGACTTGCCCATCACACTCTACCAGGCACACCCCTCCCTCCAGAGCCTGCCCCCACTGTCCCCTTGCCGTAGGGGATTGGTGAGGTGGAGGAGGGGCCAATGGCAAGAGTTTATGTCTTGGACTCACTGCCTGACAACCATTGGCGCTTTACTTTCGCCCCTCAGAAACTCATGTAATGGAGCTGTTTGGCGTCTGCCTCATGACCTACAGATACATTCTCTTGGGCACAAAAAGCTCTTAGCTCAAGTATGAAATAAAATACGTGAAAAGGCACATATGCAGCTGGGCGTGGTGGCTCACGCCTGTAATCCCAGCACTCGGGAGGCTGAGGCAGGAGGATTGTTATGAGTTCGAAACCAGCCTGAGCTACAAAGTGAGCTCGGGGCCAGTCCAAACTGCATAGCGAGACCCTGTCTCAAAAAGACAAAAAAAAAAAGAAAGAAAAAAGAAAAGAAAAGACACATATGCTAATATGGAACCATTTATAAATATGAAGTGAAAAGTGCCAGATGCTTCCTCTGTGCATTTAAAAGAGCATAAAACTCTAGAAGGGTGCAGAAGACTATGTAGCCGCCTCTGGCGATGGGGACTGTTTGGAAGAGAAGCTTACATCTCTCTGTAACTCAGTTCATACAGTTTAAGTTATCAGTCTAGGCATCATAGCTATTTCTCATCAATGTAAAAATTAGATTAAAAAAAATAATAAGTGCATAAACCTTCTATTAATGAAATGGGGTGGTTTAGTAACCGTGTTCGTGGTGGCTGTGTTTCCCTCCGCAGGACTCTAGATGAGGCCGCCTATGAAAGACTAGTGGAGGAGACCCTGGACTCCTTGGCAGAATTTTTTGAAGACCTCGCAGACAAGCCCTACACGTTGGAGGACTATGATGTCTCCTTTGGGGTACCTCATGGCTTATTTGAATTATTCTGTTCCCTCCCTCAGGCTTGTAGTTTACTGCAGTAAGGAATGCCCCTCCATGTCAGGTATCGCGGTGCAAGCCTGTAATCTGAGTTACTCTAGAGGCCGAGGCAGGAGGATGCCAGGTTCGGTCCCAGCCTGTGCAGTTTAGCAAGACCCCACCTCAGGATAAAAATGGCTGAGGCTATAGCTCAGTGGTAAGAGCACCACTGTGGTTCAATCCCTAGTACCACAAGGCCTGGCTGGTGGCACATGCCTATAACCTCAGCATTTGGGAGGCTGAGGCAAGAAGATCACCACGAGTTCAAGACCAGCCTGAGCTACATGGTGAGTTCAAGGCCACCCTGAACTACACAGTGAGACCCTACACCCCTGTACCTGCAGTCCCAGCACTCTGGAAAGCTAACACAGGAGGATCAAAAGATCCTGGGCTCAATTCCCAATACAGCCAGCTGAGTTAAGCTTCAGCAGTGTAAAGTTATGAGTGGGACCAAAAGACTAGGGGTCAAGTTTCACAATCCAGTCTTCCAGTAACCCCGGGCTAACCGCAGTACTCCTATTTCTGACTGAAAATACAGTCTCCCAGGGGCTGGGCATAGCTCAGTGGTAGAGCACATGTCTGGTCCCGGCACTGGGAAGAAAAGGTCGCTGAACTGCACGACCACCATGGAGGAAAATCGGGAGGGCCCTGGGCATGCGTTTGTGCAGCAGGTTGCTGTGGGGCACACTGAACCAGACCATCAGTTCTTAAGCAGGAGTAAGGTAACTGCCCAAGAGTTACTTGGACTGCGCAGACATAGACCCCACTTCTGGGCCATTCTGATGTGGCTGGATGACTCCTGGGAAGCATATTTTTGAAAAATTAACTGAGTACTGTTATGTGCATCCCTGCGTCCTACCCCTAGAGATTTTGACTTCATGGGTCAGAGGTGTGCACTGGGGAGAGGCCATGGTCTTCCCAGGTGATTCTAATCTGCAGCTGGCGTAAGGATTTGGGTGACAGGTGAGCACCAGGTCCTAAACCAGGAAGTGGTGCGCTTCGCTTACTGGCCCCTCGGTGGCAGGCTTGAGCAAGTGTCTGCTTGTGGATTTGTTAGGCTTCAGAGCAGCTCTTCTTTCGCAGGTGGGAGAAAATTTCCCCTCCTCCTCCATCCCAGACAAAGATTAATCCTCTTGAGAAATTAACACCAAAAATTGTCATGAAGTGTGGATTTTGGATGAAGTCATGGAATTATGTAGGACCATCAGCCGACAGACTAAAGTGGTAGAAATGGTGTGGGGCGTGGCTTGAGGGCCGCTGCATGGAAATTGGATTCCATAGGATGGAGTGAGCAGGAAAGCTTTGGAGAAGGTGTCGGGCCTGGTTGTAGGGAAATGAGGGGGGGGGGAGTAGCAGTAAGTGGGTGAGAAAGGACTAAATGCCTCTACACGAATTCCCTGGTTGCTGTCAGCAATAGAAAATCCAACAGTGTCCAACCAGGAGTGTCCAGCACTTGGGAGGCTTAGTCAAGGGGATCGGCATGAGTTTGAGGCCAGCCTGGGCTACATAGTGAGTTCAAGGCCAGCCTGCACTGCATAGCAAGATCCTGCCTCAAAAAAAAAATTTTTTTTTCTATGACTTAAAAAGTGGTTATGAAGAGAGGCCTAGAGGGCCAAACTGCTTGGGAACCCTTCCCAGTTAGATTTGCTATCTGACCACCCATGTGGTGATGGGAAGCAGGAAGTTTTGGGCCTCTCATGGCCTGTATCCCTGCCAGGAGCTATAACTACTTCAGGGACCCCAGCTCTCAGGCTAAACTGTGCTGCGTCTCCAAACATTGATCAACAAGCCACAAAAGCACTCACTCTGCCTGTTCTTCTAGGATTAGTGAAGACCCAGCTGACCCAAGTAGTTTGCGTGAATGTTTCATTGGAAGCGAATAAGCCAAGTATGTTCTAGCAAGTGGATCTGGTTTACCTTGATGAATTAGTTTGAACCAGGTGACAAATTGGGTCAGTGCTGAGTCTCGGAACCTTCCCACATCCTACCCCAGAGGGTCTCCAGGAAGAGTTTTAGGCTGCTGGGCTTTCCAGATTCCATTATTTCTTCTGTAAAGAAAGAGGTGCCTATATTTCTCTATTTCTCGTTATATCACTACTCACTAGGGGAAAAGTATTTCTAACAAATTCCTTATGATTAGCAAATTCTCAAGTGTGGATTTACAAAGCTAAAGGTATTTTTAGTGGCTGCCTCTACAGTTTGGACTTGTAATTAGGCACGTAAAATGCTAACTATCCTGTGCTGAATTCCTGATTAGAGTTCTGCAGGTGCTGATAGATATATTTCCAATATAAGGTAAATCAAAAGGTGTATTGCAGGCTGAACACCTCTAACCTTCTCCTGCCATCAAGGTCTGCATCCTTATGAAGAAGCCCTGCTCTGCTCCAGGGAGACAGATACCCCTCTTTCCTCTCTCATCCAGCTGAGAATAAGCGTGTGTTGTTCCTGTGTATTTGCACACATGCTCCCTGGCCACAGAGACACTGTCCCTTCCTTGGATCCATCCCTAGAATAGTGCAGAAGCATGGCCCACAGACTTATCCAAAACATGCTTTCATTGACACCCATAAGCATTTATAGATCTTCAACTAACTTCTTACGGGCCAAGTAGATAGACAGAGCAATAATTGTGATGAGCCAAGCACCAAGCACTGTTCTTCAGTGCCCTCCCTATGGGGTGGGAGGCTTGAGCAGCGTGTTAGCTGCCTGTCATCAGATCTGGTGGGCCAGGTAGTGGGTGAGCTGATATCTGGGTCCAGGCCTCACCCCTTGCTGGTTATTAGAAGGGACACCCACAGAGCTAAAAGCACTTCATTTACCAGGCAATCACTGAGTCTGCTGGACTTGACCCAACAAACATGACCATGGGCTGTTACAATTGCCATATTTGAATAGTTACCTCTCATCTTCTTCAACTTTTTTGTTTTGAGCAGAGCCCTGACCTCTTACATGTCTTAATGGGGATTGACTTGTTGCTATGGTGTCACTAAATTGCTTCAGACTGGAGATCTAATGTTTTGGGGATCAAGGCCGTGAGAAGAATCTGATGGCTATTCTGGGCCCTCACCCAAGAAACACTTCCACCCTCAGCTGTAAGCACAGTTTCAGCTACGGAGTGGGACTGTGTGGCCCTCAAGCCCACCTTTGGATCCCAGGTTAAGAATCCTTGTTTAGAGGCCAGACTTTACCGGATAAGAGAACAAATGTCTGGCTTAGCATCCTGGAGTTGAATTTCCTGAGCATCCTTACCTGAGTTATCTGGTTTCCCTGGGGGGCATTAATCCCTATTTCTTCCAGTACCTGTTAGGATCACTCAGAACAACGCAGGACCAGGGGTGCAGCTCAGTGGTAGAGTGCACACTTAGCAAGCATTCGGTCCCAGCACCAAAGAACAGGACACCAAAGATGCTTCCTAGTCATTAGCCTGAAGGGGAATTCAACATATATGAAAGCTTCTGACTCATGTGTCTTTCCACAAATGAGCTGATGACAACAGTAATTGCAATTTTTGCTTTTATAGTGCTGATACTAATTAGCTGGAGTCAATAAACCCCAACAGCAAGGCCAAGGTCTATGCTGACCAGGCCCAGGGTCTGTTCTGATTGTTGAGACTGTTTCTCAGCAACCACTCAATATTTTGCTGTCTCCTGGCTGGCCTGTGCTTCAGTGCTCCAACTCTCCTAAAACAAAATGAGATTGCTTGAAAAAGAATAACAACGATGAATAAAAAGCCCTCTTCATGTGATCTACTTGTAGACAATTCCAAAAGCATCCATGTACCCCAGTGAGCCAGTTCGGCCACTGGTTCTTTGGTCTGGAATAGCTTCCAGCCCCATGGGATGAGAATCAGATGGCTTGCCCTGCACAAGCTAGGCGGGAGCCAGGGGTTGCGACTCCTACCTTGCATAACGTGGCCCTTCGCTTTGGCAGGCAGTGGTATCACCTGCTCCATCACTGTTGAATACCCCTGTGTTTACCCAGAAATGTCCTTTTGTGCCCTGCTCACATTGTGCTGGAAGGGTGGAGTTCTAGACACTGAATATGCTGGGGTGAAAGACCCTGCCCTTGTTCCCAGGTGTTAAAGTGGTGCGGTTAGGGGCAGGGGCTCCAGCTGATGACGGCAAGCACAGTGCTAAGGTGGAAAGAAGCACAAGAGCTGTGAGGACTCAGAGCCTCCCCAGAGACCTGCGCAGGACGGGAGGAGCACGGCTTATGTGGGGAGCAGGTGAGCTGCATGAATCCCAGCCGGAGCAGTTCCAGAGCTGTGGATTCAAAGAACCCACATTGGTGTTTGTTGGTTTGTTTGTTTTTGGTGCTGCGGATGGACCTGGGCCCGCACATGCTAAACGGCACTCTTCTGCTAGTCTACACGCTAGGCCCTCTCGTTTGTCTTATGAACATGCTCTTCATGAAAGAGTGGGCTGCGCTTTGTTTTCTTCCCCCTTGATGGGTATTGAGCCCAGAGTCTTTGCAGTGAGCTACCTGCCCAGCCCTATTTCAAGACAGGGTCTCACTGCATTACTGAACTTGAGATCTTCCTGTCTCAACTTCTCAGAATGCTGGGATTACAGTCGTGTGTCACCTTCTCCAGTTGAAAAAAAATTTTTTTGTTTTAAAAAAGTTGCAAAGAGTATACTCCTCACCCTTTAAAAATAATATTTAGTTTGGTTGGCATGGTGGTGGCACATGCCTGTAACTCCCACTCGGTGGGAGGCCGAAGCAGGAAGATTACAGGTTCAAGTCTAGACTAGCAATTTAGCAAGCCCTTGTCTCAAAATAAAAATAAAAAATAAAAAAAAAGTATTTAAAATTAGCAGCCACCTGGCATGGTGGCACATGCCTGTAATCCCAGCATTCCACAAGGCTGAGGTAGGAGGGTCACTATTCAAACTCAGCCTGGGCCACATAGTTATTTAGCAAGACCTCGCCTCAGAATTTACAAGGGCAAAATAAAGTAAGCAGTTACGTTAGGCAGGTAGAATCTTGTCACTCTGAGAGGCAGAGACACGAGCAATTTAGCAAGACTCTCTCTGAAATTAAGAAAGTATTGAAGATGTAGCTCAGTCCACTGCCTGGATTCATCCCCCAGTACCCAAATAAATAAATAAGTAAATAAATGAAATAGGCCCAGCCTTGTAGTGCCTCAGTTGGGGGGCTGAAGGAAGGGGACCATTTGTTTAAGGCACCCTGGACTAATTTGTCTTAAAAAATAAACCGGGCATGGCGGTGCATGCCTGTGTTTCCAGCACTCAAGAAGCTGAAGCAGAAGACTCACTGCAAGTTCAGGGCCAGCTTGGGCTAAAGTAGTTCTGTACTGGGAGTTCAAGGCCAACCTGAACTGCATAGTGAGGCTCTGTCTCCAAAAAAACCAACCAAACAAAAAACACCAAAAATAGGTACAAATAAGTAAATTTTAAAGTAGGCTAGGTGGTACACACCTGTAATCTCAGCAGTTGGGAGGCTGAGACAGGAGGATCACAAATTCAAAGCCAACTGGGACAATTTAGCTAGACCCTGTCTCAAAAAAAAATTAAAAGAACTGGGAATATTGTTCAGTGTAGAGCCCGACTGGGCCCCCATCCCATTACCACAACAAAAGTAATCAGAATGATAGACAGTAGGCAGGCGGTGGTAGTTTCCAAGGGCTGGGAGAAGGAGAAGTAGTATGTAATAAGCATAGAGGTTCAATGATGCACAATAAAAAGGCTGTAGAGATACGTCACACAGCAGTGTAGATACTGGGTGCCACTGCACTGTGGGCTTTAAATGGTTAATACACAGCACTGGGGTGTAGCTTAGTGGCAAACCCCTTGCCCAGCATGCATGAGGCCTAGAGTTTCATCCCAGCCCCACCCCACACAAGATAATAATAATAGTAATAAACTAGTATTGCCACCCATCCCCCTCATGAGTCTGTCAGTCACGTCTTTACTTGTATGTGGGGGCCACCACGACAGCTTCCCCAGAAAGAAGGCAGTTTGCCTCCTTTGCCCACTTCCAAGTGTTCTGATCTGTACAGAGCTGGCTAGGGAAATGTTTTACCCCCTCAACTGGCTTTAAGTGATGCAAATAGTTCTAATCAGCCAAACCCACGGCCACGATTGCCTGTTTACTATGGTGGCATCAGTTCCTGTAGCCATCAATTCAGTAAAAAATTCCCTATTTTAACTTAATACAAGTAAATCCATGAACTGAAACATCCCGGGAAAAACAAATATCTTTGCAGAAAGGCTGGTCTCTACCTGGCCCACGTGAGGGCTTCCGGGTAGGAGTTGGCTAAATTTTGGGCACAAAGCAAGACCTGAGCAATCAGGTCACAGGTTCAACCATGCAAATGCTGGTGGAACATAGCACTACAGATGTCTCCTGATTACAATCCCCACCTATTAGGGTTGGCGTCACAGGAAGGCCTGTAGAAATTAAACTTATTTTTCCAATAACGATTCCCACAGTTCCTCTGGCAGTGGCCCATAGACTCCAGTGGAAATTAAAACTGGCTTTTCTCCCCGCAGTAAATGAATGCGAGAAGCTGCTGGTAAATCTCATCTTGCACTCTGGTTGGTCTCTCGTAGGAGGGATGCACACTCTCCCCATGTACCCATCCTGCAGAGGGACTGTTGTTTGTCTAGTTTGGACTGAGTATAACTGGCTCCACAGCATCGGAATCATCAGAGTACGGACTGAACAATCCTCCACTGTTTCCACGGCCCTGGAGGTTTGGGCCATTGACCCTTTTTCCTGCAAGAGTCTGCCATCTTTATAATATTTAGATTTATAATCTTTTGCTCAATGGAAGCCTTTCATGCAACGTGGACTCAAAGTAGGTGGTAAACAGGGCCTGGTCTAGTAAGTAGCAGCCTGTTCAGCCAAAGGGGCTGGTGCCTTTGGAGGCGTTGGGCAGTGCCAATGGTGTGTCCCTGTTTGCCACAGTTAAAACATTTAATCAAATTTAGTGGCAAGGTTTTGGAATATAGCCCGTGCCGTGAGCACAGAAGCATGATTGTTAGTTCCAATATTTTGGCATGCACAAATGTAAGCAGAGAAATCTTTAATACGAAGAACAGAGGTTAAGACTGCTATGTGCTCACTGTGGGCCTGGTCATTTGCTAGTTGGTGAAGGAGAATATCAGCTGCCATGTTGTGAAAGGTTTGCCTGTCCACTGCCTCTTGTAATCAAGCCATAAACTGAGTATAAGGTCCTGTAGGCCCTTGAGTATTTGGGTAAAAGATTTGTTGGGTGTGCCATCTTCTGGAATAGAAGTCCAAGCATGGTGCAGAAGTTCTTTACACTGCATGAACAAAAGCACCGATGCACGTGCTTGAACTTTCACACCAGCATGTCAGTCCATACCTGATAACATCTCATGCATGATAGC
Organism: Hydrochoerus hydrochaeris; assembly: GCA_004027455.1. Lineage (NCBI taxonomy): Eukaryota > Metazoa > Chordata > Mammalia > Rodentia > Hydrochaeridae > Hydrochoerus > Hydrochoerus hydrochaeris. The sequence continues at coordinate 301,587 of PVLA01001780.1, read as the reverse complement.
GTTAAGATTTTCATCCCTGCTGTCTTGATTAATCTGGGCCTGTTCTGAGATTAGTGCCCTTGATCATGAATCAAAATGGAGGTATTATGCCAATGTGCGAGCGAGATGGGTTAAATCTCCTGGCACCAATTGAAATCCTTGTATTATATCATCTAAGCAGTGTAATGTGTAAGAACCTTGGATGCCATTGTCCCGAACACTCTGTCTCAACTCTTTTTTTTTTTTTTTTTAATCGGTACTGGGGATCGAACTCACGACTGCACGCTTGCAAGGCAGGCGCTTATGCCGCTGAGCTAAATCCCCAGCCCGCGTCTCAACTCTTTTAATGGTTAGAAATTCAAAACAGCATGTGATTGCTGATTACAGTTAGGGCTGTCCAGGTCTGTCTCTTCAGTGACTGGAAAGCACATTGGTTGGACACATGTAACCACATCAAGGTATTTTGGCTGTCTTGTGGGAGGGGATGGAGGGCGATCACCTCTGAGCTGACTCTTTGGTATAGGGGAGAGAGGGGCTGTGGGAAGACAAGGGAGCAGGGAGGTGGTCGGAGTAGGATGTAGAGAATAGGGTGCAGGGGTGTTACCTTCCAAATTGGGTGTGGAGGACAAAGGAGAGGGTGTTGACACTATGGAAACATGCTGCATTTCTTTTAGAGTATTTCATAAAAGTGAAATCAGATTAGCTGAACTTTTTAAACAAGCTTTGTTTTTTTTTTCTTTTTGGTACCGGGGATTGAACTCATGACCTCATGCTTGCCAGACAGGTGCTTAAACCACTGAGCTAAATCCTCAGCCCCAAACAAGCTTTAATTTCTCCTGCAGTCCATTCAGAGGCAGGCCGCAACCTGACTCCTTTGTTATAGTTATGTCAAGCCTCCTTTTTTCCCTCAATTACTGTACTCTAAGGCATTTTACCAGGATACTTTGACTGTTTTATTAAGAGTATCTGTGGCGGGGTTTAGCTTAGCGGTCTAAGGGCCACCCTGCTAGGCGTGAGGTCGTGAGTTTGATCCCAGGTACAAAAAAAAAAAGAATATCTGTGGCTAATCTGCCTTCTTTGCAGAGTTACGTTGCAAAGACAAAAGTACTGACTTAACCAGCTTCCAAGTGGCAGTGGTTTCAGGATGATTTTTTTTGTCTTGTCTTGTTGCTTTGTAAAAGCTGTCAGCCGCTCTACCCCAAACCATCAGATCAAGAGTTCTGGCTTTGGGAAAGGAAGGATAAAATTTAGCTGTCTAATAGAGTAACCTAACAACTTTTCTAGATGGCACATGAATAGCTACATCTTTTAACAGCATTGTAATCAATTGGCTAAACTGTTGCTATTCTGCAGATAAGAAAAGTGATTGCCCCAGTGTTACCCTTGGTGAATCCTGCTTGCATCTGAGCACTGCAGTTAGGTAAAATGCTTCGCTTACCTGTAAATCACCCAAGGTCCAGTGGATTGTCAGTACCTAATTCTGGATAATAAGACAAGAAGGTCACAGATTCAGGCCCCACATTGGGCACCAAATATAGGAAGCCCATCTACACCTCATCACAGTCTAGAGGAGCTTATAAATTGTAATCCCAGAGAAAATTTATTCAAATTTTTCCAGGTAAATTCCAATCTACCACTTCCAGTGCAATCCAAGACGAAAATAAAGAGACAAAGACGTATCTGCAGTTGCAGGGAGCCAAGAGGGTCCTAAATCCAGTCAGACAATGGTTACTGACCAAGGGCTGGACCCAGGTTTTATTAATTTGTGAAGCAGGGAGTGGCTTGGAGTTGAGTGACTGTGAGAATGGTGGGAAGTATGTGAGCACTGTGAGCTGGGCTGGGTAGGAGACAGGAAGACACCTCTGCAATGTGCAGAGAGAAGTATGCAGAAAGAGTATTGGATTCTGGTAACAGGTGGCCTCTAAGTTTGGAGGAATCTGCATTAACACAGTCTGAGGAAGTGTCTTGTGTTTTGTATCAGCTGCTTCACCTCTGCTGTCTGGCTTTTCTTGCCCTGGTACCTCACCACTTCTTTCTTGAGGTTCAATCCCAGCTGATAGTGTGGCCTAGCTCATGCTTAATATGGGAAGCATAGGTAGCCTCAAGGCTACAGGTCAGCACCTTGACTAGACTCACTGCATTGCTTTAGAGCCAGTTGAAGGGTAGAACATGTTCCTAGCCAGCTCTGTACATATCAGTACACTTAGAAGTAGGGCAAAGGCGAATCACAATGGAGGCAAATTGTCTTCTTTCAGGGGGAGCCATCTGTGGTCCTCCACCCTGATACAGCCTCCTGCATTTAAATCACTCTGTATTTGTGCAAAGTGCATCTGGAGAGTCCTCCAGGAACCTCTGATAGGAGAGCTCCAGGGCACAGAGAAAGGTCCTCTCTCCTGGCTCCCAGTTCTTACATGAGGAGCTTAGAGCACAGCCCTGCCTTGCACAACCTGCCCACACCAAAGAGTACAGGCCTGGAAGTAAAATGCTTCTTTCGGAAGGTGGTTTCAAATTTAAATGAGCACTTATGGGCTACAGATGGACCCGCCAGTCTTTTGGGAACCCAGGCTTTTTAGAGGAAAACCAAACCTTACAGCAGGGTCTAAGGCATGGTCAGATGGGTGGGAAGGACCCGAAAACAACAGACAGGCTGGAGTTGCTGCCTTCTGCCTACATAGCTAAGGCCACGGCTCTTCTGGGACAAGAAAGGCAGGTGGACTGATTACTTCCTTCTTTCCTTCTCTTTCCTTTATAATGGACTTGCCATGTGCAATGCCTGCGCGACAGAGGGCTCTGGAGTTGGTGTCTCTGTTTGTGACATCCTCCGGCTTATTCTGTGGGTGCCTGGGGTCAACAAGGCAGCAGTGGCGTTTGCCAGTGCCAAACCTTTGGGACAGACAAAACAACCATCTTCACCTCACCAAGCTCGTGGGGAGTTGGAAAAGCACTAGGAGGCGTCAGCATCATGATCAGTCTTATTCTTGTCCTGAGAGCAGTTCTCTTCCCACATGATCTGTTTCTAAATATTAAATTAAAGACCTCTTCCCCTTTTGGTGCTGGGGATGAAATCCAAGACCTTGCTCCTGCTAAGCGCACAGCAATGCCACCGAGCTACATTTCCAGCCCCATGAAGACTTCTTTATGATACAAACTGCATATTTGTACACATGAAAAGTCTAGAGAGATAACAGAACACAAAGCAATGAGTGGCAAAGGGCTGGTTTTGACTGATTCTGTCTTCTTGCTCTCTTCCACCTGAACTAGAGTGGTGTCTTGACAGTTAAACTGGGTGGAGACCTAGGAACATACGTGATCAACAAGCAGACCCCAAACAAGCAGATCTGGTTATCATCTCCCTCCAGGTAAGTGCAGAAGTCAGAATCTATAATGATTAAACTCCTTTAAAATGTAATGTGAGCCGGATGTGATGGCACATGCTCAAACTCCCCACACTCTGGGAGGCTGAGACAGAAGGATGGAAAGTTCTACCCCAGCCTGGAGAATATAGGGATTTAGTGTGACACTGTCTCAAAAATTTTTTCTAAAGCCTAGGGATGTACCTCATTGCAAAGGCCCTGGTTCGATCCACAGTAACATTAATTAATTAATTAATTTTTAAAATGTGGTGTCATGGACCATTTGAGAAGGACCATCCTGTGTTAGCATCATTAAGTGGCCTTTTCCTGGTGGTTTATTTGTTTGTTATTTTTTGAGACATATTGTAGTCATATTATAGTTCAGGCTGGCTTTGAACCCCAGGCAATCCCCCTGTCTCAGCCTCTGAGTGCTGGGATTACAGGCATGTGCCACCACATTCATCTCCCATGTTTTACACCGGTCTCACTCTCAGCTGGAAGCTGTCCTCTAGCTATATAACCTCTTTGCTGATAGCTTGGCTACAGTGAGCAGGCATTAGGTTAACAAGACCTAAAGAGAAAAGTTGATAATTTTTCAGAACACAGCCTAGTTTCTATGAAAGAGAAAATGATTACTGTTCAAGGACTGAGCATGTAGCTCCATGGTAAAGCTCTTACTTAGAATCTGTGAGGCTCTGGGTTTGATCCCCAGCACAGCAAAAGCAAAGAAAAAAATCTCATTGTAATACTGCAGCTTCTGAACAAGTTGTACTTTGAACTCAAAGCAAGTTAACATTTGTTTGTTTGTATTGGTTTTGTTTTTTGCTTTAAACAATTTATTTAACTGAAATGGACTTCCACTTTTTTAACCGAAGTGACTTCCATTTATTTTGCTACTTCTTTTCCCCATGGTGATTTACAGGATCTTCAAGTCAATATAAATATTTCATAAATATTTGACCATTTGGGTACAAGCCTACACAGTACCTTGACAATTCTTTCAACAAGAAAAACACTGAAGAGTAAAGACCCAACACTACCAACTAGGTGGAATGAAAATCTGCTCCAAATATTTGTTTCTGAGATAAAGGCACCACACCTGTTCCATTAAGAAAACCATCCTTAAAACACAGGATGACTTTGTTTATTTTTAAGTAGGGCCTAGAACACTTAGATGCCAATTGGGAAGGGCTCCCTCCCCAGCTTCTGCCATGAACTCCTAGGGAACGAGTTCCAACAACCCAGGCTCCTTCCCACTGTTGCTCACAAAGCGTGCCCCTCTGGGAGAGGCCTGCCGGCGCTTCCGTTGAACCCAGGTACCTTTCTCTTTGGCTTCCTCCTTTTTCGGATCCTTTTCCTTGACATGTTCCAGGAAGCTGTCTCGACTCCTTGAGTGTTTAATGTGCCCAATATGCACATTAATCCTCGTGGCGAGTATCTTGTCCTTAACTTGCTTGTTTCCAGCAATGCCAGCAGCATGCTGGGTAACACTGGACACTCTTCCTGTTTTGCCATGGTGACATTTGTGTGGCATTCCTTTTTTGCACAGTACCCATTCCCTTGATATCTACAACATCACCCTTTTTGTAGATTCGAATGTCTGTGGCCAGAAGAATAACCCCATGTTTCCTACAAGGCCTAGACGACATACACCGGGGTCCCCTCCGCTTTCCCTTTGTGTGTGTCATTTTGGCAAATTACTGGAAGATGGTAGTTCCGGCCAAAAGGCAAAAGTTTGTTTTTTAGTCTCTCAACCAAAATTCAGTCAAATTTCCTTGGCAGGACTGGGCCAAAGGCCTGGGAAGGTGGGACAGTGGTTTAAATTGCCTCTCCCCGGAATCGGTCCCTCCCGCCTGTTCCAGTCATAGGCTTTCAGTCCAGAGGGAAGAGCTTGTGTTCAGAGCCTGGGCCTCAGAGCCGAGACCCTGTAGCTTGGCCACTGATAAAGTAGTTGGAAGAAAACCTTCAGCCCACCCTGCCTGGAACATTCTTTAGCACAGCAGAGAGAACATTTGGTCTGGGTGCTGGGAAGGACAGAAGTATAAGCCATATGGAATTCTTCGAAAGACTAATTGTATTCACAGTTTTTTAAAAAAAGTATAACCAGGGGATGTAGCACAGAGGTAGAGCACTTGCCTAATATGTATGGAGCCCTGGGTTGATCCCAGTACTGAAACAAATAGCTAGAACTCTCTAGAAGTCTATACTACTAGATAATTATAACTTCCTAAACATTCCAAGGGATTTTGCTTAAAATCTGTAAGTAATATGGAATATTGAAAGGAAATTCTACTGAGTAGCCACTATTGTTATAGCTAACTATGTTCATAAATAAATAAATATTCTTCTGCTTTTCATACTTTCCCAGAATACTTTTTAGTTAAGCGTGGTGGCACACATCTGTAATCTTAGCACTTGGGAGACTGAGGCAAGAGAATTGCTATGAGTTTTAAGGTCAGCCTGGACTGTCTAGTGAGCACAAGGCCAGCCTGAACTACAAAGCATGACCCTGTCTCAAAACAAACAAACAAACAAACAAAAAACAACAATACTTTTCAAAGGTGCTCTGGTTTAGATACAAAATGTTCCCAGAGTCTTGTGTCTGGAAGGCGATTAATGGTGGCAGTGCTGTGCTATCAATGGATTCATCCATTGATGAGTTCAGTAGCTGAACAGCACTGTTTGGAGGTGGGACTGAGGTGAGGCTTGGGAGGGTGCACTCTCCTCCCTGGCTCCGCCCATCTTTCCCTCTGCCTTATGAGTTTTCCTCTTCCTTGCTGCTTATGCCTTGGGGCCTGCATACCATGGACTGAATCCACTGAAGCCATGAGCCAAAATAATCATCTCTTTCTCTAAGTTATGAATGTCAGGCATTGTGTCTCAGTGAGGAGAAAGCTGACTTATATATTATGGCTAGGTTTCTGATTGTTTGTTTTTTTTTTCCAGCTGACAACTTTTCAGGTTCTGTGGGACCAGCATCTCCTAGCCTCACTGCCTACCTTGAGGAAGTTGTAGAGTAGAATAAAGGTGCAGTGTGGGGACTCCTGGGCTCAGAGCCCTTGGGCTACCTGAAAGCAGATTCAGAATACAAGGCCAAAGAACAGTTTTTTTCCTGTTTTTTTTTTTTTTTTTTTGGTACCAGGGATCGAACTCAGGACCTCATGCTTGCCAGGCAGGCACTTACACCACTGAGCTAAACCCCTGGCACTTTCTATTCTTTTTATATGGCCCAACAAATTGTGCCCTTTAAGCAAAAGCTGTCAATTTGATTTTTCCCTTTTTCTGCATTGTTTTGAGCATATGTTCAAACCTCAACATTTGGCTAGCAACACAGAAACCTTTGATTCTTTTTTTTTGGTGGTTTTACTAGGAATTGAACACAGTACCTTCTCAACGTGAGATGGTATAATAGTTCATGGCAGAAACCAGCTACACATCTCTCTACCCAAGTGCAGTGTACCATCAGCACTGTATTACATTACTACTGCAACTGACTTATAAGGGGAACCAATTTATATGGCTCAGACTTCTGTCACAGCCCAAGGTTGGGCTGGCAGGCACAGATACACTGCAGTCTTTTATAAGGGTGGCAGGGCACACCAGAATCATGAAGGGTGACAGTCACATGCCAAGCCAGGTACAGGCTGGGTAGGCTCCGTGCTTTCTTTAATGGGGATTCCCCTCTCAGCTGAGGGGTCCCATTGGGCCTCTTCTCTTTAGGTAGCACAGTGCCTCTCAGTGCCACCATCCTGGGGACCAAGCCTTTACACAGAGCTTCATGGCATTCATCCAGCCCATAATACACAGCATTCCCAAAGGGAAGTCCATGCGCTGTTTAACTAGATGAGCTTGAGGTAGATGAACGAGCCCATCCAGCTCTCTATTTGTGAATTTAAATTTTAATTTAGAAAAGTTTTTTTGGGCTGGGGATTTAGCTCAGTGGCATAAGCGCCTGCCTGGCAAGCGGTCATGAGTTCGATCCCCAGTTACAAAAAAAAAAAAAAAAAAAAAAAAAAAAAAAGGTTTTTTTTTTTTTTTTTTTTTTTGTACCAGGGATCGAACTCACAACCTCACGCTTGTCAGGCAGGTGCTTATGCAGCTGAGCTAAATCCCCAGCCTAGAAAGGTTTAAAACAAAATTATATATTATATAAAATACATATTATATATTTATATATATATAAAATTTAAGTGGTTGCCAAGGCCTGGGAGAGGACTGGAGAGGAGTAAATAGTATAATACTGTAAATAAGCTGCAATCATTCATGTCAGTGGCACAAGAATGGTCATGATTTCACTGGGTGTAATGGCACAAGTCTGTAATCCCAGCACTCAGGAGCTTGAGGCAGGAGAATCACTGTGAGTTTGAGGCCAACCGGGGCTGCAACCTGAGTTCAAAATCAGCCTGAAGGGGCTGGGGATTTAACTCAGTGGCATAAGTGCCTGCTTGGCAAGCACTAGGTCATGAGTTCAATCCCCGGCACAAAACAAAACAAAACAAAACCCTCTTACAAAGTCAGCCTGAACTACATAGTGAGACCCTGTGTAAAAAAAAAAAAGTCATGATTTCATAAACTGCTCCAAGACAGCAGATTGCATATGAAAGGTAGAAAAAAGTGAGAAATCAGAAGGTGGGGTACAGGCTGGGGTGATTTTCTTTGCTGAGTCTGTGTGTCAGCCTACTATCCTGGGAGGAAATAAACTGCAAAGGGAGAACATTTGTCTGACTTATAGTTTGAAAGACTTCAGCCCTCAGTTGCATAGTGGGGAGCTCAGGCAGAGGAATCTGCTCATTTCTTGAAGGCAAAGAGAGAAGATAAGCTCAAATCCCAGTGTACCCTCAGGGCACTCTCCTGGTGACCTAGCTGCCTTCCACCAGGCCCCACCTCCTAGGTCCTGGCATCCTCCTGGTAGTAGTGACACAGGATTGTGACCAAACACATGGCCTTTGAGGGAAGTTAAAGACCCTGAGCATAACATAGTGGCTCCCTGATAGACCATCCTCGTGGACTTACCATGTATTTGCTTGTCTTCCAGCGGACCCAAGCGCTATGACTGGACTGGAAAAAACTGGGTGTACTCACACGATGGCATGTCCCTCCATGAGCTACTGGCCACGGAGCTGACCGAGGTCTTAAAAACCAAACTGGACTTGTCTTCCTTGGCCTATTCCGGAAAAGACACTTGATGGCCTACCCAGTTTTAAAGACATTAAATCCTGTGGGGCCAAGATCCCAGCTTCCTTTGCTGCCAAGTGTGTCACAGAATGTGTAAGGTTCTGTAAAAAACAAAAAAACATGTTAACACCCATCCTGCCCCGGAATCTGGCTTTTAATTTTCTACAGAATTTTTTCAATTGTCTGATTACCTGCCCTCACGAGATACTTCTTGTCTTCTGTAATGTCTTATTTCCGTACCTTACAGTATGCCTTACAGTAATAACCTTACAAAAAGAAAGCAAAAAGAAAAACCCCAGGAGGAGAAATGAATCGTCTTCATTCTTTGAAGGATTTACTGCAAAAGCTGTGTGAAGAGCCAGTGGCTGCCCTCACCATTCTGTGTGAAAATGAGCCTGACTGAAGTGTCACCTCTTCTAAAGCACCCACGCTTCTGAGCCCTTCTGCGCTGTCAAAAAGAAACTCAGGCTGGAGACCACTGCCCATGCGTGCTTCATGACTCTCAGGACATAGCTGCTTGCTGGTATCCAGAGGACCTGCTGTTTTTGCTCCCGTACATTCATATATCTATGCACATGCACCCCTGGCGTGTGCACACACAGTGTATATACTTCTTTCTTAATGTTTAGCATAGAAGCAGCTCTGTACTACAAGTTTGAAACCCCCAAAGACAAGAAAGGAAACATTTTTTCCATAAGTGGAAGGATGTAACACCAGCAGTGTTGTGAAGCTGAGGAGGTTCTGTATAAATACGAAGGGACAAATGCAGAGGAGATACTCATGTGCATAAAGAACAGCAGTCCTGGGCTGCACAGCAGCCTGCCACAGGTCTATCTGTGCACACTTTTCCCAGGTCCCTCCACCTCTACTTTCTCATCTGTTAACGGAATATAATTGAGTCTCAACATTCAGAGGTCCTGTCTGCAACCCAGGGGGCTAACTTTAATTCCCACTAGGTAGATGAAGGGAGGATTGTGATCATTTGTTAAACAATAGAGTAAATGGGGCCAGAGATTTAGCTCAGTGGCATAAGTGCCCGCCTGGCAAGCACGAGATTGTGAGTTCAATCCCCGGTAAAAAAAAAAAAAAAAAAAACCAATAGAGTAAATATATTGCAGCAGTACTGAGATATTGGAATTCTGGCTGACGTCCTGTAAAATACTAGCTGTCCATTATGCCCTCACTGTGCTAAACTTACCACATTTTACTGTGTTTTAAGTTATGCATGAAATAAAAAGATTCCAGGACATAAAACTGACCTAGAGTTGTTTGGTTTGGTTTGGTTTTATTGGTGGTACTGGGCATTGAACCCAGTACCTCTGTACTAACTATATCCCTAGCTTTTTTTTTTTTTTTTTAGATATACTCTTGCAAAGTTGCCCAGGCTGGGCCTGAACTTTTAATCCTCCTGCCTCAGCGTCCAAAGTGCTAAGATTCCAGGTACTCCACCATGCCCAGCTTGATCTTTTATTTCTTACTAAAGAAAAGATTTAAAAGCTAGGAATATAACTCAGTGGTAGAATGCTTTCTTAGCCCAGCATTCAAAAAAAAGAAGCAAACAAAGAAAAATTAGTGACAAGCGCATGTAAATGTGTAGGAAGGCTTTTACAATGGGTAAACATTCCATCATAGAAAAAAAAATTCAACAATAGAACAGTATAAACAGATGGTAATGGGGACTTAAGATACTGCCTTTCCTCAGAAATAAAATGATGGAAATTTCTGAGGGCAGTAAACAAATAAAACCACATGTGAACACGCAAGTGTGCATGTGAGTGTGCTGGTTCATGTGTTTCTGTCTTGCTTCCAGTGAAAGTTTCCTTGTCCCTCCTCTGCTGGGACCATATGAGCCTCCAGTTTTGCTGTGGGGCCACCTTGAGGTGGAAGAAATCAGTCAGTGACCCAGGGTCAGGCTGAGCAGCAAGGTGGCGTCTGCCAGCAGTGTCACCAGGAAGTGAAGCTACGTACGCCATTAATAAGCTTCCCTGACACCGGGGATGTAGCTCAGCAGCACAGTACCCACCTGGCAAGTGTGAGGCCCTGAGTTCAATTTCTGGTCCCAAAAAATAAGGTTCCCTGACAGAAGAGACAATGCTAAACCCAGTGTCAGAAACTCTGAAGGCAGCAGGATGTCATTTCACTCTTCTGTAATACCTCAGCCTTCTAAGGGGAGTAAAGCAATGGGGTTGCTGATGCATCTGCGTCTACCACACACTGCAGGAATATTGTGCACTGCCTCGGAAGTACGGAAGGAAACTTACACCTCAAGAGGAAATGGAGTTTATTCAACGGGGAGGTCTAGAATAATGAGTGTGGCTGCTGTTTGTCATAAAAAAAAAAATTGTTTTAAGCTGGGCATGGTGGCACATGCCTGTTATCCCAGCATTTGGGAGGCTGAGACAGGAGAATTGTTATGAGTCAGAGACTAGCCTGTGCTACATAGTGAGACCATACCTCAAAAAAAAAATTTATCTGGGCCGGGGATTTAGCTCAGTGGCATAAGCACCAGCCTGGCAAGCGCAAGGTCATGAGTTCGATCCCCGGTACCGCAAAAATAAAAAAAAATTACCTTTACAACAAAGGACCTCTGGCAGCCCAGGGCAGGAGCCACCGGCGTCTCCTGAAACCCACGCCATGCTGGGACCTAGGGTGCCAGGAAACCAAGCAACTACTCCCCTCCTTGTTTTGTTTAATTTCAACATACATGAAAGTATGGACAGCTATTTTGAAGAGAATGAGAGACACTCTGACAGCCATTAGTGACTTCTCTGTTGTCTGGCTTTGAACACCTAAAATGCCTTCCTCATCCTGTTCGGATCAGCTTTATACTATGTTGTTTTGTATGAATTCTCTGTATGCTAAGATATGGACAACTATTTGGAAGAAAATGAGACAATATGATAGTGAAGATCTCTGGTTGTCTAGCCTTGAAATTTATATCTCTTACATTGCTTTCTATGTCCTGTTTTGTTGTGTTTAATTTAACCCCCTTTAAAATAAAAAATTTTAAAAAGGACCTCCAAAATGATATAGGAAGAGTTGTATATCTAAATATTCTGCAAAAAGAAAAGAAGAAATAGGGCTGGGGATTTAGCTCAGTGGCATAAGTGCCTGCCTGGCAAGTGCGGGGTCTTGAGTTTGATCCCTGGTACCACAAAAAAAGAAAAAGAAATAGAGAAAATTTAGATGAATATTTGTATCTTCTTATCTTCAATTCATGGTCAGCTTCTCCACAAGCTTGCCTAATTGTTTATATACTTCATTTATTAAAGTATACTTTTTCTTTTGGTTTTTTTGAGACAGGGTCTCACTATGCAGTTCAGGCTGGCCTTGGGCTCACTTTGTAGCCCAGGCTGGTCTCAGACTTGCAACGATCCTCCTGCCTCAACCTCCTGAGTCATGGGCTTATGGGAGTGTGCCATCATGCCCGGCTTAACGTATATATTTGAAAAACAAAGCAATCAAGGAATTTGTTAATGTGCTCTTCCAGACAATCCCTCAGGCTTATTCACTTTTATTTTATGTACGGCTCTAACTGATTGCATTGTCCACTCTAGGAAACCCTAAGAAGATCTCAAGAAAGGAAAAGGATTTCAAGCATATGAACAGCAGGTAGAAAAAGAATCAGCAGGGGATTTAGCACAGTGGCATAAGTGCCTGCCTGGCAAGTGTGAGGTCCTGAGTTTGATCCCCGGTACTGCAAGAAAAAGAAAAAATCAGAGTCATGCTCTGAGGCAAACTAGAAACAGCACAGCATGGACCAGTAGCCGCACACCTCAGTCCTGGGTGTGCTGCTTCACCAGTGGTTTAGTCCAGTCACTGTGCTAAGGATGAGTTTTGAGGAAAAGATTGCTAACTACTTAGTATACCATGTTGAAAGAGGCAAAGAAATGCAAATATAATTTTAGAATGATTGTGTGTGCTTGTGTTGGGGGGGTTGTTATTTTAAATGTGATAATGCTTAGTGTGTTTTGTTTTCATGGTGCTGGGTACTGAACCCAAGACCTTCACACTGAGCTGTATCCCTGGTCCTTTTTTAATTTTGAGGCAGGATCTTACTAAATCACAAAGTATGCATCCTGAGGTTGAACTTGTGATCCTCTCGCCTCAGTTTTCCAAGTGCTTTGTGCCACCACACCTGGATAATATTTAGCCTCTAGTGGCATCACGCTTAGCCACACAGGAAAATTAATGATGGTCTCTCAGAATTACACAGGGAAATATAAAAGAAAATCTGAGTGTTGTAATTTATAGCTTGATGTCCTCCCAAAGCCTCATGTGCTAATAGGTGGGACTTGGGGCTTTGGTGAATTACTGTGATACTGGATTAAAGGTGTGCAATAACTGGATTACTCCACTGATCAGTTTAGCATAGCTCTGGGTGTGGACAATGGAAAGGCCCACCCTGGGTGTAGGTGGCACCAACCAATAGGCTTGTAGCCCACATGGAATAAAAAGGGAAAGGAAGACTTGCTGCCTGCTGCTTCCTGCCTGCCACTTTCTGCCTACCCTGCTATGGACTGCTTCCCCTTTTCATGCCCCATTTGGCATACCACCCTGCCTTGGAACCAGCCACCTGTAGACTCAGCCAAAATAAATCTTTCCTCTTTTAACTTGTGGGTATTGGGTGTTTTGTCCTAGCAACAAGAAGGTAACAATGACACTGAGTTTTATTGCTGATTGAGGTTTTTGTTTTGTTTATATTGAATTCAAAGCCTTGTGCATGTTAAATATGAATTCTATCTCTGAGTTATAACCCTTATGTTCTACCACTGAGTTTTTAAGTTACTGTAAAAAAAAATTTTTTTTGTACTAGAGATTGAAACCAGTGCCTCACGTATGCTAGGCAAGCACTCTGTGACCACTAAGCTACATCCCCAGTCAGTTTTCATTTTTTCTTTTGAGACAGGGTCTTCCTAATTTGCTCAGATTAACCTCAAACTTGCAATTCCCCTCCCTTAGTCAGTAGCTGAGAATACAAGTATGTGCCACTATGTCTGGTTTTTAATCTAAACTTTAAAATTTTAACCCAGGGGTCAGGGATATAACTCAGTGGCATGACACCTGCCTGGAAAGTCCAAGGTCATGAGTTCAATCCCAGGAACAAAAAAAAAATTTTAATTTTAAAGAGAGTAAAATTAAACACAACAAAACAGAACAAAACAGGACATAAGAAAGCAATGTAAGAAACATAGATTTCAAAGCAAGAGAACCAGAGATCTTCACTATCTATCATACTGTCTCTTGTTTTCTTCCAAATAGTTGTACATATCTTCACATACAGTGAATTCATACAAAACAACATAGTATAAAACTGATCTGAACAGGATGATGAAGGCATTTTAGGTCTTCAAGACTAGACAATAAGGAAGTCAACAATGGCTATCATAGTGTCTCTCATTCTCTTCAAAATAGCTGACCATACCTTCACATATGTTGAAATTAAACAAAACCAAACAGACTAAAATCACGCTAAACAGAGAATAATAGTATTTCTGGATTTTACATTATGATGCTATGGAATCAGTACTGGTACTGTAGTGTATCTTTTTCTTCAAAGTAGTTGTTCATTTCATCATGCATTATATAATCAGTTCTCATAAACTGTTTATAAGTTCTCTGCATGCATGAGTCTCTATATGTATATCTATCCTTTCTGTATTAGAGGGAAAAAAAAAGCATGACAAAACAAAACAAATTCCTAGAAAAACATGAAATGAAAAAGTCATATAAAACCACAATACAAAGTGATCTACAATGGTTACTACAATGTCTCTTGTGATCTTCAGTAGAATTGTCTATATCATCAGGCATAGTAACATTGAACATAGCAGTACAGAGCAATATTAATAAAAATGAAACATAGGAGACATTATAAGACTTCAAAAGCAGGTAATAATCAAACCAGAGTGGGTATCCTAGTGAATCCTGTTATTGTCAGTGTAGTTGCCTATACTGTCAGGCTTGATATTATCAATCATAACAGATTTGAATAAAATCAGCCAATTTAAAACAGCAATCTAACAAAAGAGATTCAAATAAGATCAGTCATAATAAGACTGTAAGTTATACAGGGCTTCAGATTGTTAATAGGAAATTAAGGATAATTACCATACTATAGCCTGCTATTTTCAGGACAGCTGTCTGTGCCCTTAAATCTAGTTCAAGTAGACAAACTGGAACAGAATATAATCCATCTAAACAGAGTGGTGAGAGTAATGTGGATTTTAAATCCTCATACATTATTAATATCCTCTGCCTTCCTTTTTTAGACAGTTCTTCCACTTTCACTCCCACAGGGTGCACTGCACATTTTGGGTCACACCAACTCCCTCAGTTTTTAGATTGGGGGGGGGCAACCTGCTATTTACCTAAGTGGTTCTGAACCTTCTCACTCCTGGACTTGATCTCAGGTTGTATTCCTTTACCTACAAAAGCCTCAAGGTTTTCCTTTGTTGTAGCTGAGTAGTTCTCTACTGCACAAAAGTATCATGTCTTTCCAACCTATCTGCAGGTGCTGGTCAAGTTGCCCCTATTTCTCTCTGGTTCCCTGTCACATAGAGCATTGCTTTCTCATGTTTGATTTTCAATCCATAAACCCTCTTTCAGGTTAATTATATTTCCTATACAGAGCATCTCAATGGACCCTACCTCCTGATCTACTCTGCCTGTGTTTCTTTTTGTTAGTGTATCAAGGCCATCTATTTTAGAAATTATAACCAACCTTCTCTGCCTCATTTCTGCTATGCTATGTTTCTGCCATTGGTTGTCTACTTTTCTCCTTCATTCCACTGTCTGCCCCATTCATTGAGGCCTCTGTGCTCCTGTTCCTGAAATCCTGGTATTTTCTCTCTCTCTCTTTCTCTTTAGAATGTCCTTCAGTATTTTTTGTAGGGTTGGATTGGTGGTCACAAATTCCCCCAGTTCCTCTTTGTCATGGAAGCATCTTGTTTCTCCATCAATCCTGAGAGACAATTTTGCAGGGTACATCAATCTGGGTTGGAGGTTATTTTCTTTCAGGGCTTGGAATACTTTGCTCCAAGCTCTTCTTAATTTGATGGTTTCTGTTGAGAAGTTTGCCATGATTTTGATGGGTTTTCCTTTATAGGTGATCTGTTTCTTTTCTCTGACAGCTTTTAATATTTTTTTCTTTTTTTCTTTTCTAATATTCTGTTCTTGTGATGATCTTGATTATTATATGTCTGGGTGTAGCTCTGTTTTGGTTGTAGGTGGCTGGAGTTCTGTATGCCTCATACATCTGAATATCATTTCCTTTTCCTATGCTTAGGAAGTTTTTGTTAATTATTTCTGTGAATAGCTTTTGTATTTCCTTTGTATTTACTCCTGCTTCTTCACTCACATTTTTTATTCTTAAGTTATAGTTCCTCACAAGTCGCCGGCGCACCTGGGCAAGAACTATCAGTGATTCCTGAGCTCTGCATCATGTTGGAACTTGGGGTGCTGGGAGAACAGGCAGCTTGCTCACCACCTTGATAAGCAGCTGGGGGCCTCACAAGCTACCAGTGCACCAGGGCAAGAACTATCAGCAATTCCTGGGCTCTGCATCATGTTGGAACTTGGGGTGCTGGAAGAACAGGCAGCCAGCTCACCGCCTTGCTAAGCAGCTGGGGGCCTGCTGGTGCATGGGCTAAGGATCAGACATCGATCCATCCCCCTCACCATTAGCAAGTGAGAGCAGGAGGTCTGAGTATCTCTTGGGAGAATGAATGTATGCAGTGTGGCAAGTAAGGGGGATTTCCTTCTACCATCTCTTTGAAGGCAAATATTTTTATCACTGTTTTGCTTAGTTCTGATTAATGGTACTGCTCTATTCAATACTCTGTTTTTATAAGTTCGATATTTCCTTCCATTTTACTCTACCTGATTGAAAGAACAGCTAATGTGAACAGAATGGGATGTACTATTGTGCCTATTGCTGTTGTCCTGGTGAACTTCTGTGAGGTTCTGTGCCAGTTTCACTGCACTGCCTCACATGGGTTTGTTCTGTCTTGTTCTGCTGTATTTTGCTATCTTCAAAAAAAAAGAAAAAAGTAGATAACAAAGTAACAAATGCCTCCAAAAAACTCCCAACTACACCAAAGCTGATCCATGGGGTGTGGATGAGGAGAAACTCAAAAACAAAGCAACAGAATAATATAAGGTGATTAAAAAGTAAATAACAACAAAACAGATCAGTAAGTTACTGAGCAACCTGAAACAGGATATAACTCAACAGATAATGGACTTAAAAAATGAAAGGAGGAACAGAAAGTGCTCTAAAGGATATAACTGCATTTATGTTTAAGTGTATAGGATTAATAACCATGTTGCTAAGTTGTTATTGGATCATTGAACTTCTTTGTAGCCTCACTGTTTGAATGTTCACTCTATATGCTTTAATTTTGTAACTTGAACAACTGTGTCTAAGAAGACAATATGTAATTTATCAACTAGTGATTTCTTACTGTTTATTTTTTTTAATTCTGTATTGTTTCTACCCCTTTTTCTGTTTTGCTTTTTTCCTCTTTAAATTAAAAAAAAAAAGTTATAGATCCTCTTGTCATCTTCTAGCCTTTGTATTATTACTACCTGGTTCCTTGTTATTTTTAAGAGATCTTTCCTTTTGCAATCAGACATTGAAAAAACCTATCTTCAAGTTTTATTAATCTATCTGTAGTTTCTGTCAGGCATTTTTTCCAGCTTTTGATGGAGTAATCTTATTGAATCTGTTTCATGTATTCTAGGTTTTCTTTATATTCTTCATTGAATGTTTCTCTCCTTTTTTTGTGTTCCTCCATTCTTCCATCTGTGTCTTCTGAGAGGTGTTTAGCATTTCTTTTATTAATCTTCTTATATCTTGCTTTACTTGAATTAATATTTCAGTTTTGAGCTCGTCAGTGATGTCACAAAGATATCTCTTGATGTCCACTGATGCTGTGTCTGATATTGCATGTTTGCTGCCCTCAATCTCTTTTGTATTTACCTCTCCTGGATCAATATTTGCAGAGTGGGGGGCTGGGCGCTTTTTCTTATTTCTTTCTCTTGTCATGTTTTTGGTTTCTTCCATACAGGTGTATAGTGGAGGTCCCAGCCCCTTTCTTTGTTGGTTATGGTTCTTCTGAAGTGTGCTGGCTAGGGATTACTGTCCTCTCCAGTTTGCTGTTGGTCATTAAGGTGCAAGCAGGGGTGGTGTATGCTGGGCCCTCCTCTCCGAGCCAGTCAACCAGTGGGGGCCTTCACCACATTAGTGTGTGTTAAGCGTGCGGAATCAGTTCGGGATGATTTATTGGGTCCCGGCCAGGGGCGTGACCCAGGCCAAGCAGATCCCACCAATCTGTTCTGGGTAGCAAGCAACCAACTGAAGTCACTGCCATTCCTTGTTCGTGCCCGTCCTGCCCAATTCCAACATGTCGTCCAGTGGGTCCCCTCTTTCCCATGGGTGGGTCTTATTCTGAGCACTCACCACGGGTTAGTGCAGGCTCTAGCTCTGTTGGGCTCGCTGACCCCCAATTTCAGCACAACTGTGGATCCAGCAGAGGGCACGCTGCAACCCAACCCCAAGTTTGGGTGGCTCCAGCAAGATTGCTGATGGTAGCCACATGACCGCCCATTTGACCAGCTCTTTTCCCTTTAGTTTCTTCCTGGATCAAGAGGGTCCATCTCCCTTTGTCTGGTCCTCTCTAGGATGTTTTATTCCAGCATCTGAGTTGTTTCTCTCAGGGAGGCTTTGTAGTTTGCTTCTTACTGATCCACCATCTTTAGTTCCACCTCAAAAAAAAAAAAAAAATTAACTCAGACTTCTCTGCCACTTATGTGCTTACTGATACAAGCCTTAGTCTTTTTATCTGTAAAATGGAAATCTGCAAAAAGTTGAACCTGGGCTACATGCAAAGCACAGTTCTGATATGAAAGACTCTCAATACAATTGTTATTGTCAGGCCAGGGATTTAGCTCAGTGGCTTAAGTGCCTGCCTGGCAATCTTGAGGTCATAAGTTCGATCCCTGGTACCAAAAAAAAAAAAAAAAAAAAAAAAACAATTGTTATTGTCCTGTGCATAGCACATTTTTTAAAATTCAAACTGGAGAGTTTCCTGATTTTTATTTATGTCATCCTCAACCTTGACCTTGGATAGAAAGCTCATTTTGCTTACCTCATGATGGACTGTTTCCTCAATACGTTCTCTGCTTTGTATTGCTTGTATTTTGTTCTGCGCTTTGTACCCATGCTAAACATACTGAAGCCAACTGTAAACCCAATAGTTTGTATTAAGTAGTGTGCCTGCCCAGTGACAGCTGCCTCAAATTCTGATGAACCCATTTGCCACCTCTAAAGAAAAACCCATGTCTGTAAAGACAAAGTACATGTGCATTGATGATGTCAGTTGCCAAGGGAAACTAGCTTCTTCCTTCCAAGGTACACACAAAGATTAAAGTAGTTTAGTTCATGTGCAGTACAATTCTCGGCATGGATTTATCTTTTGCAAACTGAAACAGCTGCATGACAGCAAAGGAAAAAGGGGAAAGAGGGTCAGAATTATGAAACTTCATATAAATTTATGCTGCTTTTCCAAACAACTTCATGGCTGTCTTTCTGTATACAGTTCAAGTAACAAATGCCTTTAAATCCTTGGTTTGGCTTAATTAGCCAGGGTCTGAGAGTACTTTCTAAGGTCCTGATTAATGGCCCCTTTGGAATGTGTGAAATGGTGCTCATTTTTATCCCTGTGTCAGCTACAGAGACAAAATCCAAACTCAAATGTTCCATCTTCCCTCGCTGTATCATTTAAGAAATAGGAGACATCAAAACAGATTTATTGGACTGTTTATTAGCTGAAGATTTATTTGGAGTGTTGAGAAAAACACCTGCACCCAGCAGCAAAATTGGCTCCAGGCATTTTCTTCTACTGTGAGAAGTCAGAGCTGTGTTCTTCTGCAGAGAAAAAAGTCAGAGCTCTGAGGCTCCTTCCAAGTGTAAAGGCTGGAAAAGATGGGTCACTGCCATCTGCTTGTGCTCCTGTGACATGGGGACACTAATGGTGCCACACCTTTTTTTCTTTTCCTCCCTTTCAAAGGGTGTATTTGCTACAGAATTGCTTGAGTCTGAAATCAGTGAAATGCTTGGACCAAGAAGCAGTACTTAAAAAGATTTTGTGTTTAGAAGAATTTTGCTCCCGGCTTTATTCTTATAAGTGCTGCAACATTCAACAGACAATTATTTTTCACCATCTTTGGCATGTCTAAAGCAGGACAGAAGAAGTTAAAATCTAAAGAATTAGACAGCTAGAACAAGCGGGTAAGCTGGTCACGGTAGTGCACACCTGTAATCCCAGCTTTCTGAGGGGCTGGAGGACCCTAAATTTCAGACCCTGCCATAAAACAGGGCTGGGGATGTAGCTAAACACACAAGGCCCTAGGTTCAATTCCCAGTACCACAAAGAAACAAAAAATAAATATAAATAGGAAGAGGAGGGGGCCTAGACATTTAAAAGTTCCTCATTTGCGCAGATCTTGAATTAAAATCACATTCATCTGCTAAAAGCACTGTTTGGAGTCAGAACTGCTGTATTTTATAACTACAGAGACTGAACTTGGACTCGAGCAGTGAAGATTTCCAGGCACCCAGTGAATGGCTGCCTCCCCTGTTCTGCTGGCCCATCCTGGCATGTGTCCTACTTGGCTTGTGAAAACTTTATAAATATCTCAAACCCAAACCTCTCAGTCCTCAGAAACCAATTGTCTTAATCTGATGCTTAATGCTTCTTTAAACAAATAGAAATTTTCTCAGCAAGATCACACGTTTGTGCTTGTGCGTCTGCTGCCTGTGGATAGACCCAGAGTGACTGAGTGTAGCTGTGAGACAGGGCCCCGGAAGGCGGCACAGGTGACCACCAGGCTACAGCCACCTGAGGAGAATGTGAGTCCAGCGCCTGCCAATGGGTTGAAGCCACCACTCATTGGCCTCTGCCTGTCCACTAAACCAGCTTGGTCTGTAGGAACAATTTGCCCATCGAGTTCCACCTGCTAGGTAGGGGTGCTACTTGAAGCTACAAAGCTCAGAGCTCACAGAAGAGTCTCAGCCCAGTCTGGCATCTCTCCAGCTCCTCCTTGGTAGGTGCAGGGGCTCGGGTGCAAGGTTGAAGGCACTGAAAGAAGCTGACCCCAGGGCAGGACTTCCACTGAGAACAGTGGGAAGGCAGTCATTTTCCTTCCTGCAGAATTCCCACTTCCCACGGGGCTCTGGCACTTTCCTGAAGTCCTGCCCTTAGAACAGCCCCGGTCACACTACCAAGAGGACTGTGTGCTCTGAAATGCCACAACAGTTCTGGTTTGTGTTTTTGCTTTTTGTTACTGGGCATTGAACCCAAGGCCTTCACTCATACCCACATACCCAGCCCCCTTTCAAATTGCTTTTCTTATTGTGAGACAGGGTTTTCCTAAATTGTTCAGACTGGGCTCACACTTGTGATCCACCTCCTCAGCCTCCCAGAGTGCTGGGATGGGTAACAGGTGTGTGCACCACCATACCCAGCTGAACTCGGAGTTTTTAGCTCCCGTTTCTGCCATGTTATGTGGAGAGGTAGCGAAGTTACATAGAAAAGAAAGACCGTGTTGTTCCCCAGTTACATGCCTTTCCTGCTCCTGTCTGCGATGCTAGTTTAGTTCAAAGAAAAAGTAGCATTAAGTAAACCCTAAGAGAAATAAAAACTTAAATTTCCAGTGTTCAAAAGTAACAGAACCAGATAAATTTAGCATTAGGGTTGCTATGTAAGGCTGTGCGGCCTGTGTACTGTACAACCCAGATACCGCTCTGCAGAGAGATTACAATAGCTGCCGGGTGAGGTGAGCATAATCTATCTGATCCTGTAACCAGTCTCGCAAAATGGAGTTCAAAAGTTAGATTTCTTTTATCCCCTTTAGAAACAAGTGGCTTCTCCAAAATTCCTCTGACCTAAATGGCTTCCCCGACCCCTCCTCAGCCCAGAAAGGACAGACTAGAGGGAGGTTGGTAGCAGGGTGCAAGTGCACTTCCAGTGCCTCAGCAAGCAGGGAGAGGTCTTGGTCAGGGAAGACACAGCGTCCTTCCGCTCTCTCCCCACTGTGCCTTGCTATTAAAAAAAAAAAAGAAAAAAAAAACCTGCTTTTTCCCAAAATAAATGGGCTCCTTTGTTCTGGTCAGCAGGGAACAGATGAACCTGGCCGTGCGGCCCCAAGTGGGCTGCGCTCTCCTCATTCTCACCTGCAGGGCCGCCCTCGCTCCTTGCTCTCTCCGGCTCAGCGCCCCCAGAGGACGCTGCGGAGGGCGTGCCTGCTCCTGTGGCCTGCAAACCCTGAGCAGGACCAGGTCAGACCCGACCAAGCTCCAGCTTCTGAGCTGCTGAGTGCTGACCCGGCCCTGAGGCTCCCCCACCCCACCCCCACTTCTGATCCCCAAGCCTCCCACCCGGTGACTTGGCCTGGCCGGTGTGGTTTCCTGTTTGTCTTTATTCCCCACTCCCTCGCCTGGAAGGGAGTAGGGTTATTTCACCTTGCGAAGCATTCCTGGCTCAGCCTGTCACCGTGACTGATCCCCCACTCCCACCCCCGCGCTTGGCGCTAATCGCAACGGGAATCAAACAGCCTACAGTGCATCGCCTCTGCTGGAATGCAGTCATGGTGACAGCTACGCGTTCTTGTGTGTGCTGAAGCCCCAGCGTCTAGGACCGATCTTAGCACGCAGCTGGAGCTCCTTGATGGCCAATGAACGTGCTCTGATTTACCAGTGTCCACTCAGCAGATGAGCGGATAAAGAAAATGTGGCATTTACACAGCATGGAGCGCTACTCTGCCAAAAAAGAAAGAAGAACTTGAGTCATTTGTGTACAAATGCTGCCCTCTGAGCTCATAAGCTTGGGCGCAGTTTGAATAGTGCATGGTCTCTCTTGTACAAGAAACGCAAACTACGCATAAAGTGCAAGTAAAAGCTCATAATTAACAGCAGGGTGATGCGTGAGCACCACTGGGATGGGCGACTAACTGGGATCATAAACTCAGCACTGATAACGAATGACAGAGACAGAGTCCAAGAAAGGAAGACACTATCTGTAAGGAGGCAAAAGCAGAAGACAGACAGCTGCCCCAAAGAGGGAAAGAGGGTCTGGAAAGGATGGGTTCCCCCACCCCCACCCGACCTTTTGTCTCTGGCCACTTTTATCAGGGTTTAGAAGACCCTTCCTCCCTGGAGCGGGTCACTGCCTGACTGGCTCTCTGGGCTCTGTTTGGTTGAGTCCCCAACCCAAGCGCCTTTGCCTAGGTGCAAACTCCTGTGGTGAGCTTTGCTTGACTTCTTCCTGCCTGTTTGTTCTTGTCAAGGCTTTGTCTCTGAGGTTGTAGGTTGGCGAGTAGGAGTCTTACAGTTGGTGATTACGGGCATGCACGTTAGCTAGCGCCGCAATACAGTGGGAATACCTGCATTTTTATGCAGTATATCCCTGACTCACAAACATTCGAGTTGCAGACTCACAGATACCAACATCCACGAATCACAGCAGTGGCTCACGTGTCTAGCTTACCATCTTAGGGTTACTGCAAAAGTAAAAATAGTCTATTTACAGTTGTACTCTACCACCATCATCGTAATGTAACTGCAAAGGTAAAAATTGTTTATTTACAGTATTTGCTCATATGTGGTTTTTTTTGGGGGGGTTTTTTTTTTGCTTTTCATTGTATGTTTGTGACAGAGCTGTTTCAGACTCATTTTGTTGGACTTACAAATGAATCCCACCTACAAACACTCTCTCAGAGCAGATCTTGCATGTTGAATCAGGGACTTCCTGTTCTCTAAGTAAGAGTTTTCTTTTTGTCTCCTCCGCATTTTATTGGAGGTGGGGAGGGGCTGCTGTCTCGGTTTTGTGCCCTTCCCTTCCTTGTGCTACATCAGCCTCCCTTCCGTCCTTAAGGAAGTCCCCATGCTGTTCTCTCTTTCCCCTTGTCCTTTTCATTGCTCGGCCAGTAAAGTTTCAACTCCTGGTCAGCATTAGCCAGAAGACCTGATGCCGCCCCGATTCTATCCTTTCCCGGCCTACACACTCCTTTTCCCTCCATAATAGATCTTTCTCCACGGAAAGGGATCAAGAGATGGAGGAAGGGGAAGGGGCAAGGAAAGGGGATGAGAAAAGAATTAAGATGTGTCATGTACAGGCAGGAACTCCCTGCAAGGAATGTAATCATTCTGTACTAATAAAAAATAAAAACTGGAAATAATACATAGCATCCAACAAGCTAAAAAAACTTCTAACAATGTTAGCAGGGCATGTATATTTTACAGGTCAGGACGTGTATTTTACAGTGCATTCCTGTACTATCATCAATCTGAGAAGCTGAGACAGGAGGATCACCAGTTCAAGCCCAACCTGGGTAACTTAGCAATTTAGCAAGATCATGTCTCAAAATTTAAAAAAATAAAATAAGGGCTGGGGATATAACTTAGTGTGAGAGTCCTTAGCTTCAATTGCTAAGACCAGAAAAAAAAGTTTTAGCCCATAACCAGACACTATATCCAGTGCTAGAGATTGAACCCAGGACCTCAGGCACGCTAGACAATGGTTAGGGCCTCCACACTGGCAGAATTCCCATGGTGCAAGACCCGGGGAGGATGTGACTTTGGGCTCTTCTGGTCTCCCTCTGTCTTGTCTCTCTGCCCCATTGTCATATCTAGTAGTAGCTAGGATCACAAACCTAATTTGTCTTACAATTTTGGGGAAGATGGCTGTGGTTCTGTTTGTCACAACGTTTGTGAATAGAAGCAAAATTTTGCTGAGCATTTTTGTTTACAAACTGAAGCATTTCTCTCTGTGTGTAAGTGTGTGCATGTGTTGTGTGTGTGCATGTGTTGTGTGTGTGTGTGTGTGTGTAGAAAGAGAGAGAGAAAGAGAGAAATACCCACTAGGATTCAATCATCAGGGCTCAACTTTATGCTTTTGTCTATTTCTAATCACCTTTTAAGGCCCCACCTCTAAACACCAAACTCAGATTAAGTTTTCACTTTTCTGTGTGTGTGTGTGTGTGATACTGGGATTGGTTTTTTTGTTTGTTTGTTTTTGTTTTGGTACTGGGGATTGAACTTACAACCTCACACTTGCAAGGCAGGTGCTTATGCCACTGAGCTAAATCCCCAGCCCAAAAAGTTGCTAAGTTTTTTATTTTTTATTTTTTTGGTACTGGGGATCGAACTCACAACCTCGCACTTGCTAGGCAGGCATTTAAGCCACTGAGCTAAATCCCTAGCCCGATACTGGGATTTGAACCCAAGGCCTTCACACTGAGCTGCATACCCACTCCTTTTTTACTTTTTACCTTGAGACAGGTTCTCACTAAATTGCTAATTAGGCCAAACTGGGCACAAACTTGTGATCCTTCTGCCTCAGCTTCCCAGAGTGTTGAGATTAAAAATATGTTCCACCATGCCCGGCAAATTTTTACCTTCTCATACTCCGTGGTTAAAGACCAACAAGACTCAGAAGAGATAAACTGTATTCAAATAATAACACTCACAGGTGCACATGTCCCACCTCCAACTTGCAGAGAACAAAGAAAAGCCATATTCTGATCCCTTCCACAGAGCCAGGTTGGATGCAGATGCCAAAAAGTTCTAGAAGAAATTTTGAGGCCTTTTTACTTCTGGTCTTCAGAAGCTCAGAAAAGTGTCACTCTGTAAAATCAGTGTGTCAGTCTGAGATAAGAATTACTATCACAGAAGGTTCTTCAGTCTATGGAGCCATTGGACATAAAATGTCTGATTTATTGTGCTAGAAGCAGTTCATGCTGACTTTGGGACAACTGATTATACATTTTCAGAAATCTTGTAAGCTAGTTGTTATACACAGCTCTTATCAAAAAATTAAATTAAAGCCTGGTATTTAGCTTAGCGCATAAGCGCCTGCTTGGCAAGCCTGAGGTCACAAGTTCGATTTCCGGTACCAAAAAAAAAAAAAAAAAAATACAAAAAATTTGAGTAAAACTACTAAATTTATGAAAAACATGACAAAAAGACTCAAACATTACTTCCTAATTATTTCACTACATGTATGTTCCTTATGCTCTTGAGATTAGTTGTCTATTATACTCTTGAACCGGGAATATAGCTCAGTGGCCCAGCCCCTGCCCAGCAAGCATAAGGTTGTGAGTTTGGTTCCTGGTACCAAAATAATTATAATAATAATTATTATAATTTTTTAAAGTTGTACTCCTATGTTAGCGCCTTTTCCTAATCCTCCCCAGTGACATCACTTTGGTAGGTTGAAATCTGTCACAGCAAGAATACTTATACCAGAAGGCCACCCAGCAAGTAGGCTCATTCTGGGAACTCCTTCTGAGGGCAGTAGTCATTGGACTGTATGATTTCCATTATTTTGTTGGGTTGGGTTTTATTCTTTTTGGTTTTGTTTCTGTCAAATCCAATGGCAGGAGCAGCTATCTCAAAGATAGCAAGATATAGTATGGTAGCAATTTTGGATTTACTGTTGACTTGTTTGAAGTTTTTTTTTATTGCATTCATTGTTTTGTTTTTATTGCTTCTATTCTATTCTGCTCTGTTAGATTTTTTTTTTTTATTGGTACCGGGGATCAAACTCACGACTGCATGCTTACAAGGCAGGCACTTATACAGCTGAGCTAAATCTCCAGCCCCTGCTCTGTTAGATTTTTACTATGTCCAAAATTATCTGCAGCTATTTTGAAGACATCAAGAGGCATTATGGTAACTATTGTTAATTTTGTAATATTTTAAAGTCCTATATCTCTTATGCTGGTTTGTTTTGATTGGTTTTATTCTGTTTTATCCTCTTTAATTTTTTTTTTTTTTTTGTCTTTTTGAGACAGGGTCTTACTATGCAGTTCAGGCTGGCCTTGGACTCACTTTGTAGCCCAGGCTGGTCTCGAATTTGCAGCGATCCTCCTACCTCAGCCTCCCGAGTGCTGGGATTACAGGAATGCACCATCACAGCTGGCTTCCTCTTTAAAATTAAAAAAAAAAGGGACTGGGGATTTAGCTCAGTGGCATAAGCGCCTGCCTTGCAAGCATGTGGTCGTGAGTTTGATCCCTGGTACCAATTAAAAAAAAAAAAAATATATATATATATAAAATTTTTTAAAAATTAAAACAAACAAACAAAAAAAGAATACTTACACCACAGAAGTTGGCAAATACAGGCCAGGCATGATGGGTGATATACATCTGTAGTCCTAACATTCAGGAGGCTGAGGTAGGAGAATACACACAAGTTCAAGGCTAGCCTGGGCTACATAGTGAGTTCAAGACCAGCCTGAACAAAAAAATAAATAAATAAAAAAGCCGGGTGTGGTGGCTCATGCCTGTAATCCCAGCACTTGGGAGGCTGAGGCAGGAGGATCATTGCAAGTTCGAGACCAGCCTGGGCTACAAAGTGAGCTCAAGGCCAGCCTGAACTGCATAGCAAGACCCTGTCTCAAAAAGAAAAAAAAAAAAAAAAAAAAAAAGACCAGCCTGAGCTACATAGCAAGAACTTGTCTCAAAAAATAAATAAAATAAAATAAAATAAAAATTCCTTCTCAGAAATTATCAAATCCTCCACCCCGGGCTTCCTGCTGCCCCGATATTTTTCTGTCCCTTTATGTCACACACTTTCCAGCACACTAACAGGGAGGTAAAGGTTGGGTTTGCTGACCCCCAGTGAAAACGAAAAGCAGCGTTAAGCTTGGTGTCTCTGTCCTCATTTTTATATGTCTCCTTTTTCACCTTAAAACTTTGGGTTAGATCCCTGCTCTGCTATCGTGTGAATCATGTCAGCAATCCAAGAAGTATTAACTCCAGCTTTAACTAGCCGGTCCCATCCCCTTTCAAGATTGAGGACAGCAAGGTAAAAGTAACTTTCAGGTTCTGCAGGAACATCCAGTTCCAGACACCCTGGAACAAGGCCTAGAAGTCTCTGACTTTGGAAATCCTAACCCTGCAGCTACCTCAGATTCAGGAAGAAGCAAAGCCTCACTGACATGGCACGATGAGGTCAGCCCCTAAGCAAGACCAATTACGCTACAGCAGAAACTGAGACCCCCAAACCCTAAAAAGAAGTCAACATCACAAGACGGGGAACAAATTATCCCCTCAAGGGCTGCCAGCTATGCAAACCCCCAACCCTTTTACCTTTGAGCATAAAAGGGGGCAGGCTGGGGTAAGTGGCTACTCAAGCGCAAGACCAATTTACTGATCTCTTTTCCCAAAAAGAAGGAGAAAGCTGAACAAAGTATTGCGAAGAACAAAAATGTGGGGGCAAAATGAGGCACACTAAATTCTACCCTGTTCACACATGGCTCCTGCATGGTTCATTCAGAGGTTGGGTTAATACAGGTGAGCCCCCAAGCTGTGGGACTTTGGAGGGTGTCGCTAGGAAATGTGTCCCTGGGCCAGAGCCCCATGGGTACATTGGGACTTGGCGTGAGCCTGTTACAGGCAGCTGAGTTAGTTAGAAATACTACAGGCAGTGAGACAGGGCTAGGCCCTCCAAGGAGCCAGTGCAGAAGCTCAGATACCATGCAACTGTGGGGGAGACAGACACCTCACACCTCGGGCTGTAGACCAGGCCTCAAAACAAAACATAGAGCAAATGAATCTATATCCTAAGGACTGATATTCTAAATAGTTCCCTATCACCTGAGGAAGTCAAGAATCACCATCCACCCCCTTGGGAAGAGTCACTGCTCTAAGAATGCTTGCTTTCTAGTGACTCACTTCCCCATTTGTCCCTAATGTAATCAATTTTACCTGAACTATTAACTTTATTGGCTAACCCTAGTTCTGCCCCATCTTGTGCCCATCTGCCTTGTGAGTTCCTAGTTTTCCCCACCTTGAACCTGTCTTGCTCCATGATTTTGCTCTGTAAAAGTGCCTGGAAAAGACAGTGTCCTTGGCAACCCACTCGGGACCCCTTCTGTCTCTCTCAGATAGAAGCTTTCTCTCTCTCAATAAATATATTCTACTCTTAACCTCCATTGTTCCTAAAACTCATTCTTTGATTTTAGAGACCACAAACTTGTACTGGACATAGGAGGTTGAGAGTTTCATTCCCCCATATCAAGCCCACTCAGTGGGGCAGAGTTCCCAGCCCCAACCTCACAAGATAAGGGCTCCTAAGGGCATGGGGTGGGGGTGGGGAAGGTGCCAGGCCAGCATCACAGGTGAATGGCAACCCCACTAGTGACTTGGACATGACTCCCCCCACCCCCATGGTGGGACACACTCAGGAACTGTTCCAGGGAAGTGAGAACTTCCTGAGCCTCCATTCACTGGTTTTTCACTCTCTGGCTCCCTGCCTCTCCTCAGAGACACAAAGCTGCCAAGACAAGCAAAACTGGTCTTCTCCTGGCTGGCTCGCCAAAAAAATGTTACCAGATTTTGGCGGCCCTGCAGAGATCATTTCCAAGTATTTGTCCTAAACAAAGAATTAGACAAGATATGTGGAAAAATAGGTAATGAGGCTTCATATTTATTGAAGGTAGGAAAAGCATTATGCTCTGTAGAGTGAAAGCAGACCACTGAGTGAAGCTTGTGGTGGCCGTGAGTTAATGGAGGTTAAGAGCAGAATGTATGTACTGACAGAAAGAAAGCTTTTGTCTGAGAGAGACACAGAAGGGGTCCCGAGTGGGTTGCCAAGGACTCTGTCTTTTTTATAGAGTAAAACCATGAGGTAAGATGGGTCCAAAGTGGGGGCATAAGGTGGGCATAAGATGGGACAGAACTATGGTTAACTGTTGTACCCTAAAAGGCTGCACCCCAAAATAAAATGAAAATTGTAAAAAGGCAAAAAGAATAAAAAGGCCAAGACGTCTTGGAGGGAAAAAAGAACGCTTTAATATTTAGGCTGGTATCCAGCGACACAGGGTGTGAGGGTGGAATTTACACTGCTGTGCAACTGGGCTAAGATTTGGGGGTGGTTTATAAAGGGAAAAAACCCGCAAAGATGTGGAGGGTCCACACCTGTGCATTCCTGAGGAAATGGGACATCTTGTTTTCTCCTTTTTAAAGGTCAAGGGAAGTGGTGCATGCAGAACAGAATGGTGGCACTAAGAGTTAGAGTACAACATTAACCAATAAGATTAATTGCTCAGGTAAAATTGATTAAATGGGGACAAATGGGGAAGCGAGTCATGTAGCAAGCGGGCATGCTTACAGAGCAGTGACTCATCCTGTAGGGGGTTGAGATGATGACTCCTGGCTTCCCCCTTGATAGAGAGAGACCTATTTAGAATATCAATCCTAAGGATATGGGTGTATTTGCTGGATCTTTTGTCTTGAGGCCTGGCCCACAGCAGGAGATGTCTATCTCCACCACATTTATAAGGTACCTGGGCTTCAGCACTGGCTCCTTGGAGGGCCAACCCAGTCTGACTGCCTGTAGTATTTCTGACTCAGTTGCCTGTAACAATAGGATTGTTGGGCTGGGTCTGAGAATCCTCAGGGCTGTAATAAGGAATTTCAACGGAAGTACATGGATTCACTGACTCCCTCTCTGAATTTTCAGGGCCCAAGAGGAAAAGAGGAGTGAGAAGGAATCATTAGAGGGAGCACAGACACACTCAAAGGCAGAGAAGTTGTGCAGGAAGACAAGGCACACTTCAGTTGGGAACTAGGGATCCCTTATGTGTTTTGGGAGGTGGAAATCTGTGGGATTCCATAATTTGTAGTCTGAGTCTCTCTGTATACTCTGAGTATACAGAGCGTTAGTCTCTGACTTAATGAGTAGGAGAGAATGGCCCGTCCCTAGTGAGGTAATGGTCTATTCCTAGGGAAAATACGAAAAGGGCAGTCCTTTGCTGGATGAAAGAGGGCCATTTGCAAGGAAAAAGGACTGGTCAGACCCATTTGCAGCTCTGCAAGGGAGTTGCTCAGGTTTGCTGTTTTGGGAGATGGGTAAAAGTAAACTGGGCTAGCATTTCCAATCTTCAGTTTTTCTTTAAAACACAACTTTTAAAATCTCAATTTCTTTGTCACCTTTCTATGTAACTTTATTTCTTTTATCCTTCCTCAGGATTACAAGTCAATTCACTTAGCTAATGTTGATCCAATAAGGAAACCAGTCACATAGCCAAGTTGCACAGAAAAATCAAAGGAATTCTTGGAAATGGAAGCGAGTGTAGGTCCAGATGTTCCTGTCACATACCTGTCTGTCTGATGTCTGCCTGGCTCCACTAGACCAGGTGGTACTAAATCACAGTATAATTTCAAGTTGCTGTTTATCTCTAGGGAGGTTTGCAAACCTGGCTATTGCTTTTCTATCCGGAGGCCTCCTCTTCAGAGTTGCCCCCAGCCACAATTCTGATGTCTTTTATCTTTTTTGTGCTGACTTCCTTTAATTTCTAACTGAGCTTCCTTTAATAATAACAGTGTGATTCCGAGAGGTTCCCAAGGAGAAGGTGAGGAATTTAATCCAGGCTACGCTAAACATGGAATAGTTGGAGATTCACTGATTCCCATTGATATAGGACCTCTAAATGATAGAAGGGAAATAAGTGTAACTCCCAACCTGTTACATGTCAGATGTGCCAAGTTCATGTTCCCTGAACTTGTAGAATGAATTTCAAGGAACAGCAGAGCTTAAGAGTAGGAAATTTTATTGAGAGACAGCTCCTGAGACAGAAGGGGACCACGAAAGTAGCTTGCCCTGGTCTCCACTTTTCAAGGGAAGTTTTATAAAGGAGAATACAAATGCCTAAAAATGAGTACAATGTGGTGAGATAGGGGAATGAAACTCCCGGCCTACTATATGTCCAGTATGAGTTCGTGTTCTCTAAAATCAAAGAATGAGTTTTAGGAACAATAGAGGTTAAAAGCAGAAAATATTTATTGAGAGAAAGAAAGCTTCTGTCTGAGAGAGACAGAAGGGGTCCTGAGCGGGTTGTCAAAGACTCTGTCTTTTCTAGGGACTTTTATAGTCAAACCACGAGGTGAGATGGGTCCAAGGTAGGGAAAATTGGGAGCTCGCAAGGCAGATGGGCATGAGGTGGGAAAGAACTGTGGTCAACCAATAAGATTAATTGTTCAGGTAAAATTGACCAAATCAGGGACAAATGAGGAAGCAAGTCCCACAGCAAGTGAGCTTTCTTACTGAGCAGTAACTCTCTCTGCAGGGGTTTGGGGTGGTGGCTCCTGGCTATCTCAAGGTGATCTCTACCTATTTAGAATATCAATCCCTAATGTTCATATAGGGTGTGATTGCATTTGTTTTGCCTTTTCTCTAGAGGTTGGGCCCACTTTGGGAGGTATTTGTCTCCTCCAAGGTCACAAGACATCTGGTCCTCTGCTGGCTCTTTCCAGGGCCCAGCCCTGTCTGACTGCCTATAATGTTTCTAACTAGCTCAGCTGCCTGTAACAGTGGGACAAAACTAGGTGCTACCAATAAGGTTATAAGTATAGCCACTTAGTACTGATCGGATGGGGAAGCAGGTCACATAGCAAGTATACATGGAAAGAACAAAGAACTATTTTTGGAAGAGATGGGTCAGAAAGTCCTGGTCTTGGTTTGGTGGGTGGAGGAAGAGGCTTACCCTATTAAAAGGAAAGCAAATTTGCACATGAAAAGGTGGTTTATCATGTAAAAGAGGACAATTTGCACATAAAAAGGGATGGCTGGACCCATTTGCCCATGAAGTAGAATTGCTGAGGGTTATTGGATTCTGGAAGCAGAGGGGGAAAATAAATACTAAACTGGGCTGTGTCCTGAAGCCATATTTTTCATTTTAAAAATTCTGATTTTTTTTTTTTGTTTTCCTTCTATCTAGTTTTTATTTCTTCTCTCCTACCTCAATTCTAGGTTCTACCACTGAGCTTCAGCCCCAGACTTTTTCATTTTTTGAGACAGAGTCTCATTAAATTGCCCAAGCTGGGCCTCAAATTTAGGATCTTCCTGGCAGTGCCAGCTAGGAAGACTCTCAGGTAAACTAAAATCTAAGGACCTCTGCAGGATGCCCTCTTCCTTCTTACTGCTCAGAGAGATGGTTGATGAGGGTAATTATTTATGGAGCCTGGGGCTGAGAGGTTGGGAGGAAGTGGGCTGGGCTGGGCAGGCATAGAGGCCACAGAAGGAGGCATTATTAATAGCTGCTGCTGTTCCGCTCAAAAAATGAGGCTGCAGGCCAGAACCCGGCAGTCTGCCGTCCCTGTCTCATCCTAGTGTGTGTCAGTGATGAGGCCCTGGGAAGAGGGAAGGAACCTGAAGGGCAGCTGGAAACGGAGCTAGATCTCCCGCAGCCTTGGGAAGTGAGGTCAGTATTGGGCAGGCTGCAAACTGACTCCCAGTGGGGACCATTCAGGGCTGTGTTGGGCAGCAATCCTATGAATACGTTCTTTGCTAAGACCAGATCCAAGTATTCAGAAAACTGGCCATTAACAAACATAAGCAGTATTAATAATATGAGTGTCACTATTAATAATGTAAGTGTTGACGTTTTCTGGAATCCTTTCCCAAGTTGCTTAATGCCCAGAGAAGGAAAATAATAGTGTTTCGCAGATAGAAATTACAGGATTAGTGCAAGTAACTATCAAGATGAGCCAGGGCTTGTAAATTGGTTTTGTTTGGGTCTTCTAAATGAGAGGCATGTGTGTGATTAATTTCATGAATTTTTGAAACTCTGGCTCCTCCCATTTAAAAAAATTTAAAATGGGATGCTGATATAGGGGAAAGAAACTGCCAGCCTACTAGATGTGTGGTACGAGTTTGTGTTCTCTAAAATTAAAAAATGAATATTAGAAACCATGGAGGTTAAGAGCAGAATATATGTATTGAGAGAAAGAAAGCTTGTGCCTGAGAGAGACAGAAAGGGTTCCCAGTGGGTTGCCAAGGAGCCTGTCTTTTCTAGGGATTTTATAGAGCAAAACCCCAAGGTCAAGTGTGTCTAAGGTGGGAAAAAATGGAAACTCCAAGGTGGGCCTGAGGTGGGACAGAACTATGGCCAACCAGTAAAATTAATTGCTCTGGTACAGTTGATTAAATTGGGGACCAGTGGGGATGTGACTCACATAGCAAGCAGGCAGTGGCTCTTCCTGTAAGGGGCTGGGATGGTGACTCCTGGCTTCCTCAGGGTGGAAGTAGAGAAGGCTTAGAAGACTTACTAAAAGAAAGACCTTAGAGACCTACTTAGAATGTCAATCCCTGATGTTTATCCTTAGAAAGTCTGTGGATATGTTTGTTTTATTTTATGTTTTGAGGTGTGGCTCACACAAAGGTATCTGGTCTTCTGCCCTGGCTCCTTCAAGGGCCAAGCCCTGTCTGTTTGGTTCTAGGGACTGAACTCACAACCTCGTGCTTGCCAGGCAGGCGCTTATGCCACTGAGCTGAATCCCCAGTCCTACCAAGCCCAGTCTGACTGCCTGTAATATTTCTGTCTGGTTCAGTTGCCTGTAGGAATGCAAAAGGAAATAGCAGTTATCTCTGCCTTTCCTGGTTGTTTGGAGTCCTCCTTGTTTTGAGATGACACACAGTAGACACCTTCCCTGTCACTCTTTGGAAATACTGCCAGCCATGGTCTTTGGTTCCATCAGCTGCAGAAAGGTGGGCTTCTGCATGGTGTTGAGGCACAGGCAGAGCCCAGACACCCTCACATCCACAGCCTGGCAGCCCGGCCTGAGGTGGGAACGCACAGGACCTGAGAGGGGACAGCGCAAAGTGCATTCCAACAAAACTTCTCAAGCATCTACTGTGCACACTGCAGTCCCTCAATAGGAGAACAGGCAGAGAAGGAGAGAACTGAACCACAAAACCCGAACAGTGCTCTAAGACAGGGTCAAGGTAAAATACCAGCTGGTTGTCTAGGCATATGCCTGTAATCCATCACTTCAGGAGGCTGAGCTAGGAGGGTCACAAATTCAAGCCCACTCTCAGCAACATCTATTAGTGAGATTTCTATCTCAAAATAAAAATTTAAGAAAGAGCCAGGGAAGTAGTTCACTGCAAAAGCCCCAGGTTCAATCTGCAGTACCACAAAATAAATACATAATTGACAGTAGTTCTGGGGAATTAGTCATTGCTTTTGATTTAGAATAAGATTGCCAGAGAAGAGGTGGTACTGTGTCATGAAAGACAAGGACAATTGCTGCAGGAGGCCACCGCAAGGGGAAAGTGAGGTGAGTGTTCTCCATAGCTGGGTTCCTAACAGCATAATTCAGAACAGCTGAATCTTGGAAGCAGCCTGTATGGCCATCAAGACAAACTGATACAGAAAATATGGTACTTCTACACAATGGAGTACAACTCAGCCATAAAGAAGGATAAACAAGACATTAATTGCTGAAAGAATGCACCTTGGGACCATACTCTTAAGTGAAATAAGTGAGGGACAGATGTTTAATACTGCATTGTTTCTCTCATGTGAGAAACCAAAAGGGTAAATAAAGACCAAAATAAATAATAGAAATGGGAAATTTAAAAAATGTTCAAATGAGAAGGGGAACAAGGGAGGGCAGAGGGGAAAAGGAAGGGAGGGACAAGAAAAAAAAAGAATAAAAGGAAAAAATGGAAAAGAAACTTTTTTGTAAATAAGGAAGGGATGAGGGGCTGACAGGAGGGGAGAGATAAGACCTATCATGCACAGATACAGAAACCCTGTGGTGAATGCTATCATGTATATCTAAAATGTATTGATTAAAAAAAATTTAAGGAAAATGGAGGCACCTTAAGACCATCATGTTAAGTGAAGTAAATCAGATACACATGTCTACATATCACATAGTTTCTTTTATATGAGAAACCCAGAATATAAATGAAGAGCAAAATACCCCAACCCTTCCCATCTGAACATTGTATTCCTACTTCACAGTAGTATCTATTATGTTTTTGGTCCTGTTTATACCACTTAAAGTTCCTCACACCAGACAGCCAATTTGATATGTATACATTTGTGTCATATTTAGTTTACTTAAAAATATGGCCTCAAGGTCATCCATTTAGCTAGAAGTATCTCAAGCTTATCCTTCCTTATAGCAGAGTGGCACTCCATTTCATTAAGAAAAAAGCTTTCTTGGCCATTCATAGGTTGATGGGCATTTGTGCTCTTTTCAAGATTTAGCTAGTACAAATTGTGCCACAATAAATATGGGTGCATATATATCACAGCGGGTTAATGCTTTTAATACTCTCAGGAAGATACCAAGAAGGGGAATAGCTGGATCAAATGGAACCTCTAGTATTAGTTTCATGAGGGATCTCCGTAATGATTTCCATAGTGGTTGCACCAGTTTACACTCCCAACAGTGGAGAAGGGTTCCTTTTTCCCCACATTCCCATTAGAATTTATTATCAGTTGATTTCCTGATAGTAGCCATTATTTATGAGGTGAGATGGAATCTCATTGTTGTTTTAATTTGCACCTCACAAATGACCAGTGATATTGAACATTTTTTCATATTATTATTTATTTGCTGTTTCTACTTCCTCATCTGAGAGATACGTATTCATCTCAGATTCCCATTTTCCGAGTGAGTCTTTAAATTCTGGGGTCTGATTTTTTTTGAGTTCTCTGCATATTCTAGATGGTAATCCTTTCTCTGAGGCCAGTGGCAAAAAATTTTTCCCGCACTGTGGGTTGTTCTTCAGTCTGTTGGTGGTTTCTCTTGCTATGCAAAAACTTTTTAATAGGATGAGATCCTAGTTGTTGATTCTTTGTGTCAGTTCCTGTGCAATTGCAGTTTTGTTCATAAAGTCTTTGCCTGCATTAAAATTTTCAAAATTCTATCTAGTCTGTCTTTCAGCACATGTAATGTGTGTGTTAATATTTAGATTTTTTTTTTTTTTTTTTGTACCAGGGATCAAACTCATGACCTTATTCTTGTCAGGCAGGTGCTTAAGCCACTGAGCTAAATCCCCAGCCAATATTTAGATCTTTGGTCCCTTTTAGTTTTAGGTTAGTACATGGTGGAAAAATATAGGTCTAGTTTTAATTTTTAACATGTGGAAAGCCAGTTTTTCCAGCACCTTTTATTAAGAAGGCTGTCTTCTTTCTTCCAGGGATAAGGTGGCTTAGTGTGTTTGGTATTGTTTCTGCATCTTCTAATCTGTTCCACTGATCCTCAGATCTGTTTTTTTCCAGTACCATATTGTTTTTTATCATCATAGCTTTGCAGTATAATTTTAAGTCAAGGATTGTGATGCCCCCTGCCTTGCTTTTGTTACCCAGAATTGGTAAGTGCTTTTGCTATTCTAGGTCTGTTCTAGTTCCCAATGAATTTTAGGATGGTTTTATTGTGAGATATGCTATTGGTATTTTGATAAGGGATTGCATTAAAGCTGTATAATAATTTTACAAGTATGCCCATTTTCAACTATATGGGTTCTTCTACCCAAGAACAAGGGCAACTGATTAGAACAGTAATGTCATATTGGCTAAAGTATTACAATCAGCAACAACAATGGCAGCAAACACTTCCTAGAAAATGACACACTGGTAGCTATTAATTTGCCACCTTTAACCGTATAAACTAAATTTGTAGTTAGTAATAAAATCTAAAAGAAACCACAAAATTGTATTCAGGAAATATGCCCTCAATATTGCAATTTTACCCTCAGAAAAAAAGCTAAAAGGGTTTAAGGGAAAAATAGAGAAACAGGAGAGGAGGAAGAGATTAGAAGCAAGCCTGGAGGTCAGTGTAAGATTATTCAAACTTTGGGAAACTGTTGAAGAAGAGAAAAGATAGAAGGAAGAAATTAAAACAAGAACAGAACAGAAAAACAACAAAGGAACTAGAAACATTGTTCACAGCAATATAAAAGTGAGAACAATCTATCATGAAAAAAATTTAAAAAAGAAAAAAAAAGTAAGAAACATGGCCCTGTGGGTCTGTCTCTGCTGTTACTGGTAGACAGAGTGGGCAGACAGAGCCTAGATCCGTGCTGATTAATGCCAGGAAGCCAGCTGAAGATTTACTACAGGGTAGGGGATAATTCTAGCAAGCCTGCAGCTGTAGTTCTGCTGAAGTTCAGGTCGGTTTCTGGCTGTGAGGCTGGAACCTGATTTGTAACACTTTATACGCCTCCTGCCAGTTGCAGCTTGGCTTCCTGAGAGCTTAAATTCAGCTCCTTGATCTCCTACCTTGAACTTGACTTCACCTCGCCCTGACACCAGGAGCTGCTAGATGCAGCCAACCTGCTGCTGCTCTGAGTTCTGAGCTCAGTTTGCTTCTCTCCAATATGGCTACCAGCCAGTCGCCCCCTGAACCTAAATACCTCAGCATTCACAGCAATCCTTTATGTGTAGCACTGTTCCACTGGTGCATCACTCCTTGGAGTCCTCTGGGGTCACCAGTACTTGCTGTGTTTATGTTTGTTGGACTCAGCCCTCTCCCCTCACTCAGCAAACCAGGGCGCAGGAGAAAGTGTTGCTTGCCACCTCCTCCCCCTGCACTGAGGTATCTATCTCTTCCCTGGGAATCCCTGCTCTCCTTCTTCTCTTCCTCACATTGCTATCTTCAAGCCTCTGGACACCAAATCTTGGAGAAGCTATTCCTCTGCTGTTCGTCCCTCCTTTCTCTTCATTAGTTCTTATTTGATGCTTTGGCATATAGAGAAACTTAGGATATTTGTCAGATTTGATCCTGTGTAATATTCTGTGGTGGACACTCACTAATTTTCCTGTTTTGAAAAGTATCATTTGTTGTTTTTCCCTAAACATGGAAAAATTGAGAGTCTGGGCATAATAAAAGCAGATTTTTTTTTTTATCGGTACTGGGGATCAAACTCACGACCTCACGCTTGCAAGGCAGGCACTTATGCCACTGAGATAAATCCCCAGTCCCCAGATCTATATTTTTTGAAAGATAATTTTGGGGTCAGTATTTAGGATGAGTTGGATTAGAGGAGAGAAAGTACAGGTTGGAATGCTAGTTACAGACCTAACTTGCTTGCCAGCTTTTATTCATACAAAATATCTCTAGGAATATTGACCACATGCCAGGCTCAGTTCTGAGTATCATGGTGTAGGGGTGAAGAGAACAAAAGAAGCCCTGGTTCTCCTGGCACCCGCTCGTCCTCGGAGGGATATGATTGATAGGGGTGTGCCACTGTGCCTGGCTCTGTTCTTTCATATAATAAAATGTATGCAACATCAGACAAGGTGATGTACTCCGGTCCCAGCGCTCTGGGAGGCTGAGGCAGGAAGATGAGAATGTTGAGCCTGGGTGACTTAGTGAAACACTGCCTCAAAATAAAATATTAAAAAGGGGCTGGGATGTAGCTCAGTGTGAAGGCCCTGGTGGTTCAATTTCCCAGTACCACAAAACAAAAGAAAAAAAACTGTAATGTAAATGTTACTGTATCAACCATTTTGAATGTACAGTTTAGTAGCATTAAGTATGCACATTTATGACAGTCATTGTCAGCCTTCTCTATAACTGTTGTTTCTTTGTTTGTTTGTTTGTTTTTTGTCTGAGGCAGGGTCTCCCTATGCAGTTCAGGCTGGCCTTGAGCTCACTTTGTAGCCCAGGCTGGTCTCGAACTCACAACGATCCTCCTGCCTCAGCCTCCCGAGTGCTGGGATTACAGGCGTGAGCCACCACGCCCAGCACCTTCTCTATAACTGTATTGTGTGGAGATCTCCTTGATAAACTAGTTGGAGGCCTCTGTGACACACAGAGTCTGAACAAAACCCAGAATGACATAAGTCAGTGCTCTTGATATGTAGCTTAGGGGAATATGCTAGCACCATCCCAACAGTCTAAGTGAGAGGTGCTCTTAGGGTTGGTGTAGCCCAGATCCATCTGCTGAATATAAAAGAGGACAGGTTCAAGAACACTGATTTCTCCCAGAAGTAATTCATTTATCATAGGGAACAACCCAGACCTATAAAGATAGACGATTCAGTACTAGGCACGGGAATCGTACTTGAAGCCTGGTGCAACCGCACACAGAGCATTTTGGATACTGGGGAGGTGACGCAGGAGGGTTACAGATTGCAGGGCAGCCTGGGCAGTTTAGTGAGACTTCACCTCAATAAAAGAAAGAAGGGTGGGATGTAGCTTAGTGGTAAACTCCCAGGGTTCCATCCTGTGCACTGCAAATAATAGTAATAATAATAATAGTAATGATAATAATGCTTTAAGCATGAAGGGAACTTTCATGTCTATCCTGGGATCCAACTTTAAAGAGTATGTGGAATGCCCAGGAATTTATGAGACTGTACATATGGCTGCATAGCTCTTTTGATTTTCTTTCATCAGATATGAGTCCGGGCTCATGAGTTTCCTTCAGAATGTCGTTTAGCCTATTGATAACATGTTCTGCCCGTGACAGGAACTGAGTACGTTCCATTTTCCGGGGGACAGAGTGCAACAGGGAAAAGCTACATTTCCTCTGATTGGTCAGCAGACATGCCTGTGAGTGGAGACCTTAACCATTTTTTTAGTCTAAAAATATTCTCACCCATGAAACCTCTTCAGATGCTCTGCACCCTACAGGTTATGCTATTCCTTCTCAGTGAAAGGCCCAAAGCATGATTTTGGACTGACTTGGGCAGTTGAGAGAAGAACCTACTGTCCTAACACCATGTGAAAGTCACACACCAAGCCCTGACCTGCGATGAAAGGAAATTAAGCGATATACAAAATTGTACTTGTCTTCCTTTTAGTCCTTTTTCACCTGAAGTGTGTTTGTCCTGGGTGGATGCTTGTTTTCTTACCAATATGAAAAGCAATAACAGGAAATGGAATTGTTTTGCATTTAAGGAAACCCAGCCCTTATAAGTACAGGCAACCAGTACAGATTCACAGTATCAGAATTGGAGGGTATACAGAGTGATTTTGTCACATTTTCTACAAGGTATACAATTCGAGTTAGGACTAGATATAATGAGTTTCTGGTCAGGGAAGGCAGAGTCTGTTTCATAAAAGTGCAACAGCTGCAGTCTGACGATCAAGACCCATTCATAGCTGGTCCTCGGTCCTTTTGTGAAACTCCTAAGCTATGAGTTGTGGACTGTAGACTTTTTCAGATACAACACTGTATATTTTTACATAATACCTCTAGGAAAGACTTGGATGGCACCTTATAATCAAACACGTGGATGTGTCCTCAGTAAAATATATCATTATTTATATTAATGGAATACAAAAGGATCACAAATAGACTTGTATCGCTTATGGTAAAATCTCACTGCCAAATTAGTTTGAGCATCCGACTTTTGTTTCATACAAGGCACTCAAGTTTCAGAATTGTAGCTCATGGGCTGTGGACCTGTTCAAAAGTTCCTGAGTAATTTCAAAAGGCAAGCAATTGCGTGAGCTAATCTCAAGAGTATCTGTGATTCTATGGATCAGAAATCTGGAGCCAGGTATGCTGGTGCACACCCATAATCCTGGCACTTAGGAAGCCGAGGACTTCTTATGGCACACTGTACATCTGAGTCGTAGTCAGGAATATTGATGAAGACCTTGGATATGCAATTAACATCACTTTGAAATTCCAATTTTCAGGCTCTTTGCTTCTCAAACAAGGTGTCTAATAGGTGAGCACAGGGATATAAAGAATAGTTTGAACTTCCCCAGTCTGAAAATCTGAAATTCAAAATGTCTCCAGATCTGAAACATTTTAGCACTGGCTGCAAGTAGAAAATTCTGTACCTGACCTCACGTAACAGATCACAGTGAAAATGCAGGTGCACTGAAAATATTATGTAAAATTATCTTCAGGCTATGTATGCAAGGCATACATATGAAGCGTAAACCAATCTCATGTTTAAATTTGGGTATCTCATTAGGCTGGCTTGCTTACTTTTTATTTTTGTACCAGGAATTGAACTCAGGACTTTGCACTTGGCAGACGCTGTGCCATAGCTTTATGCCCAGCTCTGGGTATCTCATTATATATATGCAAATATCCCAAAATCTGAAAAAAATGCAGGACACTTTTGGTCTCAAACATTTCAGAAATGGGGTACTCAGCCTGTATGTTATTCCTGTTTCTTCACAGCTGTTCTCTCTGGCCTATGAGCTCAGCCACATCCTTCTACATGCGGTGAGCGAGTCTGTACCCAGAGGTCCTGCCTGGCAGGCGTTTTGGAGGTGTCACTGGGATAGAAGGTACACAGGTAGCAACCAGTATGTCTTCACTGGGTGCTTTTATCTGGTTCATGAGAAGGTAGAAACTACAAATTGTAGCCAGTTAGGTTGTCGCAGGCAACAGACAACTGACACCTCCCAAGTGCGTTTGAAAGGCTCTTGTTACCCAGGATCCTGAGGGGTTTGTTGCCTTGGGAACCACAGGTGAGGATAGTAACATGGCTCCGCATCTTAGTCACTCTTCCATGTTCCAGTCGACTTCCTGCAGACATGGCAGCTGAGGGGCTGCCAGACCCACCCTGGGATGCCGTCCTTCTCCTGGAAGTCACCGTGGCACCTGTGGGTGTCCAACCAGAGAGCGTGAAGACTCTGCTCTCCACTCGGGCCGCATGCTGCACGACCTCTGGCTTCCGTCTCCTGGACTCCCGTCGGCAGGCCTGATGCAACGCGACCCGGCCAGCGGGGTGCGGAGATGGCTGGGGAGCCAGGTAAGTCGCTTTTTGTCTGTCTACTCCCGGAGGGTCTTTATTAGTGAAGGAACACACAGAAAAGAACTTTTAAAAAAAAATGCGATGCCGGGGATCAAACCTAACACCTTGCGCACGCTAAACAAGTGCTTTGCCACTGAGCGAGCTGCTCAGCCTGAGAACATTCATGACGGGAACACTGTCACATCCAGTCAGGAAATGAATATTTTACTTCTGATACATTATTCATCTAAGAAATTACAGCTTGGCGGGAGACAATTCAGCTTTCACTTCAACACATACTGCTTATGAAATGCACACCAGGTGTCATCGTGCCAGCTCTCAGCTTTGTCTGTGAAGAATTTGGGGGTCAGTATTTTGGCGGGGGGTTTCCTGAGTATATAAAACAAAGGGGACTCTGGGGTGGAATAGGAAGGCCAGACCCTGGGGAGTATGGTATGGGCAGAACAGGCAAGAGGCCAGCAAAGGCACAAACCACAGGCACGGAGCAGAGGACCCGCACGTGGCTTGGGGCAGGCTCAGCCCTGCTGAGTGAGGTCAGTGGCGCTTCTGTAGTTGGAATAAGTTTGCAGATGGCCCTCGGAGGTGGCCACGATGCTAGTGGGTGGACTAAGGGCGGAAGGGTGATACCTGAGGTGAACCATCCTGCGAGAAATCCAGAGGCCGTTCTTCCCGGACGTGTTCAGGGTTGGCAGAAGTGCTGTTAGCAGATGAAGGTCACTAGGAAACGGCCTTGAACTTTTTGGTACCCTGAGTGATAGATGAGGAGTTTCTCTTTGCTTCACAAGAACAGGAACAATCTCACCTAGAGAAGTCTGTCAAAGTCTAGGCGGAGCACTGGCCTAGACTAGGTGAAAAGGCTTTTGCAGACAGCTGGAGGCTGAGGGGCTGTGGAGAGGCTCTCAAAATCAGCCAGACAACACCATATGAGAACAAGGAGAAGTGTTAACAGAGGTGAGAAGGTGAGAAGGCTACTAGGTAGTTTTTGTATAAATGTTTTTGTTTTGTTTTGTATTTGTTGTTGTTTTTTGAGACAGGATCTTGCTGTATATTCTGGGCTGGTCTTGAACTCACTAACTCACTGTGTAGCCCAGGCTGGCCTCAAATTCTTGGAGATCTTCCTGCCTCAGCCTTCTGAGTGCTGGGATACAGGTGTGTGCCACCATGCCCAGCTGGATTTTTGTTTTTTTAACTTTCAAGACATAGTCTTGCTTAGTCATTAAGTCGCTCAGACTGGGCTCAAACTTGGGATCCTCTTGCCTCAGCGCCCCCCCAGAACCCTGGGATTATAGGTCTGTACCACCATGCCCAGCCCTGAAGTGTTTATACTTAGCCACTGGTTGAATTTAGGCCAAGAGTGTATCAAATTGGATACCCCTGCTAGCTACGGACAGAACATCTCAAAGTAGCGTAAACCTTAAGGGCACCTATGGGCTCCTGAAAATTGACGTCCGGAAAGAAGGTGTTAGCTTAACCCAGGGACTCAGCTCCTTTTCTCTGCAGTCCCTTAGGGTGGCAGGGTTGTAGAGCTGCAGGAAAGGAGAGACATGGCCATTTCTAGTGGTTTGCTCTCATTTTCCAGTTTATTCTTTAGTATTATTTTTTTATTCTTTATTATTTCAAACTTCTAAAATTGTGAAATGTAGCGCTCAAGGGAATCTCTGAATAACTAAGTTGTGAAATGTGAAGCACACCTAGAGAATTCCCTAACGCACAGTGCTTGTTTATCGTGGCGCTCAGGATGGAACCAGGGCCTTGCGTGGGCCCGGCCAGTGCTCCGCCGCTGTGCTCAGCCAGCAGCTCCTGAATGCAGGATTACATTTCGGGGAATTTTTGTAAAGGCAGAACTCACATAACCACCACCCAGGTCAAGAAACAACACCTGCATACCAGCGTCCCAGAAGCCCCTAGTATGTGCGACTTGTTTTTGTGAGTGAGACAAAAGTCCCAACTGGAAGTCCAGGCTGAAGTTCCCCTAGAGTTCCAGCCATCTGAATCACCCAGGCTCAGGGAGAAGCAAGTTAAGACAGAAAACGTTCATGTGCTGGAGAATGAGCCCCGGAGCCGATTGCTGGTCCAAGGGACAGGACCACTGCGATCATCCATGTCCTTGGAGCTGGGAGTAGGGTGCTGCCCGGAGGAGGATGAGAACCTCCAGAGCTCTGTTAGCAAAGGGCTCAGGGGAAGGAAGGCTGGGTACCAACTATCAAGATTCATTGCAAGGTGAGGGCAGGCGAGGTAGCCCAAGACTGCAAACCTGGCTTTCTGCGGAACAGAGCCACACGCAGTCAGCAGTGAGGTGATACGGCATGCAGTCAGGATTTTTAGTAAGGGAGGGAAATGTGTCACAGTCTCTTGGCCAAGTTATTAAACCTACGCAGTGCCTTTCCCTGCTCAATGGCGAGATTTGGGCATATTAAAAATTAATATGGGCTAAGGGTATAGCTTCGTGGTGGGGGCCTTGCCCAGCCTGTGCCAGGCCCTGGTTGCATGCCAGCACCGAGGAGAAAAAAGGTAAATAAAAATATCCATAACCCTTAATCGGAGGTGATGATCGTTACTGCTCTTGTGTGTACTTGACAGGCACTTCTCATTCCCTATCCAACACCCTTTCTCTCTTTCCTGTCCCTGCTCTGTCCGTCTGTTTCTCTTTCTCTTTCCAGTACTGGGGATTGAATTCAGTGCCTTCACACTGAGCTGCATCCCCAGCCCTTTATCAAAGAAATTTAGTGAGACAAGATCTTACCGATCCAGGGGAAATTATATAACTCCCAACCCAAACTTGCGTTCACCAGAATCAAAGAATGAATTTAAAGGAGTAGCAGAGGTGAAGCGCAGGAAAACTTTAATGAGAAAAATAGCCCCTGAGAGACAGGAGCGGACCTGAAAATGAGTTGCCTATGAGCCCACTTCTCAAAAGAAGTTTTATAGAGAAAAATTGTAAGGTGGGTAC
The DNA here is from genome assembly GCA_004027455.1 of Hydrochoerus hydrochaeris. NCBI lineage: Eukaryota > Metazoa > Chordata > Mammalia > Rodentia > Hydrochaeridae > Hydrochoerus > Hydrochoerus hydrochaeris. The sequence goes on along the minus strand of PVLA01001780.1, from coordinate 256,593 downwards.
AACGTGGGACAAAGCTATGATCAACCAATAAGATTAAAAGCATAGCTGCTTTGGTAATAGTGATCCAATGAAGAAGCAGGTCATGTAGCAAGTATACATGGAAATGACAAGGACCTTATTAGAAAGGGACGGATCAGGAGGTCACCTGGGTGACTGATGTCTATCTAGATTTTTTTGGGGGTCACGTGATACCAATTACAGTATATTGCTTATCCCTTGGGGAGGATGCAGGCCTGGTCATTCCATTTTCATCTTGAGGACTGGCCTTCAACAGATGCCCCTCCAGTCACAGCTGTAATGTGCTTTCATCCTCTGCACTGACTCCCTCCAGGGCCCAGGCTTGTCTCACTGCCTGCAATATTTTTACCTAACTTAGCTGTCTAAAATGTTCCCCCCTCTGAAGAGGTAACCCCTAACTGCTACAAAGGAGCAAAAAGTGAGGAGCCTTTTGGCTATTTTTGGCTGAAAGGGATAATAGTTGTGATTGACAGTCACAGATAGTCTGGAGGGCCTATTTAAAGGCCCTTGATAGGTGCTAACGTAGGCATGTAGCTTTAAGTCTGGAGGATATGACTCCATAGAAACAGTAAATATTAATAGGCCTACTCAGTGTGGTGGTGCACGTTTGTAACCCTAGCACTCAGGAAGCTGAGGCAGGAAGCTGAGGCATCATGAATTCAAGGCCAGCCTAGGCTACGTGATGAGTTCAAGGCCAGCCTGAACTATGTCACAAGACCCTGTCTCCAAAAAAAGTATTTATGGACCAAATAATAAGATCAGCAAGGCTATCACGAATATAACCAACAATTGCTTCCATCAGGAGGACCAATATAATAGCATCCCCCAAAGAAGGCAGGGAGAAGGTCTAGGGAATTTTAGAATCATGGCATTTACCTGTCATTAAACATCTTAAACAGCCTATAAGATATTAGCCAAAGGATCAGGAGTGTAGACACAACATTTAGCGTTTAGGTTTGTACAAGACCCCTTGCACTGCTGGTTTGGAAGGAAAGGCCTCCATCCTTTAGTGAAAGTATCTACACTGACCAGTAGGTGTTGGAGCCCTTTGTTCAAGCCATCAGCCTTCTCCAGTGCACATGTCTGGAGAACTAAGGTCTGGTTAAGAGAATTGTTAGCTCACATGTCTTAACTCTCTGTAGTACCATCTGAGAACGTCCCTTTCCTGTGAATAACTTTGAGGTCATCTGATAAGGCTGGTCTTTCCCCAGGGAAAGGTTGGATGCAAAAATTTAGTTTTCTTTTGATCAGCATCAGGAAAGAGAAACTTATCTCCATCTGTAACCAGCCTGATGGAAGGAACTGACACGTATGAGAGCCCGTTTGATTTCTGACTGAGAATATTGGGTCAAGTATGATCAAGGGACCTTTCCCAGATGGGAGGGCCCAAGGGAGGACCATCATGCAACTTTTATTGTAGCTGTGTCAGCTAGTTGATTATTTTGAGATACTAAGTTAACTCTTTTTTGTGCCCTCTCTTGTGAATTACCATAACCTTCGAGTGTACACTGACAGATGATAAAAGTTTATCTCTTTATGAAACTTTTGGGTTTTTTTATCAGTAGCAGGGATTGAACTCACGACCACATGCTTGCAAGGCAGGCGCTTATGCCACTGAGTTAAATCCCCAGCCCTCTTTATGATACTTTATGAGGGACCTATTGGCTGTTAGGTAATTTTTTTCCATATGGCTACACGAGTATGCAGTATTATGCATATTTGGTTGTTGTTGCTATTATTGTTCTGGTTTTTTCAAGACAATATCTCACTACATAGTTCAGGCTGGCCTTGAACTCACTATGTAGCCCAGGCTGACCCTGAATTTGTGGTGGTCCTCCTGCCTCACCTCTCAAGTGGCAGGATTACAGGCATGTGTCCAACTGGGAAAGCATTTTTTTTTTTTTTTTTGGTACCGGGGATCAAACTTCTGACCTTGTGATTGTAAGGCAGGCACTTATGCTGCTGAGCTAAATCCCCGGCCCCTTTTTTTTTTTGGGGGGGGAGCATTTAGAATCATTGTAAATACTGACTTTCTATCCTTCACTGAATTGTAAAGCCCTTGTCACAGCTCTGTGTTCTGCTAGCTGGGCACTAGTCTCAGGGGCAAGTGAGGAACTTTTAAGTGTCTGGTGTAGTTACTACTATATACCTTGCATTCCTTGTCCCATTTTTCATGAAGGAACTTTCATCACAGAAGAGCGTCAAATCAGGGTTAGTCCAGGGTGTGTCTAACAAATCTATTATGGTTCAACACATGTGGAGAATTACCTGTTCACAGTCATGTCTTTCAGCCTCAGTTTTCTCCTTTTTTGGTAGAAAAGTAGCAGAGCTTCAGGATATATGTCTTTATTTGAATGGCTTGACCTTCTAGAAGTAGAGCCTGGTATTTAAGGGTCAGTTGTTTGATAGCCATAGGCTCCCTTGGAAGAAAGAAGCCTGCCTCACTGTGGGTGTGTAAACAGTGAGATCTTCACCTACGGTCAGTTTGGATGCCACTGATACCAGGAGAGTTACGGCAGCCACAGCCCTGCAGCAGGCAGGCCATGCCTTTGCTACAATGTCTAATTCATGACTCAGACATCCTATAGGCTACTGAGCAGGTCCTTGACCTTGTGTAAGCACTCCAAAGCCATTCACCACCTTTATCAACATACAGATTGAAAGCACATCCTTCTGGGAGGCTCAGTGCTGAGGTATCTAGGAACACTTGTTTAGGCTTCCGGAATATAGTTTGAGAATCAAGTTTCCAGGTTAAAATATGGGTATCTGCCTTTTGGGCTTCCTTTCTAAGGTAATAGAAGGGTACTGTGATCTCACTATACCCTGCTATCTAAAGGTGACAAAAGCCTGCAGTGGACCCTCAGATTATGAACAGCTTCACATACAGATGACTGGAATTTTAGGTTTTGTTTACAACCAAAGTTTGGAGTTATAGCCTAAATGTTGATCACTTGTGGAGTTGTAAATAAAGATGCACAAGGCCAGAAAATCACGTGTAAGTGTATATAAGCATCAGTCTAAGCCCAGAATCCTGATGTTCTTATGGAAGGGGGAACACTCTTTCCAAACCATAACTACCTTTCATTTCATTCTGCTCCCTGTAAGCCACAGGTGTCAACCTGAATGGTGAATGCAGTCTGACAGTTTCTGGTAAAATAGGCACTTTTTATAACTTTTTGGTAAATACACTAAGAAAATTATTAGTGTTCTGGTAAATTATGCACATTATACAAACCACTTTTTAAAATTTGTTTTTATTTAAAGAGACACAAAAGCATGTAAGGGGTAGAGATAATACAGAATTTCAAAAAAAAAGATAAGCAATAAGAAATCACTAGTTAATAAATTACAAATTTTCCTCTTAGAAATAGTTGTTCAAGTTACAAAATTAAAGCATACAAAGTAGATATTCAAACAATGAGAGTATAAACAGCTATGCATGCATGAATCTCTACATGTATTTCTATCCTTTCTGTATTAGAGGGAAAAACAAAACTTAGCAAGACAAAACAAAACAAATTCCTAAAAAACATGAAACCAAAAAGTCGTATAGAACCATAGTACAAGGTGATCTACAATTACTGTCTTGTTTCTTATTATCTTCAATAGAATTGTCTGTATCATCAGGCATATTTGAATATAGCATATACAAACCTCTTTTATTATGAAAATGTCAGTTAAGGGATGCTTTGAAATGTTCAGAATGAACTCCTGTAATCCCAGCACTTGGGAGGCTGAGGTAGGAGATTTCTTTGCGGGGCTGGGAATTTAGCTCAGTGGCATAAGCATCTGCCTTGCAAGCGCGTGGTCGTGAGTTTGATCCCTGGTACAGATTTAAAAAAAAAAAAAAGAGAGCAAGAGAGAATTCTTTGCAAGTTCAAGACCAACCTGAGCTACAATGTGAGCCCAAGACCAACCTGAACTGCATAGCAAGACCCTGTTAGGTACAACCGGATAGATTGGCACTGCTGCCTCATTTACCAATCTAAGGTCCTGTAACAATCTCCACCCTCTTGGGTTTTTGAATTGCCCAGCCTAGAGTAAGCTGTAATTATAAGGGCTGTTCAGGGTGTCAGTAAACCTTCTGCTCTTAAGTTGTCAATTGTAGGCAATAGTCTTTTTTTAACAGACGGCATTAGAGGGTACTGTTTCCAGTGAGGAAAAATGGTGGAATCTTTAAGGTGTATTTGCACTGGGGCAGCTTTTATTGCTCTTTCTAGTTTATCTTCAGTTTCCCATCCTTTAGGATTTATTTGGTCTCCATGGGGATGAGGCAACATACCTGACTTGGGTGCATGTAAATTACAATATTTAAACAAGATAAGGTATCTCAGGGCTGGGGATTTAGCTCAGCGGCATAAGCTCCAGGTTGTGGGTTGTGAGTTCAATCCCCAGTACGAGGGGGAGGGGGAGATATCTCTTCCCAGGAGGGAAATTGGACTTTCAGGCATAATCAAAAAGGATGGGGAGAAGAGAAAGCCATGTCAGTTACAGCCTAAGGTTTCTGGGAGGAAGTGAATTAATTCCCTGCTAGTGATTCACTGAAGTATGATGGCTGGAAGGAAGGCCAAGGTTGAAAAGAAGGACTGAGTGATACGTGTCAGTGTCCAACAATAGACTGGTTTCTTTTCCTTCTATAGTCATGATTACTGGAGGCTCCTGCATGGAAATGGCAGTTCGGCCACAGGGAGAAGGCAGAGTGCCCCAGGGCCCTTCAGCCTTGCTGGGCTGGCTGGTAAGATGGGTCTGGTCCCTGCGACCTCTATCTCAGGGGTTAGTCTGACTTCTGTTGGTCTCCTTTGCACTCAGTGCTTGGTCCAAGGGGCTTCTTGTTATAATGGTCTTTGCCACCATCTTTCTTAAGGCGGCCTGGCTTTTGGTAGCAGCAGCAAGTGGGTTTAGTCCTTGAGCTCTTCTTGGAGCTCCAAAAATCGGACTTAGAATCTGTTCCTTGTAAGGCTGCAACCAAGACAGCTTTCTCTTTACCTCTTTGTTTTCTCTTCCTTGACCTCTTCCTGATTTCAATTAGAAAAACTGAGCAGGCAATTTTCATTAAAGTATTAAGTGAGCTATCTGGAGCAAAAGGCATCTTTTGTAGTTTTTTCCTAATATCTGAGGCGGACTGAGTAATAAATTTGTCTATAAGAATAGTCTGTCCAGGGCTGGAAGTATAGCTCAGTGGCATAAGAGTCTGCCTGGCAAGTGCCAAGGTCCTGACTCTCAGTCCAAAAAAAAAAAAAAAAACTCACTAAAATAGTATAGCCAGGTGTGGTGATGTATGGCTGTAATAACAGCACTGGAAAGGTTGAGGCAAGAGGATCACTGCAAGTTTGAGACCAGCCTGGGCTACAAAGTGAGCTTAAGAGCAGCCTGAACTGTATAGTGAGACCCTGTCTCAAAAAGATACACACACACACACACACACACACACAAATGAAAGATAGAAAGAAAGAAAGAAAAGAATCATGTGTCCTCTATTAAACGAGGAGCCAGAGATGTATGTTTCATCGATACCTGCTATAAATGGTCTTAGAAGGCACAGGAATTCTCATCTTTCTCCTGATGAATCATTGACAATTTAAAATAAATGAAAGACTTTGTCTTTCTCAGACCTTCAAGAAGTGTCTGCAAATATTTCCTATTTTAATCTCCCATATTCCTGGTAGGTCAATAAAGAACTTGTGTAGGGACACCTGGGCTCCAGTAGGAGGAACTGGTTGTTCCCCTGGCTGCCTGTTTCATGGCCTTCTAAAATTAGCAGTATGATATTCATCTCCAAATGTAATAGAACCTTGTAATGTCGCTTGTCTCTTTAGAAGTCAGTGTTGGATTTAAGATTAACATTACATTTTTCTAGCCTAGCTATAGGTCTAAGTAAATCTTCTAAAGACGTTGATATACTTATCAGGGTCATCTGAAAATTTTCCTAGTTCTAGATTAATTTGCTTTAAGTCATGAGAGAAAGAGTAGTCTAATTTTCCTGTGGCTTATATTTACACTTTGAAAAAAGCAGTGAATTGCCTTTTCATGCAAAGAAAGTCTGAACATAAGGTAATTCTGACCATTTTTCCTCTGTTACAGTAAAATCCTAGTTGTGAAATAGTATTATAATCCTTACCTTCCTCTTCACTCTACTTTGCATCTAGGAGGCTGGCAGGCCATGCATGGATGCAGAAAAATACTAAACAGCTCATTCTCAGTGTGTGAGGGTGGAACAATTTCTAGAGTTTAAAAACACATTTCAAAGGAGTGAGAGAAGGTAACATTGAGTTTTCCATCAGCAAAACATCATGCAAAAAATAGGTGCCTCTTTAATCCCTACTTGGTTTCCATATCCTCTTAAGGTCTCTCCTGAGGTAACTTCCAAAAGTGATGGCTGCTATCTGGAGAGTGATCAGAAAATAGGTCAGGTTGGACTAGCAACCCTTACTGATATGCACCCCTACCTTTTTGAGAAATTCACACTCTTAACTACAGCATGTGTTTCAGATGCACAAACTATACTTGATTTCAGCCGTAACAGTCATGTTTAAAGAAGGAAGCATTGCTGACTACATTAAGCTAATAATCAAGAGACCTGAACAACTGCTTTCTAATTCCTTGAAAGAGAGTGGGGGAAAAAAATCAAAGGGCAAATTGGAAGTTGTTGGAACACTTTCCAGCCTGCAAAAGTGGTCACCTCCAGAAACAGAGACAACTCATGGCTCAGAAAAGTCTTGGACCCTAGAGCTCAGGAAAAATCCTAGGTCCTAGAGGCTCAGAAAAAGTCTTGGGCCCTTGGTCAAAGAATTCCCCAAGACATTTGTGCTGTCTACCTTGTCACCTTGGCAGTCTTTCTTAGCAGCAAGACAAGGTTAAATTTTACTCAAAATCCACTCTAAAATTTCTATGTCTCTGATCTGCAACACACTTATGAAACTCACAGGATAAAACCTGTACCCATCATCCAGAAAACACAACTTACACATTAGTGAAAATACTTCCCTCCCCTACACACATAAATGATGAGAACCAGGTCTAGGAGGGGAGACTGCCAGGAGATTTGGGATTCTCTATTGAACTGAATGTAGTTTAGTTCCTTAAATATTGTGCTTTAGGAAATGCCTCCTTCTGGTCTCACCCCCGAAGTTAGTTCTTTCCACAAGTTCTCAGGTTCAGTTTCCTTCACCTGGGAGACTGAGTCCAGAGCACAAAGTGGGGATATCACTTTTATGGGTGTTCTCCTAGATGGGCAAAATTCCAGGGTCTCATCTGACCCAGAGTCAGCATACGTGTTCCTCACCTAAAGTGACTTCCCTGTCTTTGGCCTTAGCAAATGCTCTTTTTCCTGTGGGTTCAACTTAAAAGTTGTTAGTTGCTGGGTAGAATGGAAAGGCTGATAGTTCACGTTCCTCCCTCTTTCATCTTTAACAGAAAGATGCCTCCAAAGTGACAGGAAAAGATCAAAAATGAGATTAGAAAAAAGAAAATCTCTTCTCATGGTCACAGTGAGACAATTTGCCCATGAGTTGTCACCCTCAGCCTGACAGGCAAGAGTAGGGGATTTCAAGAGCTAAGATTGCCTCAATAGCAATGGAAGATCAGACAAGAAAGGAAACTGAGGCACAACAGGATGGACATTTCCCGGGAGAGTGTAGAGGGGGTATCGGGCCAGACCATCCCAGTGAAACCTACATTCCGAGTCTTAAGAACAGCTGCCTTTTGCCCTTTACCTGGCAGTGGAAGTTCCATGATAGATTAATAGGCTTGTGTATTTTCTAAATACAAACTAGATTTCATTAAAGACCCATTTCACAGCATTTCATAAATTCACGGTTTGGTTTGTACCCAAACCACTAGGGGACACTCTAACATTGCTTTCCAATACTATTGCTGTCTAAAAAACAAACTGCAAAAGTTAAAACAAGTCAAACAGGTCAAGCAAGGAGTACCAGTAAATTCAGCAACTAGTAAATTCAAATGCAGCATAAACAAACAGGAATAAAAGACCTTGCTTGCAAAAAGAAAATGTCCCATCAAAAAGCCAGCATAGTATCTAGGGATATGGCTTAGTGGCATAAGTGTCTGCCTAGCAACCACAAGGTTGTGAGTTCAATTCCCAGTACAAAAAAGAAAAGAAAAAAAAAAACAAAACAGCATAATCTTCCCATGTCCTCAGTTTAAATTTATCGTCACTTTAACAAGAAACAATGTATTAATTTAAAAAATATAAAAATGCAAGGTGTGAGCAAAAACAAATAAGGATGACCAAAAACAAATAGGATGATAATCTCTGGTTACCTAATGAGTTACAATCTATAATCTGTTAAACAAAAGCAAACTCTTAACTCCTTCCAATTATCTTGGTGTGGACCATGTGCTTTTTCTTCCTCCTTCTCTTCCTCCTCTTCTTCCTCTCCATTCCCCTTCCCTCCTTTCAACCCCTCTTTCCCTTCTTCTTTCATAAAGCTTGTTATCATGGTTTCCTTCTATTTTCTCTCTCTTTTTTTTTTTTGAAATGGGGGATTGAACTCACAACCTTGTGCTTGCCAGGCAGGCGCTTATGCCATTGACCTAAATCCCCAGCCTATTTTCTTTTCTCTTGTCCCTTCTTTCCTTTCCCCATTCCACTCCCTTGTTCCTCATTTCATTTAAACATTTTCTTCCCATTCCCCAATATGTATTATACCTTTTTGTGCTTATTTATACATTTAGTTTCTCATATCAGAGAAATGACGTGATACTTACACATATGTGTCATATCAGAGAAATGATGTGATACTTAAACATGTGTCAGATTTATTTCACTTCAGAGTATGGGCTCAAGGTGCATCCAATTAGCTAGAAATGTCTCCAGTTTATTCTTTTTTATGGCAGAGTGATATTCTATTGTATAAAAATAACTCTCACATCTTCTTTATCTATTCATTAGTTGATGGGCATTTGTACTGTTTCTAAGATTTAGCTATTACAAACTGTATTGCAATAAACATGGTGAACATGTATCACTCTGATTTGGTGCTTTTAATTCTTTTGGGAAAATACCAAGAAGGGGAACAGCTGGCTCAAATGATTTAGTTCTCAGAGGACTCTCTACACTGATTTCTATAGTGATTGCACCAGTCTACACTCTCACCAACAGTGGAGAAGGGTTCCTTTTCCCAAATAGCCACACTAGCATTTGTGATCAGTTGATTTATTGATAATAGCCATTCCTTCTGGGGTGAGGTGGAATCTCCACATTATTTAAATTCACATCTCTCAAATCACCAGGGATGCTGAACATTTTCCCATATCTTTATTTGCCTTTTCTAATTCTTCATCTGAGAAGTATATTCATTGCAGATGGCCATTTTTGGAGTATGTCTTTAATTTGGGTTTGTTTGATTCTGTTTTTGTAATGGGGATTGAACTCACAACCTCATGCTTGCCTGGCAGGTGCTTATGCTGCTGAGCTATATCCCAGGTCCTGGGGGAATGATTTCTTTTGAGTTCTAGATAATAATCCTTTATCTGAGGTACAGCTGGCAAAATATTTTTCCCACACTATGAGTTGTCTCTTCCCTCTGTTGACAGTTTCTCTTGCTGTGCAAAGGCTTTTTAATAAGATGACATATCCCCCCCCAAGATGACATCCAGTTGTTGGTTGTTTGTGATAGTTCCTTTGTAATTGGGATTTCTTCATAAAGTCTTTGCCTACATGAGTGCCTTCCAGACTTCTATATATTTTATCTTCCAGCAGATTTAGTTTTCTGTTAGCTTTTAAATCTTTGAGCTATTTTGATTTTAGGTTAGTGCATGGTAAAACATATGGGTCCAGTTTTAATTTTTAGCATGTGGAAAGCCAATTTTTCCAACACCAAATTAAAGAAGCTAGCTGGCTTCCAGGGAAAGTGTTTGAATCCTTTGTCAAACGTAATGTGGCTGAGTATATTTGGAGTAGTTTCTACATCTTCCAGTCTGTTCCATTGAGCCTCAGGTCTATTTTTTGTTGTTGTTGTTGTTTGTTTTTGTTTTGTGATTAGCGTGCTATTTTTTTTAAAATCGCAGAAGCTTTGTAGTATAACTTGAAGTCAGGGATTGTGATGCCCCTGCCTTACTTTTGTTACCCAGAATTGCTTTTGCAATTCCTACTTGTTCATGGACTATAATCTTCTTTTTGTTTTTGTTTTTTTTGGTACTGGGGGATTGAACTCACTACCTCACAGTTATCAGGCAGGCACTTAAGCCACTGAGCTAAACCTCCAGCCTGAGTATAATCTTCTTGATTTGCAGCATTCTGTTTGCCAGTGTCTTATTGAGGATTTTTGCATCTATGTTCATTAGGGACATTTGTCTATAGTTCTCTTTTTTGGTTAGATCCTTCTCAGTTTTGGTTAGGGTAATGCTTGTTTGCAGGAATGAAGCTGAGAGTGTTACTTGCCTTTCACTTTCATTAAAGAGTTTGAGAAATAGTGGCATTAGGTCTTCTCTAGATTTCTTTTTTTTTTTTTGGAACTGGGGATTGAACTCATGACCTAGTGCTTGCCAGGCAGGCATTTATGCTGCTGAGCTAAATCCCTGACTCTTCTTTGGATTTCTTGTAGAATTCAGCAATGACTTCGTCAGGGCCCGTGCTTTTCTTGTTGGTAGATTTCTAATGACATCTTCAAATTCATCAACTGATATTGGTTTATTTAGATTTTTTTATTTAGAATTTTTGTATCTTCTTGTTCAGGTTTGGTAATTCATGTGCATCTAGGAACCTGTCCATTTCTTCTGTGTTTTCCATCTTATTAGAATACAGGCTCTCAAAGTAAGTACTGATGATCTGGATTTCTGTAGGATCTGTTCTGATTTTACTCTTTTCAATGTTAATTACACGAGTTTGAGCCTTATTTGTGTGTTTTTTTGATAAGGTTGGCTAAAGATTTGTCAGTTTTATGTAATCTGTTTTTTTTGTTTGTTTGTTTGGTGGTACTGGAGATTGAACTCATGACTTCATGCTTGCCAGACAGGTGCTTAACCCACTGAGCTAAATCTCCAGCCCCAGTTTTATGTAATCTTAAAAAGAAACAACTCTTTATTTTCTCTAAATTCATCATTTCTACTTAGAGGTTTATTTATTTATTTTTTGGTACCAGGGATTGAACTCACGACCTTATGCTTGCCAACCAGGTGCTTACACCACTGAGCTAAATCTCTGGCACAAGAAAAACTCTTAAGTTCATTGATTCCGTATACTGTTTTCTTAGTCTCCTTTGCATTAATTTCTGCTCTGATTTTTATAATGTCCTCCCTTGTACAAGCTTTGCACTTGACTTGTTCTTGTTCTTTTTTTTTTTTTTTAAACTGGTACCAGGGATCAAACTCACGACCATGTGCTTCCAAGGCAGGTGCTTATGCCATTGAGCTAAATCTCCAGCCCCATCTTGTTCTTTTTCTTGAAGCTTGAGGTTCAACATTAGGTTTTTATTTGAGTTTGCCCTGTTCTTCTGAGAGTTTCTCTTATAAGACTAATTTCATTGCACCCCATAAGTTGCACTATGTTGTACTGGTATTATCATTTCATTGCAGAAACTGTCTAATTTCTTTTCCATTTTGTTCAGCAGCATCTTAATTTCCATGTGCTTGTCAAGTTTGTGTGTGTGTGTGTGTGTGTGTTGTTACTGCTTTCCAATTTCATTACACTACAGCTGATAATATGCATGGGATAATTTCTGTTCTTTTATATTTATTCCAGCATGTTCTATGAATTAGTCTATTTAGCAGAATGTCACATGCACATCTCAGAAGCCTATGTATTCTGATGTTGTGGGGTGGAAAACTGTGGACATTTACTAAGTATATTTGTTCAAAAGTTTGATTAGGTTTTAATATTGTTTTATTGATTTTTTTAATTTAAAAAAGTATTTTTTGTCTAGTTGATCTATTTGACAGTATTCAGTTCTCCCGTTGCAATTGTATTCGTGCTTATCTGATTTTTCATGTGTATTAATTTTTATTTTAAATAGATTTAGAGTTGGTTGTGATGGTATTTGGTGCATGTATATTTGAGTGTTATCCCTTCCTTTTGATTGTTCCCTTTACAAGGATGTAGTGACCTCCTTCATCTCTCTTCATCAGTGTTGGCTTGAAATCCAGTTTGTCTGCAAATAGCATAGTTACCCCTGCTTTTTTCCAGGTTCATGTGACATGGACTATTGTTTTTCGTCCTTTGACTTTCACTCTATGAATTTCTTTTTGAATTAAATGTGATTTTTTTTTTTTTTTTGGTACTGGGGATCGAACTCATGACCTCATGCTTGCCAGGCAGGTGCTTATGCTACTGAGCTAAACCCCCAGCCTAAATATGATTTTTATATGCAGCATATTGTTGGATCTTGTTTCTTGATCCATTCTCCCAGTCTGTTCTTGGTTTTTGGTTTTGTTTTATTTTGTCTTTGATACAGGGTCTCTATGTGCAATTCAGACTGGTCCTGAGCTCACTTATAGCTCAGGCTGGTTTGAAACTTGCAAAAATCCACCTGCATCAGCTTCCTGAGTGCTGGGATTATAGGCATGCACCACCACAGCTGGCAGTCTGTTTGTTTGTTTGTTTGAGTGGTGTGAATTGAGACCATTAACATTGATGGTCATAACTGATAGGATTTGACTTACCTTTGTTATGTTACTTTCCTGTTGTTGGTTCCCTTTCTCCCTGCTCTGTTTAATTCCTTGTCTTCCTTGGAGGATTCATTCTGTTGGGGATTCATGGATTTGTAGTCCTCATTATCTCTTTCTTAAATACACCTATCAGATTGATTTCACATCATTCAGAACATTTTGGAGTGCTGGCTTGGTGGTCATGAATTCCTTCAAGTGTTTTTTTTTGTTTTGTTTTGTTTTTTTGGTACTGGGGATCGAACTCACAACCTTGCGCTTGCCAGGCAGGTGCTTATGCCACTGAGCTAAATCCCGGACCCCTTCTTCAAGTGTTTTTTGTCATGGAAGTATCTTATTTCCGAATCCATTTTGAAATATAGTTTTGTGGGTACATCAATCTGAGTTGGAGGTTATTTTCTTTTAGGGCTTGAAATGTTTCATTCCAAGCTCTTCTTGACTTGAGTTTTTAAAAAGTCTGCTGTAATTCTAATAGACTTACCTTTACAGGAGTTTGTTTCTTTTATCTAACACCTTTTATTTTATTTTATTTATTTATTTATTTATTTATTTATTTATTTTCAGTACCGGGGATCAAACTCATGACCTTGTGTTTGCCAGGCAGGTGCTTATGCCACTGAGCTAAATCCCTGGTCCCTATCTAACACCTTTTAATATTCTGTTCTTGTGTTGAATTTCTGGATCTTGATTTTTATAAACCTTGATGTAGGTTTTTTTTTTTTTGATCATGGTTAATTGGAGTTCTATATGCATCACTTATCTGTAAATGTGTTTGGGAAGTTTTCTGATATTATTTGTGTGAAGAGATTTCGTATGCCATTTGCACTGTTCCTGTTTTTTATTAACTCCAGTCAATATTATGTTATTCTTCTTGGCATCATCAAGCACCTGTTCAATGGATTTCACATCATTCATAGCTAGTTTTAAGACATCTTTATTTAATTATTATTAACTACAATTCTTTTATATCTGATATTCTTCCCTGACATTGGTTCACTCTGTGCATATACTTTCAATTGAACTTTTAATCTCCTGCATACCTGTTGAATCTATTTCGTGGATTTCATTTCTTTCCTTTGTTGAGCATTCATGGTTTCCATCATTTCCTCAAATTCCTTTATTTTTTTAAAATTTGTATCTTCTCTAGAGTCACTAATCATGTCTTTCATTGTAGTCACCATCTCTGTAGTTATCTAAGAGTTTATTTCTGACTTTATGTTTTCTAGAGCCTCATTCATCTTCATTGTTACCTCTGCTGTTACCACTTCAGAGAGTCCAGTGGCTTTCAAATTGTTCTACCTTTTTGCTTTCTGTTTGCCTTTGTAAACATAGAAGTTTAGGGTTTCACTTTGCCTAAGTGTCTTCTCATTTTCTAATTTTTAAATTTTAATTTCTTGTTTGATGCTTCAAATAGCTTATGGCAGTTATCTTTATTGCTGGTATTTAGAAACCTTAGGAAATGTGTAGTTCTCAGAGATGTGTTCCAGGTATAGTTGGCTTTTGGGTTTTGACACTGTTGCAAGATCCTACCTCTTCAATTTATTAGGGATGAGAAATTGCTGCCTCTCTGGCCTAGCCTCTGGTTCTTTGCACTGGTGTGTATTTTTTTTGTGACCCTTAAGCAATCTCAGTCCCATCATACCAGGAAGAACAACTGATTAGAACAATAACGTCATATTGGCTACAGTATTACAATCAGCAACAACAATGGCATCAAACACTGCCTAGAAAATGACAGAGTGGGAACTATTAATTCACCACCTTTAACTGTCTGAACTACTTTGTGGTTATATAACAAAATCTAAAACCAGTCATACAACTGTGTATAGTAATTATGTCCTCATTATGGTATTTTTACTCTCAGGATAGAAAATTTAAAAAGTATTAGTGGGAGAAAACAGAGAAATAGAAGACAAGGAAGAGTAAAAATAAGCCGAGAGGACAGAGGAAAGTTCTGCAAGTTTTGGGAAACTGATGAAGCAGACAGAAGGCACAGGGAGAAGGAAGAAATAGAAACAAGAGAAGAACAGTTTTTCCACAAAAAAACTGGAAATAGCACTCACTCTCATATAAAAACAAGGACAAACAGTCAAGAAAAAAGAAAACAAAAGAAAAATCAAAAAATGAGAAAAAAATTCCACTTCAGCACATCTCCACTGTCCCTGGCAGACAAAGTGGACAGAGTTTAGATCCACGCTGGTTAATCCCGTCAAGCCCCCTGTGGATGTTGTGGTAGGGCAGTGGATAATCCCAGCAAATCTGCACCACTAATTCTGCTGAAGTTCAGGCTGATTTCTGGCTGTTAGGTTGGAACCTGCGTTATTCAGCCTGCAACACTCCGTGTACCTCCTTCAGGCTCGAACTTGGCTCCCTAACTGAACTCAGCTTGTCGACCTCTTGCTGATTCGAATTGAGTTTAACTTGACCCTTACGCCATTAGCCATTAGATGGAGACAGCCTATTGCTGCTCTGAGTGCAGAGGTCAGTTGGCCCCACTCCAAGTTGGGTACCAGCTAAGTGCCTTTTCGGGGGGGGGGGATCTGAACCCGATGCAGCCCCCCCCCCACTATATTCCATGGGTGCATTTCTCCATGAATGCCTCTGGGGCTGTTGATAGTCAGTAGTCACCATGCATCTGCAAATCCAAGCCACCTTCCCACACAGTGAGTCCAGGCTCAGCGAGAAAGTGCTGATTGCCACCCCCTTCTTCATTCCAGTCTCTCCCTCTGGGCTTCGATTTTCACCTCAGACCTTGTGGGGTTCTGGAGGCCCTCTTCCTTCCTTCTCCTCATATTGCTATGTTCCAGCATCTGGACCCCAAAATTCAGAAAGCCTATTCTCTACCATGACATCTTCCTAGAAGTCTTGATCTGTTCATATCCGTTTATCTGGCCTTTGAGAGATGCATCTCCAGCCACAGCTCTAAGGTGTTCTCATGTTCGACAGGGACTCCCTTGAGGGCCTAGCCCTGTCTGATTACCTATAATATTTCTACCCATTTTAGCTATCAAGAATCCTTCTGCAGGGCTGGGGATTTAGCTCAGTGGCCTAAGTACCTGTCTGGCAAACTTAAGGTCGTGAGTTTGATCCCCAGTACCAAAAAAAAAAAAAAAGAATCCTCTTACGTTAGCCTCCCAGCATGCTGGGATTAGAGGTGTGCACCACCATTTGTATTCCATCTTTTTTTCTAACTTAATTATAACTTTGGAAGATAATAAACTCATGTTTAAAAATAACAGTACAATATATGGGTTGGGAGCAAAGCTCAGTGGTAGAGTACTTATCTAGCATACAGAGGGAGAAAGTAAATACCAGTGTACTTTACTACAATGCTTTGGAATTAGAAAGAGCCTTAGGACCCAAATTTAACTAACAGGGTTGGGATTTAGCTCAGCGGCATGAGCGCCTGCCCGGAAAGTGCTAGGTCGGAATTCTATCCCCAGTACCAAAAAAAAAAAAAAAAATTGACTAATAGAAGTTAAGCAGATAAAGTTGCAAGTGAACTCATAATTTTGGCTATAATTTTATCCTACACAATGCTCTGCATTCCTGGAAGGAGAGAACTGTGTTGGACCCATGAGGGTCAAGAACACAGGCAGAGATACCAGGAAGTCTGATGAGCCGCCTCCCTCATTTTATTCGAGCCATTGTACTTCCAGATGTTTTATAATGTGAGCAAGATGAAGGTCTATCTTGCTTGGTCAGCATGGTTGAGATTTTTTTGCAGGGAGTGGGGGGTGGTGTGGGAGACAAGGTCTTGCTATGTTTGTCAGGTTGGCCTAAAAGAGGAAAAACAGCTGAGCATGGAACCACATGCCTGTAATCCCAGCACTCAGGAGACTGAGGCAGGAGGATCACCATGAATTTGTGGCCAACTTGGGCAGTGTAGTGAGTTCAAGGCCAGTTTTAACTATATAGAAACCTCCTCCCACCAAAAAAAAAATCACATGACTAGAAAATGACAACATTTGGACTTATGCCCAGGTCTGTGGGACTTCAAGGCCCAGCCTGTATATCATATGCTTTTATATGAGATTCTTAGATGGGCAGAACAGAAAGTTTCTTTTAAAATTGCACTGTGGGAGCCAGTGGCAGCCCTGTGTCCTGGGAAGAGAACCAAGAAGAAGCCAACCCCTTCCTGTGAGCCAGCAGTGGTTGTGGGCTGGGCCAACCCTTCCTGTGGGTCAGCCAGTGTGCAGGTTGAGAGACAAGAAGTGCCAAACAACCTATACCCCTAGAAGCAACCAGCTGGTTCAGAGAAACACAGGCTGAGATGCTAGCCACTGAAGTAAAAAACCAACTTGCTGATGCCTGTGTTGTTTGGTGGACTTTGCAGGCCTAAAGCCAGTGGTCTGAGTATCTATTTAGAGGATAGCAATATGCAATATAGCAACTGTGGGGGATTTCCTTCTGAAGGTGGTAGCTATTATAATCCATATATTTTCCCATCCACCTCACAATCTGGAAAATTATATTTGTAATCCCACTGATTCATTATTGGAATCTCAGCAAATTAATTCCAATCTACTACCTCCAGTACAACCCATAGCAAGAATAAAGACACTAAGACATATTCATAGTCACAGGCAGTCAAGGGGTCCTGAGTCTGGTCCGGGTGAGGATTCATGGAACAAAGGCCTTGGCCCAAGGCCTCCCCCAGAATTTATTATCTCGTGGAGGAGGGAGTGCTTGAGGATGAATGACAGTGAGGATACCTGGAATTGCATCAGCAAGGTGAGCTGAACTGGCCCCGTGGGGAGCAAGTACCTCTGCAATATGCAGGGGGGAGGATATGCAGGAAGACCAGTTTGTATAATTCAATTAAGGCAGCATTTAAATGGTTTTAGGAGGTTGCTGCTTCAGTCTCTGATAAGTAAACTTTTGTGTCCTGGGATGTCATACCCTCTTATCTCGTCGCTGGAGCCCAGCTGACATTCCTGTAGCTACTTGGCTCTGCCATCCCTCTGTGCTCAACCATTTATAGAGAACATGATGTGAAGAAACAGAAAATTGTTGGCTGGCCTCAAGGATTACATATCAGTACCTCAGCTAGCCTTATTTCCATCACTTAGAGCCAATTGAAGGGAGAAGGAAATAGCATAGCCAGCTCTGTACATATCACTACCTGGAGACAGGGTGCCCAGGTCACCTCCTATAGTAGCCATTGTTAACTCCCTATTATCTTCTTTTAAAGTCCTGTGATATTTTCATTGTTCTGTTTTGTTTGGTTTTATTTTGTTTGATTTTATTATATCTGGTAGCATGGGCAACTATGCCAAAGATAACAAGATATATTATGGTAGGCATTGTTGATTTCCTATTAGCTTGTTTTGAAGTTCAGTATCACTTTCATTGTTGTATTTTGATTGGTTTTATTCTGTTCTGATTAGTTAGATTTTATTATGTATGATGGTATAGGCAGCTATTTTGAAGATAACATGAGGCATTATGTTAGCCATTGCTGATTTTCTATTACCTGGTTTTGAAGTCCTGTATTACTTTCACTGTTTTGTTTCACTTGGGTTTATTTTGTTTGATTTTGTTTGGTTTTATTCTCTTTAAAATAAAAAAATTTTTTTAAATTTAAATTGCTTTTTGGGCTAGTTTTAGTGATACATACCTGGGTTTCTAGGACTCAGGAGGCTGAGGCAGGAAGGATCACCATGATTTAAGGCCTGTATAGGCTAATAGTAAATTCAAGGCCAGCCTAAACTACTTGGTAAGATTTTTGTCTCGAAACAAAACAGAACCAAAAATTACACATTGGGCTGGGGATGTGGCTCAGTGGTAGAGTGCTTGCCTAGTATGTGCAAGATCCTTAGTTTGATAACCACTACCTGCAAAATAATACAACTATGCACTTGTATAAGACCTTGAGCCAACAGCATACCACACTCTTATTAAAGGAAAATGAATTATCTCTGACCCTACTACTCTCCATGATACTTTCTGCATGAATGGTTGGTTTTAGTCCATGCTGATGTGAATACAGGCTTCAGCCATTCCATGCATATCAGTCACTATTCAGGTTTCTAAAATCTAACAATATTATTTCTTGAAGTTTCTGTAAGTCTCATGTAAATTCTTCTAAAAAATCATCAGTTGCAAGCTGTGAAATTCTGAAAAGGGGAAATTTTCATCAGTGCCATCACTACCCCCAAATAAGTACAAGTGCTGCTTGCACCCAGATTTATTTCATTCCTGTCCTTGGTTTACCCATTTCGTTTCTGCACAGTGGAAGTCATGGCTTGTGAATTTTGTGTGATCTCATTTCTGCCTGCTGTCACATCATGTTAGCCAAAAGTTCCACAAAGGCAAAATTTGCCCCTTCTCATTCACCTTTGTGCTTAGCAGGGTATAATAAAGTTGATTTAATAATTTTTGTGGACTGAATGTTGCTACATACTCTTTCTTATTAACACATATATACCCTGCAACGTTCTGTTTATTTACTGGATATTGCATTTTACTTTTAATGTTTTTAGAACGTGCCAGTTAGTGGATGCACATTAACTTTCCTTTAATTATTGGGTATTTCAGTTGTCTGTAATGCCTTGCTTTTATGAATAATGCATTGATGAAAAGTTTTGCATGTGTGGTTTTCTGTCCATTTAGACTATTGCCTTAAGACATAAACTCCTTGGTTTATTATGAGGTCAAACGGCTCAGGCAGTTTTTTTAAAAAGTCTTGATGTATTTATGATTTGGGGGCTTGGTGCTAAGGATCAAACCCGGGGTCTTAGGCATGCACAGTTCACACTCTGCTGGGAGCTACGCTTCCACCCCAGAAGACGCTGCCTATGGATGACTGGAGCATTTGATACAGGTGAGAACAATGTGCTCATTTCCCTACAACCTCACTTGCCCTATTTTTTTTTTTAACTTTTCCTATTGCTTTAAACAGGAGAATTTTGTAATCAATTAACATGCTATTTAACCTCAGTCTCCTGTCACAGGCATACTAAGCCAAGTGAGTACTCATTAAAATGTGAGCCTATTATTTTGGCCCTGGCCTTAATAGCCCTGCTGTTACCCAGTGCATAATAAATGCAGGTGCAATTCAATTGTATCTCAGCCTCTAATTTTTATCACAAGCCTATAAAGGACAGTACCAGTTGTAATTATTGTAAAATTATTATATTTTTGCACATGGCTTTTTTGTCTTTCCGTGCTGGGGATTAAATTCACAGCTTTTTAGCACTGAACTTCATCCTCTTCTCTCTTTTTATTTTGACATAGGGTCTCAATTCCTCAGGCTGGGCCTGAAATTGAGAGCCTCCTTCCTTGGCCTCCCTGAGTTGCTGGAATTACAAACATGCACCATGGGGCCCAACTTGTTCATGTGGCTTTTTAAGCTGCAAATGAGCAGGTTGGTCTTTATGTTAGATACTATCAGCAGCAACAGCCTTGTTTTCTACAAATGAATTCAATGACTATATCTGTACATATTGATATCTATATCCATCTTTATTACTGGAAATTCATGGGACATCCCAGCTCTGAAGCCATAAATTTCTATCTGAACTTAACATTAGTAGTCACCAGAGGCTTAACTAAAGTCACAGTGATCTTTGATGTATTTACGAGTGATCAATATAAAGTATTTAATGAGTTATTTGCCAAAGTCCAAATAACCAACACCTGAGTGTATTACCATCCTGTGTGAACTAATATTTTAGAAGAGCTTGTTAAAGCCTTGATCACAGAAATGGTGAACCTAGAAGTAACCCTGGCTCTAAATCACCATATGGAGTTTACATTGAACAACTTAGATAGAATAAAGATCTGCCAAGTACAGGAAACTATTAACCCCAATGGATGTAAACACTGTGTGCCATACATGAGCTAAGTTTAATAGTATCATCAAGAATGAACATCAAGGGCCAGGGATTTAGCTTAGTGGCAAAAGCGCCTGACTGGCAAGCACAAGGTCATGAGTTTGATCCCCAATACAAAAAAAAAGAAAGAAAGAAAATCAAGATGGGGGAATGAGGGAAGGAGGGAGGGAGGGAGACAGGGAAAGGAAGGAGATTAAAAAAGGAAATGAGGTATACTATGTGCATGTACCCCTGCCATGACTATAAGCTGCCTGGACTGCAAACATATACTAATAAAATTTTAAAAAGTCAAATAAATCAAACGACTTACAACACCGTAGCAAAGCAGAGTGGGTAGGACATGCATTAAAGGGGTCAAAGTCACCTGTCACCCAGTGATGGCTGCCCATAAGGAAAGAAGGGTGCCTCTCTGGCTGGTCCTCTTGCCTTTCCTCTCAGCACTGCTGGTGACGGGGTGGGGGAGGGGGGTTGGGGGTGTTGCTGCTTGCCTGTGCTGGTTACCCACTGCTCAGAGAAGGGGGGCTGCGGCTGGCTGAGGTTCATCAGGGAGGGGCCTGGAGCACCCCGCCTCAGGCCTGGCAGGAAGGGCTGCGAGGGGCCAGGGAAGGGGCCTCAGCCAGTGCGAAACCCCTGTGGCCTGGGCGGGCCTGTCTCTGAGAGGGGCAGCTTGGCGCATTCTGTCTTCCTGAGTGCTGGGACCCAGTGGTCTCCATGGAGACTTCCTCTGTCTCAGAGAGACCACTGTTTTACTTCAGTTTTCTTTTTCTTCCATGCTTGGGAGCTTACCTAGGGGGTCCTGCATGCTGAGCAGGTACTCTACCACCAAGCTACATCCCCAGCCCTATTTTGGCTTTCAATTTTCACAAAAGTGCAGGTCTGTATTAAACCCTTAATAGGTCTCTCTCACTGACCTTTCTAGCTAACCACTGTCCCCACCTTGCTAAGCATCCTTTTCCTTCTATCCTACCCCATCTTACCCTGCCCTACCCTTTCCAATCTTACCCTCCTCTACCCCACCCTACCCTACTCTACCCCTCCCTACCCTACCCTACTCTCCCCACCCTAACCTACTCTCCCTGCCCTACCCTACTCTCCTTGCCTTACCCTACTCTCCCTGCCCTACCCTACTCTCCCTACCCCACCCTACTCTCCCTAACCCACCCTACTCTCCCTACCCTACCCTACTCTACCCTACTCTACCCTATCTTAACAGGATCTCTGTCAGTTGCTTAGGCTGAGCTCAAATTTGTAATACTCCAGTTTAGCCTCCCAGATTTCTAAGATTAAGGGTGTGTATGCTACACCCTGCTAGTGGTGTTTCTATTAATTTGAACAGAATTTTATATGTAGTTATATATATAATAGTGTTTAGCTATTGCATAAGTAAGTTCATACTATATGTATTGTTCTACAATTTGCCTTTTAAAAAAAGCGAAATTAGCAACGTGTCTTAGAGAACTTTGCACATTGGACTCCATACTAATGTTGCAATCCCAAATCAGACAAAGCCAAGAAAGATATCCAAAATTCAACTGAACTCTGCCCCCAAATTTGTGGAGAGACTAAACAGTGAACACCCATATTCTTTCCAGCCTGATAGTCACCACTCTCACTGGCTGTCACAATAGCTGCTGGAGATTTGTGGTTCTAGAGTAAGAATATATGCGAAAAACCAGAATTCATCCGTTCCCAAGGTCTCAAGAATTAGGAAGGCTGGGCACAGTGGCAGGTACCTGTAATAATGCCAGCTGCACGGGAAGCTGAGGCAGGAGGATTGAAAGTTCAAAGTCAACCTGGGCAACTTGGTGAAATTCTATCTAAAAATAAAAAGACTAGGGCTAGGGATGTAGCTCAGTGGCTTAAGTGCCTGCCTGGCAAGCACAAGGTCCTGAGTTAAATTCCCAGTGCCAGAAAATAAAATAAAATAAAATAAAATGACTAGAGCTGAGCCAGGCATGGTGGCATATGCCTATAATCCCAGCATTTGGAGGATGAGGCAGGATGCAACTTTGAGGCCACCATGGTGAGTTCAAAGCTAGCCTGAACTACACAGCGAGATCCTGTCTCCAAACAAACAGACAAAAAACAAACTAGGGCTGTGTAGTAGAGCTCTTGCCCAGCATAACTGAGGCTGTGTATTCAATTTCAACCCAGAGAACAAGGTAAATAAATAAATAGCTAAATATAAAAGGCTGGGGATGTTCCTTGGTGCTCCCAGAGTTCAATCCATAGTCCCATAAAAAAAAGAAAATTACCCCCAAAGGTACCCAAATACATTTAACATAGCCTATTGAAACAGTGAATTTTGTGTAAACTGAGTGTTTTTGTTTTAAGAAATTGAAGAATAAAACCACAGACAAAAGGAGATCCTTCTGTCACAGCCTCCCAAGGGGCCAGAATTATTTGCATGCACCACCAGGCCTAAATCTATCACTTTTAATATTTTTAAAAAGTTATTCCAGACACACAGGGCATACACAGGAACAAGCATTCTTGAATATACCTCTTTTGAATACTTGTATTTTGTTGTTGTTGTTTTTCTGAATTAAATCCCAGTGAGGGAGTTACTTGCTCAAATGGTGAGGAAACTGAGAAACTCAAGTTCCGACAGGCAGCAAAGTCGGGGAGAAAAGGGGCTCTTTCTGGGGCCCCATGGGGCCCTCATTGCCAGTAGGGAAGCCAGAATCCTGCCAAGCAAGCCACTCCCCTACAGCTAGCCTGACTTTCTCCTCTGCTTTGTGTCCACCCGCCTGTAGGCGGAGCACGGTATGGCTCTCAGGACACAGGAGCGCCCTGTCGCCAGCAGTGCACAATAGGGCTTTGTCTCTGTCTCCCCGGGGAACCCTCCCCGTGCGGGTAGCAGGGGCGAGGCCGTGCTGAGCACTGAGTCTGAACTCTCAGCTCCTGTCCCAGTTTTCACAGTGCTGGCCCTGGCCACCCACGTAGGCATCTCGGATGCTTTATTTTTCAGAGCAGACTGTAAAATGTTTAGTCTTCAGAGTGGAAATGTTTATTGACTACTAAAAATGCTGCTATGCTGATGACAGAAAATACATACAGCAGGTATCCAAAGGAACAGAGGGGGTGTGAGAAATCAGATAATGTTAGATACGACCTGTGCAAGCCAGAGTTCTTTCTTCCCACCTCGAAACACCTGAAACACAACTCGAGTCTTGTTGGAAATGTCCATTTCGTTACAGATGCAGAAAGAAATTAAACAGGCATTTCATTGTGTGTGTGCATGTGTGTATATTTACACGCATAGATATACACCACCCACCATAGCTAAGTAGTAGTATCAACTTCATGTACAAAATTAGATCAATGGCATGTGGGAATAAATCTGTTTAATTTTTTCCTAAGTTTTCATTAATTTAGTGAACATAAAATTTCCCAGGATGCAGTGGTAGCACATGCTGGTAATCCCAACACTCAAAAGGCTGAGGCAGGAGGATTGCCAGGAATTTGAGGCCAGTCTGGAGTACATAGTAAGTTCAAGACCAGCCTAGACTACACAGTGAGACCCTGTGTCAGAAGTTACTTTTTTCTCTCCAAATATCTCATTTTTTTTCAGTACTTAGTTAGGCTGAACAAGGCTGCAAACAAGATTTATATGTTGTCTGTCTTTCTTTCTTTTTGTCTTTTTTTTTTTTTTTTTGCGGTACCAGGGATTGAACTCATGACCTCACACTTGCCAGGCAGGTGCTTATGCCATTGAGCTAAATCCCCAGCCCTTCTTTTTGTCTTTTTTGAGATGAGTTTTCGCTATGCAGTTCAGGATGGCCTATAACTCACTTTGTAGTCCAGATTGGTCTCAAACTTGCAGTAATCCTCCTGCCTCAGCCTCCCAAGTGTTGGGATTCCAGGTGTGCACCCCCATGCCTGGCTATATACTGTATTTCATTGATATTTAAGTCTTTTAATTTATGGGCTTCTCCGGTGTTTTTACAATGGCTTGCTACTTGTCAAGACTGAGTTATTTGCCTTTCAGTGTCTTACATTGTGGATTTTATTGATTGAATCCTAAACGTTAAGCACAGTCTTCTGTGCTTGCCCAGAATTGTAAGGCTAGGTTCCATCCCTAGTGTGGCCCCAAAACACAAGCCTCACCTTCTTCTATTCAAGTAGTTTTGTAAAATGTCCTTGGACCTACAAGATGGATGGGATCAGGTCTCCTTTCTGGGCAAGAGCGTATCTATCACTTGTGGAGCTGTGTATTTCTGTCAGCACATGCTTGGTGAGCTTCGATGTGATGTTAGTGAGCATTTTCTGATGATTTTGTTAAGGTTTTACAGAGCGCTGATATTTAGATCGTGCCATTCCTTATTTGTCGGCTGGAATCGCTTCCTCATTGACTATTTAATTCACCCTGAATAAACTTTGTACACATCTTGAGCTCGGCTTCCCAGGAAGCAGAACCTAGAGATGAAGGCTTTGCTTGGTCCTAGGCAGCTGAGAGATGGGGCAGCAGGAACATCACTCCGAGGGAGTCTCCTTGCATAGACTGCTGCTGCTTAGGCCAGCTCCTGGGTTGCTCCTGTGTGACCACGGGAGGAGCCAAACAGAATGAGTCTGGGGTGGTTCCATGGCGGTAAGGGGAGGGTGTTCCTCTCTCAGCCTCTATCTATCACCCACTGGTCAAAGGTTGGACCATGAAGCATTAACTTCCCTCCTCTGCAGCGCGTTGTGCGTGGGCGCCGTGGATTCCCACAGTCTCCCAGAGAAACCCTGGGGAGGGAGCTAAGACAGGCTGGTCCTGCCCAAAGCTGGCCATTCAGTCTAGAACTCTCTGCTGCAGCAGTGCCTGGAGTAAGAGACGGGTGAGGCTGACAGAAAGGGTACAAAAGAAGTGTGAGACTCCATCTAGCAAAGTCAAGGAAAATGTCCAGCTCTTTCCCTTCCTTCCTCCTTTTTTTTTTTCTTTTGGACACAGGGTTTCACTATGTGGTTCAGGCTGGCCTTGGGCTCACTTTGTAGCCCAGGCTGGTCTCCAATTTGCCACAGTCCGCCTGCCTCAGCCTCCCAAGTGCTGGGATTACAGGAGTGCTCCACCACGCCCAGTTTACAACAGGCTTTCTCTAGCGCACACTGAAGGCATTCCTGTATGCTTGACGTTTCCCTATGCAGCTTCTTCCTCAGTGACCTCTTTCCTCCCGACGTGGGAGCGCTGGAGCCCTGTCCCATGCTGGCAAACGATGAAAGGGACAACACAGGAGGAGGTAGGGTGTGAGCCCGTTTCTTCGACAGTAAGAGGGGCAAGAAAGTGCACACAGTAAAGGCGAGGGAGCCCCGACTAGCCCGGAGGGTTTTCTGAGTGGGATACCTTCCGGGGCTCTTGGCCTAGGGGTTCTTAAGGGACTCACGAGGGAGCTCGGGCCGGGCCCTTGTGGAAGACGTAGAAGAACAGAATCCCCACCTTACCTGGAGACTGTATAGTGTTTGGTTGGTTCTTTGGCTTTGGTTTTTAAAAACACAGGACGCTTCACTTGCGCAGGGGCCTGGCTAATGTCTGTATCCTTCCAATTTTAGTATATTTGCTACTGAACTGAGCACTATACACACATATCTGTATAAATGTATATACAGATATGTATGTATGTATGTATATGTGTATGTATATATGTTGTTTCATTTCTTCTTTTCTTTTCTTTTCGTTCAGGACCTAGTCTATCCAGTGCTCATGCAGTGTCCCCTGTAGGACCCGCGTGCCCGCCCTCAACCCTGTCTGATCGTGCTCCGTTGGGTGTCCCAGACAGCCCAAAGACACCTGCAGGAGTTTTGTTTTCCCCCTGGGGTCCCTGGAGGGCCGTGACTGGGCAGGCTGTCGGGGGCTTCCCGACTCCATCTGAGGGCCACTGTGCTGCAGGCCAAAGAAGACGCTAACTCCTCTCTCGCTTATTCCCGGGAGGTACACGATCATTCTCCCCAGTCTGCTCTGAAGCCACGAGACCCCAGGCAGTTCGGAGGGTTGCTTGGGTGGAAGTCTGGACCGTGATGCAGCTTAGCTGTGTCACCCTAGAAAACTGACTCGTCTCTTTGCGTTTCGGTCCACAGCGGGGCTGGACAATAACGGCTTGTTTACACTCTGAGTAGCCACACTGAACACACCATCGTGTGGGACAGGGTCTCCTAACTTGCAATCCATTTCTGCGAGTGGGGTCGAACTTGGGACCGACCCTCCCGCCGCCTCAACCCCCCCAGTGCCAGGATGGCAGGACTGCTACTCTGGAGGGTCTGTCTGTCTGTCTGTCCTCCCTCTCTAAGAGTGAGTTTTTTAAAAAGTTATAATTATGATTCATGGATATATAATATTAGGTATGTTTCAATATCTAATATGCAATTATCATTATAAGGCATGGTTTTATTATATAGTTCAGGCTCACCTTGAATTCACTATGTAGCCCAGGGTGGTCTTGAACTCAAACCTATCCTTCTGCCTCAGCTTCCTGAATGCTTTTATTAGAAGGGTGTGTCACTGCATCCAGTTATTTTTCTTACTGATGCTCAAATGTATCCCACTTTGGCCAGAACAAGCTTCTAAAGTTGGTTCCAGATTCCATCGATGTTTACCTATTGATTTCTGACAGTGTTCTTGCTTTCTGAAATGACAAGGTATTCCAGGATTATGGTAGATAGTTCTTGTTTTAGACCTAAAATCAACCATTTCTTCAAGGCCTGGTTCCTTTAAAAGGAAAACTATCTTGGGTGGGTATTTAGCTCAGTGGCATAAGCACCTGCCTGGCAAGTGTCAGGTCATGAGTTCCATCCCAGGTAAAAAAACAAAAAAAGAAAGGCAAACCATCTTTAGAGGCTACAGAGTGGGATCTAGGAAGGCCTATTCTTACAGTTTGGTCAACATGCAGTGATGTTTTCAATGAATAGAACTTAGATATTGGTTTTAAAAAGAGAAGTATATCATGAGTTCCAGTTAATTCCAATTCAAATTTTGATATTGCATAAATTCTTCGAATATCTATTACTTTTATACTGAAAAAATGTTGATTCTAGGATATTGATGTAATTACTTCTAACATTATGATTCCTTTTCTTTTGTGGTACTGGGGATCAAACTCACAACCTTGCACTTGCCAGGCAGGTGCTTATGCCACTGAGCAAAATCCCCAGCCCAACAATTGTGATTACTTAAGAACATTTTTTTTTTTTGTCTTTGATACCTACATTCATTTGTTGGGTTTTTACTTTTGATTATTAAATATAACACACAAACTGGGTGTAGTGGTGCCTGTAATCCCAGAACTTGAGAAGCTGAGGCAGGAGGATCGCTTCAGGCTCAAGGCCAGCCTAAACTACACAGTGAGACCCTGTCTCAAAAAGACAAACATAAATAAATAAATAATAAAACGCATCACTCCAAAGTCGGATCTATAAAACAAGGTTTATTCAGCAAAGTCTTTCTTTCTCTCCTTGTCCCTTTCGTCCTGTTCCCTCTTCTCTTGTAAATTACCATTTTCCTTTTCTATATAAAATCTTTCTTAAAATCATAGTGTCCTGCAGGCTCAGTCTCCCTCCTAAGTAGCTCGCTGACAGGCATCCTCCGAAGCCTGCCCCAGAACAACCTGCGGTTTTAGAAGGCGCTCAAGTTCCTTCCACCCCTTGCAGGAAAGGCCGTGAGGGAAGAAAAGAGGGCTCCGCAGGCCTGGTATCCTTCGCGGAATCACCTCCCTTGCGGGCCAGGTGCGGCCCGGGGCGCTGAGCACTTCCCCTCTCGGTGCGCTGTGACTCAGCAGGCTTTCTGTTTACTGCCTCCGCCTCACCTTTGTCCCAGGGGAGAAACCGGTATTTCCGGTTATGAGGTCTTGTGGACCCAGCGATCCTGGTGAAGGGCAAGGGTTGGCGGGGGAGGGGAACGGGAGCTGATCATAAAACTTCATCCAAAGCATGAACTGTGTCTCCATCTTCCTTAAAACCAACAACCGTATCACCACCAAGCGCCCACTCCTAAAGGGCCCACAACCGCCTGTTCCATGATCTGTGAGGGGTGGCTGAGCTGACCCGGTCCTTGCACACAGCCCTGGACGCGATCGCAGAGCAGAGCCTGGGTCGGGGAGGCCCGGCTGGTTTTACTGGGCCGGGAGGCGCAGAGGAGCGCGCGCGTGGGCCCGGGCCACCAGGTCGCCTTCCTGGCCGCAGTCCTTGCCCCACCGCTGGGTGGCTCCCTCTCGGTCTCTCCACGCACCGCAAGAAGCGGCCTGGGCTGGGCGCCGGGCACCCTCCGGATCTCAAGGAAGCAGGTGAAAGCCTCGAACCACCCCCTTCCTTTCTGGGCCGCTGCTCCCCGCTCGCCACCGCCCAACTACCCCAGCCCCCACTCCAGTTACAAGTCCACTGTTCCTTCTTTCTCCCAAACCTCCAAACAGGAAATAGCCTGAGTCACAATACAACACAGGAGCGCCGGGGCAGCCTCCCGTGCTCCCGCCCCGGCCAGGGCTGCCAGCGAGGCGCGGGGTGCGCAGGGGACACCCGGGCCGGCCCGGCCGCTGTCACCCTACGAGGGACCCCTCCAGCCGCCACCGCCACCCATCTCCAGGCGAGTAACCCCCGCCCGAGAGACAGCCGCGGGGCTTCGAGAGTGGGCCGGGGAGCCGCCAGGGGCGTCCTCAGGGCCCCTTTCCGCGCGGCCGCGTTGGCTAGGGAGCGATTCGCGGGGTTCAGGATCGCTCGGGTGCTCTGGACGGGTCGTGGTGAGCCGCAGCGTGGGTAGACGCGAGTTGATTATCATCTCGAACTCCTGCTGGACTTTTTGACTCCTTCTCTCTGGCTTTTGCCCCTGGGGGTAGGCAGCCGGGCCTGCGGGGGTTCTTTTAGGGACTCGTCCCAGGGGAGTTTGCGCGCGCACCTGGGGCGCCTACAGGTGCCCCGCACCGCCTGCCCCAGGAAGCTGTTTCACTTGGCTGCTGAACTTTTATTTAACCAGATCGAAAAGGCCTTAGAGTTGCTGAGTGTCCTGGGTGAACGAGGGCGGAGGGCGATCCTGGATAGTGGGGCTCAGGTGGGAGGGTCCCCGGGCCGCCCCTACTCCCCCACCCGGAGGCTCTAGCTGGCCGGTGCGCATCGCCTGGCCGGGCTTTCTGCTCTTAGCGCCGCGTAGCCTTGGGAAAGATCCCTTAAACATTTACTTTTGTGCTTTTGGACCGGTCTGTAAGTGAGGGGCCGAGGTGTCCACGTTAGGGCCTTGTTAGTTTTCTGGGGCTGCGCCGCGAGGTTCTTGCATAGAGAACTCTGGAAGCTGAGCTGGCGATCTTGCGGGCGGAAGGCGGCCACCGAATGCCAGGCATTCTTCGCTCTGGAGAGGGGTGTTTTCCACACTGCTTTGCAATTTGCAGGAGGCGGTTCTGCGCTGGGCCCACAGGTGGGCGGGCACTGGCGGCTTCTCTGGCATCTTTACCACCAGCGCTTGGTAGGTTAGTGAATTCTTCGAAGGACTCGTTTGCAGGTGCGGTGTGTTCTCTGCGGTTTCTGGGGAGGAGCCTGCTGAATTGCTATCCCCAAGGGATCTGTTAGAATAGTGCTGTCCTGTCCACCCGTCCCCAGCCTGTCCTTAAGGTTTTGCCCTCGGCTACAAACACACCAGAGCCTCCTGGATTACAGCGCCTCCACCCCAAGGTGACTGGCATCTTATTAAGCTTTTGGAAGTTTGTTAACGGTTTAGCCTACAGGTTTTTGTTTCTGGGCGCTTATGATTGTGGCAAAGATACAGAACATGAAAGGTGCCGTTTTCACCTTTTTAAACGTACATTTTGGGCGCATTAAGTACATTAATTGTGTTGTATGGTTACTAACTTTAAAAAAATAATTTTAAAATAATTTTTCAATCGCCACTAGCGCCATAGCTTCATCATCCTAAACAGAAACTGTCTTTTCTCTTTCCTCCCTAGATCCTTGCACTTCTGGATTCTTCTAACTTTTTGCTAGGGAACGCGGCTGAATAGGAGTGTGGAGTACAATGGAACCACAGAGGCAGGCTATAAAGAGACATTCGAGAATTCTTGAGAGGATGGGGTTCTGGGGGTGGGGCTTGGGCTTTTTCTTCCTTTCTCTTTTTTGTCTCCCTTCCTTCCTTCTTTTTTCTTTTTTTTAGGTACTGGAGATTGACCTCAGGATCTTCACACTGAGCCACAACTGCAGGCCTTTTCTTTTTTGAGACAAGGTCCTTGAATCCCCACATTGCCAGGGCTAGGTGGGACTGGTGATCCTGCTGTATCAGCTTCCCACAGTGCTGAGATTACAGGCTTTCTGCACTGCCAAACCCGCCTAACCTGGGAGCTCTTTTACTGCAGATAGACAATCCTAGGCCCACAAAGGCTTCCTTGTGTTTTGTCTGGAATGAAGTTACCTTCACCTTTCCTAATTATACTGGCATTATTTAAGTGTCCTGTTAATATTGGGTTTAGGTGGGAGATTTTTTTGTTTTTGTTTTTATTTTTGTTTTCTATCTCACTATGTAGTTCAGGCTAGCCTTGAATTTGCTTATGCCTTGAACTCCCAGTGATCCTCCTGCCTCAACCTCCCCAGTGCTGTTACAGGCATGCACCACCACACCCGGCTAGTTTTGTTTTTCTTAAACATTGACACAAACTTAAGTTTCTTTTTTTGGGGGGGTGGAGGGTGCTAGAGATGGAATTTAAGGTGTGGCATATATGAGACATGTGCTACACCCCAGTCCTCAATCTCAATCCTTTTTAAGAAGGAAATGAGGAGAAGTTGTCTCCTTAAATGGCCTCAAACTTGAGATTTGTGCACTTCGGCCTGGCTAGTACCTGGGAGTACAAGTGTGTGCCACCACGCCTGGCTCTCAAACTCATTTGTCAAGTAGTTGGAATAAACTTTGAGAATAAAGGTTTATTGGAGGGGGTGTCATAGCACGATTTTAAGAAAAAAAGGATTTGAAATAATTTTTCAAAATACCCCAAACTAAGTTGGGTGTGGTGGTACACACCTGTAATCCCTGCACTCAGGAGGCTGAGGCAGGAGGATTGCTGGGTGTTCAGGGCTAGCCTGGGTTACATAGTGAATTCAAGGCCATTCTGAACTACATAATGTTCAAACAAACAAACAAGCATCAACAAAAGAATGTGGTTTGGGGATGGTAGGAAGACCTACTGAGTGGCTGGGTCTTCATGTTCCCCAAATTCATGTCTTTAGATTCTTGCCTTTGATTGTGTTGAGTTTTCATCAGAATGAGGTTTTCACATTACAGAGAGGAATTATAGCTTCCTTTGATTGAAATGTCCCTCTGACATGGTTGAAATTCATGTGGGAAAGGTTTGGCAGAAAATGCACTGTAGAAGATTCTTTTGTTCACAGAATTCTAGTAAGGCAAAAAGGGAAGGATTGCCCTCCTTCTGAACGTTCTCTTCTGAAATAACAATGTAGCTCACTATTTTATTGGCTGCACAAATGCTGTTTTGCAGTCTACACAGTGAAAAAAATTCTCTAGAAAATGTCCAGTGAGTGGTTTTCTAATGAGTGGCTTTATCAGCTTCTCGGATGCCTGGGAAGTCGCTTAATGAGTTTAATAAAAGCAGACACTCAATAACTATTGCAGGCTTTGAGTCAGTCTTCACATTGTAATATGTAAATTTAACAACCCCTTGGGTGATTTTGATATATGATTAATTAGGTTTGGGCGTCACTTGGATAAACATACACCCACACGTTGAATGCAGGTGCAAACCAAGATGTAATGTGTATGTGTGTGTTTGCTCACGCCAAGGATTAAATCCAGGGTTTTGTGCATGCTAAGTAACCACCCTATATCTGGGCTAAACCCCAGCCCTTCATGCATAGGTATTACTCGGAAGTTATAGGAAACGACAACTTTAATGTGAAGTGAGATTCACAGTACAGTCATCTTTAAAATTAGATAGTCCAAGTTTGCCAAGTTTAATCACCCCTCCCCCCCAGTTAACACCTTGATGTTGATAATCACTGAAATTTACAATCCTAACATCTAGACAAGCCACTGGGCGAATAGTAGGGTATTGGACTACTTGTTTTAGCGTCAATGAATGTATATTGTGTCCCTATTTTCAATGAGGGATTTTTCAGATTTAGTTTCAGTAAATCTTTGTAATAACCTTGAGAGTGTTTGCTGTGTTTCTCATTCTATAGAAAAGAAAATTGAAGCCACCCTGGATCTTCTTGCTTGGGACCTTGGTTTTTTCCATGTAGAATTATGGGTCCTTGCCTGCCTACTCCCCTGATCTCCTGAAAGTGTCTGTTTAATTCTTCACTTGAGTCTTTTGGAATATCAGGGTTGAATGCTAAGCCCAAAAAGTGAGCCAACACAAGTGAATTCTGAAGGAGAAGACTCCATAGCAGAAGGTTCTTTCCATGTGCTCTAAGACCTCTGATTAGGTATCTCCTACCTGGTTTGAACGTGGTGTTGGTATAGCTAGCCTGGCTTCCAGCAAAGTCCGGTCTTGGACATTTTTCTAAAGGAGACGGTGAAAAGTGATAGTCAAAAGTGTCATCCCTGCCTATAAACCCAACAGCACATACCTGCTTTTCCAAGATGCTAGTCAGTGTACAAGAAAGGACACAAGATTCAGTCGTGACAGAGCTGACCCCTGCTTTGACCAGCTTAATAAACCAGAGTGAATCTCATAAACTCAGAAAATTGAGAGGAATAATTATCTCTCTCTAAGCCCAGTATTATAGTGAGGACTCAAGAAGCTCTTATTTGTAAAGGTGAAACTAAAAGCTATCTTGTATATGGGAGGAATTTGTAATATAAAGGAGACAGAAAGAACCACTCATTTATCACTCTTTAGTTTACCTAACACTTTTTGGTTAACTGAATTTGTTTATAATTTTCTTGGAATTTAAACCAATTGAAAAAAAGTTTTATTGTGATATAATTCAGCTACCACAGAAATCCATCTGTTTGTAATGTACAGTTCGGTTTCCTTTGGTGTATTCACAGTTGTGGAACCATCATCCCCCAAATTTTAGGACATTTTCATTCTCCTTAAAAAAAAAAAAGCAAAATAACCCCCCCCCCCAAAAAAAACCCACAAAACTACACTACAATTGTTAAAAAAGGACTGGGATGTAGCTCAGTATGAAGGTTCTGGGTTCAGTACTGGGGCAGGGGAAACTTACATCTGTAAATTCTGTTTATTAAAATACGCAGTAAACCTTCTAGTATAGCTCACTGGATGAACGCATGCTTAGTTTGTGTGGGCCCCACAGTTCACCCCCCTACACCACATATAAATAAATACAAATCTACAGTAGGATGCTTTAAAGTCATATTAAAGGGGCTGGGGACTTAGCTCAGTGGCATAAGCGCCTGCCTGGCAAGTGTGAGGTCGTGAGTTTGATCCCTGGTACCAAAAAAAAAAAGTCGTATTAAAATGTTGCGTATATATTTTACCAGGCTGCTCTTTATTTATTCTCAAGTCCCCTCAAAAGAAAAGTAGACTAATAGTTATTTCTCAGGAGAACATTTTTGTTCTTTCTTCCCCAGACTGCAAGCCAGTGGTTTTTATCTGTAGCCACGTGAAGGGTTATCTTCATGCTCTATGGTCACAAATCATTTGACTTTCTGAGGTACCTGTTGGGTGTCAGAGGCATACTTCTGTAGGGCACTCAGCTTGTATGTTTTGATCTTGCCTTATGGGAAAATGTTGGTAGTGCTGAGAGAAATGGTGAAGTGAGCTGGATTTAAGAAAGAAAATTACTTGCATTTGAGAAATGCTCGGCACCATGGTAGACCAGTGTGTGGAAGGGTGGGGTACAGTGATTCTTTAGCCTGGGCAAATATTTGAACTGCCATGGACTATGAGCTCCAGTCTTGGGATTTCTCATTGAGTCCGGGGAGGTAACCTGAGACTCTGCATCTCCAGCCAGTACCCAACCAGTCAGTGCTGGTGGTGGTTGAGAACCAGGGGTTCAAGGGATTTGGCAGCATAGGGGAGGAGCAGTGAATGGGGAAACACTGGGTGTTGGCCTGGGCTCCCGTGGTACAGATACCTGGCGGTGTTGTGGAGCAGGTGCAGTCCAAGGTGTGGGGTGCAGACCCACTGAGTCTGTGCCATTGGAGGGTGGCCAAGCTGAATAACAAGGAGCCTGCAAAGAACAGCAGGGGTAGGTGAGGGTCTGAGCTGTCTGCAGCAGGTAGGTATTGTCCATGTGTGGCCTGTGATTTCCGTGACTGGCTCAGGAAGGCCAGCATTACCACCGGGCCTTGTGGATAGTGGGCTGTGGGCCTTGGGGATGCAGGGTCAAGTGATACAGGACCCCTTGTCCTTCAGGCCATAGGCCGGGGGTCATGCCTGACTCTTCTTCTGCTTGCCTATCTCTGATAAATCTAGCATTTACCTCCTTTATTGTGCTTGCCTGTTCAGCTTAATAGCTTTAAAGATTTGTGCAGCATACACCCGCTTTTCTTAGCACACTGATTATAAGCCGATTCTGAGAGTGGGTGCTGACATAGAGGAATGGTTTTGACGTCATCTGAATGAATCATCATGGTTTGCTACAGAAAACAAATCCAAGAAGGAGAGGGGCCCACTGTGAGGGTGATGTATTTTAGGCTTCCTGCTGGTTTCACAATGTCGAGACACTCCTTAATTTTCTTGTGTATTTCATTTTAAAGGGATTCTCCTTGTGTCTGATGTTATAAAATATTTTCATGCATTTTGGAAAGAGGCCAAAGCCTGTCCACCGTGTTGATGTCTCTGTTTGTCTATGTCTTTCTCTTTTTTTCCAGTACTAGGAGTTGGGCTCAGAACCTTCTGGCTGAATAAAATTCTCAGCTCTTTATTTTTTGATTTTGAGACAGGGTCTTGGTGAGTCACGTTTGTCCAGGCTGGCCTTAAACTTGCCATTCGCCTCCCAGAGTGCTGGGATTATAGGAGTACACCATCGGGTTTGGCTCCAAGGTGTTCTCTTTTTCGATTTGCCCTCCATCCCACACAACCTTC
Organism: Hydrochoerus hydrochaeris; assembly: GCA_004027455.1. NCBI lineage: Eukaryota > Metazoa > Chordata > Mammalia > Rodentia > Hydrochaeridae > Hydrochoerus > Hydrochoerus hydrochaeris. The sequence goes on along the minus strand of PVLA01001780.1, from coordinate 221,165 downwards.
TAAACACACCAATTCTTCCACACCCTGTATCGCTGGGTGTGTGAGTCCCCTGGTTAATAGACAGGACAGGAAATATTTCATCAGCATGCTTCCCTCGACAGGCACTGTCTTGGCATTCCCAGGACCACACCCAGGCCGGCTGATCTGTAGGAAGGACTCTTAGTGCTCAGCACTTACTTACACTCAGGGTTTAAGTAACTGAGGACTGGGACACACAGCATAGTCAGCAAAGGGAAACGAGCAAAGTCCAAGCTTCCAGACTCCTGGAAGTCACTCAGGACAGTCTTAATGTTCTCAGTGACAGTGGTGACTACGCACGTGAAGTCTTACTGACCAGGGAAGCTCACAAGACACTCAGTGCCCAGAGTTTCTGTCAGAAGGATTGTTCTGTTGGCATCTTCTCCCTACCATGTGTTAGACTTCAGCGTGAAACACATTTTTTGCTCTTAGCAGTTTAGGGATGCACACTGAGCCTTTCTTACCTCTTTTGGGAATAGGGGACGCTCCCCAAGCCCCAAGCGTTCAGGTATTAGCTGAGGGCTGTCCCTGAAGGCAGACCTTTCAAAGGACAGCAGTCAGGCCTGTGGCCTTCCAGGAAATGTGGATGGGAACGGAAGGTGAGACTGGCAGTGGGGACAGTGACCTTGGGGAGGGAGTCTGTCCCTGAACCCAGGGCCCAGTGCAGCAGCAGAGGGCAGGAATGAGCTGGGGTTTTGGACCTCAATCTTACTGTGAGGATGGTGAGCTCCTTTTCTGTCACTATAGAGTAGAAGAGGGCAGTGGTACACATGGGAAGGAGTTCAGAGCCCTGTTCATTCATCCATCTACACTTACCGGTGCCCCTACACTGGCAGGTACTGTGTCAGTGCTTGTGAGATAGTGGTGGGCAGGGCAGTGTCTGACTCAGGAGACCCGTGTTCTGTAGGGAGATGAGTAGGTACATAAGCGATTCAGTTAATGTGGTGGGGGTATGCCAAGGCACTGGGGCAGTTCCCCCCTGGTGGGTAAGATAGGGTCTTGTAATCAGACCAGTACTTCCATTGCTTATTCCCTGTGCAGCCTCAGGAAAGTACTTAGTCACATGATACCTAGGAGTCTTTATCTCACAAAAGAGAGTTCATAGCCACTTCTTAAATCTGTTGAGAGAAGTAACAAGACCAAGTATAGAAAGCAGGTATTTCAGTGACTGGAAAGTGGAAAAGGTCACGAATTAGTGGTTCGGTGACTCCCAGTGGGGAGAGGGTTGGTGTCTGAGAGACCGGCCCCCTCGCTGCCCAGATAGACCTGAAGGTGTCCTGCTCCCCCTGACCCTGGGCTCCCAGGTGCACTGCAAGCTGTGATGTTCCACTTCCTGCTCCTAGAACCCCCTTTGCTGCCTTATTTTTCTCCCTCTTCCGGGTACTTTGCTTTCTGCCTGGGAAGCCCCAGATTTTTTTAGTCAACATAAGGAATATCTACTCATATATGTATTTTTTTTTAGTTTTAAAGACTAAACAAAAAGGCTAAAAACAATATAGGATTTCAAAAAAATAGGAAATCAACACTAGTTAATACATTGCATATTGTTTTCTTAAAAGTAGCTCAGATTACCAGATTTAGGCATGAAAAAAAGGATCGAACAATGAAAACACAAACTGTTCTTTTTGATGAACTTAAGAGGTTAGTAGTATAGTTACCTGTCTTGTATATAGATACATACACACATGTATATAAATACCTATATACATCTAATATTTTCCCTTTTCGCCTTTCCCAGTTCTTTTGTTTTGCTACGCACATTTTAAGACCCCTCTCACGTGCCCTCTCTGAATACTCCCAAGCTCAGCCCCTTAACCGGGGTTGTTGATTGTCTCCTCTGTCCCTGTCCCTTTCCTAGGCGCCTCACACAGCACGCAGGGTTGCAGTCCCTTGGTGCGGCATTACTCTGAATGATTCTTCAGGCAGGGTGGCTTGGTCTTACTCAAGTGCCCAGTGTCAGTCTCATAGATTCCCCGCTGGACAGTGAATGGCTGAGCATGCCATTGGCCTAGGAATCCAACATGAAATGGGTGCAATGTCAGCAAGATAGGTCTCTGCCCTCACAGCAGATCTTATGGTCTAGAGAAGGAGGCGGGCAGTAAACAGGTAAATGCATACAGTGTAACTAGGGGCTGCAAAGTGCAAGGAGGAAAACAGTGCAGGAGGTGTGAGGGCATCTCAAGGAGGGAGGGGTGGGATGCCTGAACGGTGGCCCTGGGGACAGCATGGGGCATGTCTGTGGTGTGGGAGGCAGGAAGCTGTGGTCCCAGATGGGACGGATAGGTGGGGGAAGGTCGCCAGCCTCCAAAGATCAGGAGCGTTCGTACACTCGGTGGTCACTTGGAAGATTGTGTGGCCGTTTGGAGAGCGAGGCAGACTAGTGTCCAGAAACCTAGGACTGCCTAGAAGAGCAGTACCTAGTGAGTGCAGAGACCGGTCTGAGCTGGATCCAGGGCTATGGCAGGAGGGGTTAAACATTAACATTTGTATTTCGGATTCTGCAGGCAGACGTCTGCTATCAGGGTGCCCGCACGGTTGGTTTCTGGTGAGGGCTGGCTTACTGGCTTCTGGCCAGCTGCCCTCCTGTTCTGATCCACACATGGCCTTCCCTGGGCGCCTGAGTGTGGACAGACGTTTCTTTATAAAAAAACACTGACCCCACACAGGAATCATCACAACCTAATTGCCTTGCAAAAGTCTCATCTTTAAATATTATCACATGTTTGGAGTTAGGCCTTTAACATTTTGAGGGAATGCATACATTCAGTCCTTAACAACCCAGGCCAGAAATTATTTGCTGAGTGTGTAGTAACCACAAGTAATATTTATTTTTTATGGTGTCAGGGATCAAACTCACGACCTCGCATTTGCCAAGCCACAAGTAGTGTTTAAATACAGTTTTTGGGTGAGCTACACCTAAACGTTTTGCGTATAAAAACTTCATTTAATCTTCACACAGCCTTACCACATAGGTGCTCCTGTTAGCCCCACTTTACAGATCAGGAAACTCAGGCCCTGGAGAAGTTCATAGACTGCCCGGCACCTTATATGCACACAGCCGGTTATGTGGAAAGGTAGATTCACATCCACACAGTCTGGTTTTAGACTCTATAGAGTTTTAACTCTACACACCCATGCCTTTTACTGAGGAAGAGAACACTAAATTATTGGGCATCTATCATATAGCAATTCCTGAACGAGGAGGCATATTATAGCTATAAGGATAAATACGACATTATACCTACCTCTCAGGCTAGCTAGATGCTTAGGGAGACAGATTTGTAAAAATATAATTTTTTAATGTCAATTAAAAGAAATGTATTTATATATTTATTTATTGCTTGTGGTAGTGGGGGTTGAGCCCGCCCAGGGCCTTTGTATTGGGCTACATCTTTAATCACTTTTTATTTTTAATTTTGAGACAAGGTCTTACTAAATTACTCAGTGTGCCAGGTGGGGCTCCTGTCTCAGCCTCCTAGAGAGTACTGGGACTGCAGGCCTTGGTCACTGCATCTGGCTGTCATGACCGGCTTAGGTCTCTACGTCAGTGTGATTTTTCTGCGCTAATGAAATCAAGGTAACTACTGTACGTTACTTTAGTGCCTATTCCCTGTGTATATTTATTGCCTGCCTCCTAGAAGTAGCCCCATATCATCTGGGACATTTCCTAACTGGGTATTGGAGCGGGGCAGATTCTTTCCCTGCCTCAATGGGTTTGGTGCTAGTTAGTAATCTTGTTTTTCTTGGCTCTGGCTTCTTGGCATCTCTGCTGACCACTGTCTTTGAAGGCTGGGCTAACTTCCCAGCCTCCTGTCTCCAGATGCATTCGCTTAATTTCATAGACTTAAAGACCGGCCCACTTTTGTTGTTGTTTTGCTGTGGGTTCTTGCTATGCAGATGAGGCTGACCTTGAAGTTGCTTCATAGCCCAGACTGGCCTCAGACAATTGATCCCCCTACCTTAACCTCCTGAATGCTGGGATTGCAGAGAACTGGTTCACTTTTTACCTCTCGATTTTCTAGTATGTCTATCAACCCCATGTGATGTAGGGCTTAGCCTGTTTCAGAAACAGGTACAATAAAATTCATCTAGTACTATCATGGTGCAGTTTGAGGAACGTAGAACTACTTGGGTATAAAAGAGCATTTTATTTTTCAGTACTGAGACTCAAACTCAGGGCAGAGTGAGCACTGAGCTAGATTGCCAGCCAACACCAGTACTTTCAGGTGGCCCATTGGATCTGCTTTTCTGTTCTCCTCTCCCCCAGTGCCCAGTGTTGGGTTAGAATTGATTTCTCTCTCCATCTTGCATGGAGATGTGTGCTTGATTTCGGAACATAAATTTTCTCCTGTGTCTTCCTGCCTGGTTGGGAACATGGTCTCCATCCCCTGGTCCCTTATTGTCATCTCTGTCCTCTTCTCCTTGAGAAGATGCCCGTTCTGGGTTGTGAAGCTGGTGTATTACAGACACCAGAGCTGACTCCCCACGCAGCCCTGCAGCCCTGTGCAGAGGTCAGGAGTCTCTGTCAGGGCCTCCTACCAGTGGGTGTTATAGTCAGTGGTTTGCAAGGGAATAGATTTGATTCAGGACACATAAATTTAAAGGAGTATCTGATAAGACTTATCTAAAAAGTCAAATGCAGAAGAGTGCAAGAGTTCGGTCTGCATGCTCTAGACCTGAAGAATCCTGCTGAGAGCCTGGATCCCATGGCAGCATCCTGCACAAGCCCAGCCAGAGGGCCAAAGCCCATGGCAATGTCTCATGCAAGTCCGTATGAAGGATTGGCACCAGGAAGGCCCAAAGGCCAGTGGTGGAAGCTAGAAAGTCTTCTCCAGAGGGATGAAGGGTCTGTGCTAGCAGGCTGAGGAATCTGCCCTGGAGCCAGGAGCGAGTCTCAAGGTAAGGACCAGAGTTCCCCCGAAGTGAACCACAGCCTCCTCAGCAACAGTGAGGACCTGAGCTCCTCTTCCAAAGATGACGGCCAAGTTTGTATCAGGAAAGCCAGCTGCAAGAAAGCTCCTCCTGGGGAATCCACAGCGTACAGTCTTCCCTTTCCATTCTTCTTTTATGCCGTTTGCAACAATCCCCAAGTGGGTCTTGCATGCTCAGAACCATGCTGACTCAGCTCAGCTGTGCCTTCCCACACAGGTCAGCCTTTAGTGAACCCACCACAGTGGGTTTATCTTCTTCGTCTTGAGTTTGGATAGATTTGGCTTCTGCTTCCAGACACGAGATCTTTCTCACAGTATCAGACTTAAAAAATGTGAAGGATCTCGTTTTCTCAGATAACCATAGGGGCTGGGATTTAGCTCAGCAGCCTAAGCGCCTGCCTTACAAGTGCCCAGTCGTGAGTTCGATCCCTGGTACCAAAAAAACAAAACAACAACAACAACAAAAAAAAAACCAAAACAGAATACAGAGTTCAGATAGTTAACCACCAAGTATGTGCTGGACCAAATCACAGGGCTGGAGATGCTCAGGCCTTCAGCTACTTTGGGGATTTCTTGTTTTTGTCTCATTGCAAAACTTGATGGGAGAATCTCCTCCTTCTTCCCTTCCCCTCCCTCCATTCTTTCTTGATTCAATGTTTGGCAGTGTTTTAGGTACACATAAGCTCTTGGAGGGACATGCCTGTATTCTTGTTGGGGTGAAAAAGGACAAAACCAGGGTCCCCTTGTCTCTAGATTCCCACCTGATGTGACACTTTCGTTCCCAGTTCATTTGTTGAAGTCCTAACCACCGGTATCCCCAGTGCGACCTGCTGCTTTATTTTGCTTTTTTGGTTCTGGGGGTGAAACTCAGGACCTTACACATGCTAGGTACACAGTACCATTGAGCCACGCTCCTAGCCCCATGTGACATTCCATGGAGAGTCTTTACAGAGGTAACAGCAAGTGAGGCCATCAGAGTAGACCCTAGTCCAAAACGATGAGTGTCCTTATGAGAAAAGGAAATGTGGACAGCCACACAGAGAAAAAGTCATGTGAAGATGCAGGGAGAAGGTGGCCACACACACCCAGTTAAGGTCAGAATGGGTCCCACATAGCCTCTGAAGGCCCAGCCTTGCTGGCACCTTGGTCTTGGACTTGTAGGTGTGAGTTAATACATTTCTTCATTTTCCTTTTAAGACAAAGTCTTGGTATGTTGCCCGGACTATATTCAAACTGCGTCCTCTTGTCTCAGCCTCCCAAGTAGCCAGGATTATAGGGGTGTACTACTGTGCCCAGCCCCTAGATATATGTATTTCTTTTCATGAAACTGATTGTAGTGGTGCTCACTTGTAATCCTGGCTACTTGGAAGGCTGAGGCAGGAGAATTGTGAGTTCAAGGCCAACCCAAGCAAGGCAATTTAGCAAAGCCCTATCTATCATCTATCATCTATCTAAATAAATAAATTTCTGTCAAGCCATCCAATCCTTGGTACTTTATTATGGCATTCTTAGCAAACTAATACAGACAAAACAAGAAATTCTGGGGCTGGAGTATGACCCAGTGGTAGAGTACTTACCTAGTGAGTAAGTACTAGTGTGAGGCCCTGATTTCTACCCCCAGCATTGTCAGAGAAAAGAAAAGAAAAGAAAAGAAAGAAGAAAAGAGAAGAGAAGAGAAGGAAAGAAGAAAGGAAGGCTAGGTAAAAGAAAGACCGTGCATGGTGGAACGCACCTGTAATCCCAGCACTTGGGAGGCTGAGGCAGGCGTGTCGTGAGTTTGAGGTCAGCCAGGGCTACATAATGAGCTCAAGGCCAGACTAAACCATCCCCTGTCTCAAAAATTAAATAAATAATAATAAATAAGAGAGAGAAAGAGGTAGATTGCCTAGAACTAAGAGAAATATTGATAGGACAGCTACCATGGCACACATGTCATCTCCAGCTGATATCCAGGGCTGGGAAGAACAAGTTGCACATCAGCTCATTTTCCCTTGCACACTGTAGGACCTTCTGGATTCACCAAGAAAACACCTTCATGGCAGGAAGTGGCTGCTTCCTGGGGCCCTACTGTGCACCTGAAGGACCAGCTGGGGCCACTGAGCAGGGATCGGCCCAGGGCCAAACCTGCATCTAGCAAGCAGGCACACACTGTAGAGGGGCTCTGGACAAGCCAGCCTCAGTGTGGAACTCGGACCTAACTGGTTTGCCTGCCTGCCTGCCTCCCCTCCTGTCTTCATCACCCTCCTTTCTTGGGGTTTAAACTAGCCCTCTTCCTGCCTCGGCCCCCTAAACAACTTGGATTATAGGCATCACCACTGTGCTCAGCCTGACCTTTTTTCCACGGCCCCAAAGAAACCACTTTTCTGTGCACATGCTTTAACTCAACATTTAAATAATGGTTGCGAGTTTTTATTAGTGCACTTTTGTCATACAGCGTAGTGATGTTCATTTTGGGGAACTGTTACGTGCATATAACGTAGCTTGATCGTTTTCAGTCCCATCCCTGTTCTGTCAGTAGCTGCAAGTTTTGAAATATTGATTAGAAGGTACTTGAGACAGCCTAGCAGCCTAGCAGTCTCAGCCACTGGCAGTAGATGGCTGTCTCTCAGTGCTTCCGACCAATGTGTCCCTCCCTAGTTCTTAGGGCTGACATGGGGAAGACTGTCCCTTTCCTACATTTGCAGAGACAGGAAAAGCACAACTTTGACTAACAACCCTAGAGAGCTGTCTCCTTCATGAAGAGAGTTGCAAGTTGTTTTATTGTCTAAGAACCCATGAATTATTATGTATTTATTGTAAGTTATTTGGGAGAGGCAGACAATTAAGAGATTTTGACTTTTCATTTTATCTGATTAATTGCAGAGCTTAAAAATCTGGGAACAATCACAGCGGAGGGCTAGGGGTTGGAGGAAGTGATAGCTGTAAGAGAGTCAACATTTTTAAAGTCATCTTGGTCTTGCCTGCGGGGAAACAAAAATTGAGGGAAGGTTCTGAGTTTGTTTTTTAAGATGGGCTCACCACATTCTCTGGACGATTCTTGAACTCCTGAGCTCCAAAAATCCCCCTGCCTCAGCCTCTTAAGTAGCTGGGATGATTATAGGGAGAAGTTGGAATATAAAGAAGGTTTCTTAAAGAGGTGTTAGGAATGGAAAAAGGACAGCTGGGGCCGATATAAAGAAGAGGGAAGGAAGGAAGGAAGGAAGGAAGGAAGGAAGGAAGGAAGGAAGGAAGGAAGGAAGGAAGGGAGGAAGGGAGGGAGGGAGGGAGGAAGGGAGGGAGGGAGAGAGGCAAGGAGGTAACATCCACTGAGTGCATAAATATCTCACATCATGTGAAACAGTCCCGTGTTATGGTCTCAGTCGGTTTTACAGATGATGACCGAGGTTGAAAAAGCAGCTGTCTTTCTCTCGTGTCATGGGGTTGATGTGATCATGAGTGGATGAAGATATTCATGGCAAACCAGGAGACAGATGCATGGAATTAGGAAAATGTAAGAGGTGGCTGCTGCTGTGTGCGGAGCAGATGGACTATTCCCATCCTGTTATAGCTTGTATCTAGATGCCCCCACAAAGCCTCATGTGGGCGTAGGGGGTGCTTTTTGGAGGTGGTTGGATCTAGGGTGCATGATGCTGGGATCAGGGATGTGACGCTGGAATTGATTCATGGTGTAATGCTAGGATTAAGGGTGTGAGTGGATATCCCTGGATAAGGTAAAAGAGACAGAAAGAAGTACCACTTGCTACTCCACTGCTGGCTGCCTTCTGCCTGCCCTGATTCACCATGAACTCTCTCTGCTCTGTGGGGCCCCTCTGCCATGTCTCCCTACCTTGGAGCCAATCCACTATGAACTGAAACCTCTACCAACTGAGCCAAAGCAAACCTTTCCTTCTTCTAACTTTGGATGTAGGGTATTTTGTCTCAGCAGTGAGAAAAGTGACCAAGACAAATGCATATTGGATTGGATGGGCAGAATGGATTTAAAGCTTTTTTTTTTTTTTAAACCGCTGAGCTCCACCCCATCCCAAGGGAAGAATTTAATCTAAACCCAGTAATGATGATGATGATTCTGAAGTGCACTGGCTAATTTGTGCTGAACAGGATGAATTTAGAAGAAAAGCCAAAACTAATCATTGAACTCTGATAATTCTTTCATATAGCGTCTCTTATAGCAGTTCATCTGCATGACAAATATGTTGATAGATATTGTGTACGGAGAGGAGAAATGAAATACTTGTATACAGTCCAATGGTGTATTTTTAGTACAGCTAAAAAATGAAAATAGGTGTTTCCTTGGCTCCTGTAGTTTGAGTTAAGGCTTTTTCCAGCTTCCTGATGCAGACCACACCCTGTAGAGCAGTCTGTTTGGGTCATTATCTCATTTCCAATTTTGATATTTCTGAAGTCGAGTAACAGCCTAAACACTGGATAAAGGATGTCCACTCACTCTTGTACTCTAAGACAAAGAGTAGAAATAATTAGTTCAAAGAGAATGTCAGAGCTGGTGTGGTGGCATATGCCTGTGATTGTAGCACTCTGGAGGCTGAGGCAGGAGAACCACCATGAGTTTGAGGCCAGTCTGAACTACATAGACTGTTTCTCAAAAAAACCCAAACAAATAAAAAAGTAAAAAACAAAAAAGAGAGAAATTGAACATTTTTGCTTAAAACATTTTATTTTGTTTTATTTTTGAGACAAGATCTCACTGTATATATAGTTCAGGCTGTCCTTGAACTCACTATGTTGCCAGGCTGGGCTCAAACTTGCAGCAACCCTCCTGCCCAGAGTCCTGAGTGCTGGCATTACTGGCATGCGCCACCACGCCCCACAGAAACTTTCTTTTTGTCTTTCAGATTAAACATTTTAAAATTTCTTAAAAATAGATAGGTAGTGTGTTTAAGTATGTAGGATTGATAACCGTATTACTGTTTGCAGTCTCACTGTTTGAATGTACACTTTGTATGCTTTAATTTTGTAACTTGAACAACTATTTCTAAGAGGACAATATGTAATTTATCAACTAGTGAGTCCCTTTTTTTTTTTTTTCTGTACCAGGGATCGAACTCACGACCACGTGCTTACAAGGCAGGTGCTTATGCCATTGAGCTAAATCCCCAGCCCCTCAACTAGTGATTTCTGTTTTTTTTTTTGAAATTGTGTATTATTTCTACCCTTTTTCTGTTTTTTTCTCTTTAAATAAAATTAAAAAATAAATAAAAAGACTAAAAAAAGATATGTAATAGCTATAGTTGTAAAGAAATTCTAGAACTCTAAGGAACTAACTAAATATATGTTTCTTTTTTTTAAACACATATTTCTAAGCAATTTCTGGAATAGTAACGAAAATGTCAGTACGTAACTGGATGGGTTATTTTGGTCAAATTAATTATTTTCTATTGTCCTTCTGTATTATAAAGGATTTCACATAAAGATGACATTTAAAAAATAAATAAAAAATGGAACAATCTCATAAGGAACAAAGATGAATTCTTTGTAATATTTGTTAAAGCACAACAGTTTTCCTAATGAAAGACTCAATTTTAATTTTGTATGAGAGCAAAATAAAATAACTTTTTAGAGCTGTGTGTTAAATGTTGGAATCCAAAATTCTGGTAGCATCAAATGTGGTGGTACATGTCTATAACCCCAGTACTGAAGGAGGCTGAGGTGCGGGGTTCACAAATTCAAGCCAGCCCAGGGTGGCAAATTCAAGCCCAGTTTCAGCAATTTAGGAATTTAGTGAGATCCTGTCTCAAAAATACAAAAAGACCAGAGAAAATAGCTTACTGAGAAAGCCTTGTGCATAAATACATATGCGCGCACGCACACACACACACACACACGCATACACACACATTTCCAACAATCCCAGTCCTTCGTGTGTTGTGGCAGGAGAATCCAGAGTTTGAGGCCAACCTGGGCTACATAATGAGTTTAAGGCCAGCCTGGGCTACATATTGAGATTTTCTATCTAAAAAAACAAGAATCAAAAAACCATAAAGCATGCCATTTATAAAGTACTATGTCATTTTCATTGTAGTAAAATAGCTCCCAATGAGCAAAATCAACAATTTGTTGATTTTTTTGTTGTGGTTAGCATCAGGGTTCATTTCTTACTCGAGAGGGATTGTGTAGTGATTCTATCACGTGTCATTGGAAACACAATTCGTTAGAACAAAGGCTGCTGTGTGTGTAATTACATCTTCCTGTGTGATTAAATGCAGGCTGTATTAGAGCATTTTTCAGGGGTGGCAGCTGTAGCCAACCACATTCAAGTTCAGCCCATAAAAGAATTCCTGTGACTAACTGGTACTGATTGTTTGCAGAACAACCCGTGGGAGCACTGTTCATGAATACTGTGGAAATGCACTGTTCCAAGACCAAGTGGTTTGGCCCTTGTTTTTCATCACTTTATTGTGGTCAGATTATATTAATTACATAATTGGCCCAAGAGAAGTGGGTGGTCTTAGTCTTTTGGTGGTGATAGTGATGGTAGAAAACTTATCTTTTCAGTCTTCACACCTTATAAATGGGAAACTGAGGCTTCAAGAGTGGTTGAGAGTTGTCTAAATCACCCAGCTTTAATTGTTTTGTCCACATGTCTCTTAAAACATTCATAAGCACATATGTATATGAATATATTAATTGATAAGTGGTATACTTTAATATAACTTAAAATACATTAGTTCCGAAGGTAAATATTACAAATATTTTAAAAGCATGAAAACTCACTTTTAAGGGTGAGAGAATGAAAGGGAAATAGATGGTTTGATATATTTTTCCCAGAGCCCAAAGAATATTGGTATATATGTAATCCATTTGGAGACCACTGATTTAAGTTGTGCAGGTTAAAAAAAGAAAAAAAAGAAAGAAAATAAAACTTGAGAGGGAAAAATCTATAGAAGTAGAGATCGAGATCTTGGAATGCGAGGAGTTTGGGGTGTTATTTTGGACATCTGTGTTAACCATAATCAGTACCTGTCACTGCAAATCACACTTCCAGTTGATTTCCCTTTTATATATGGGTCTGTTTAGACAAGAAACAGCATGGTTCCTGTATGTTGCTATAGCATATAAAAAATAGATTAAAGAATTTGGTGAGGCAAAGGATATATAAATCTGAGCTAAGAGTAGCAGAGACTACTAAATTCACAGAATCAATTTGTTAGTCCTAAGTATCACTGGGGTCTTCTGGGATAACCTCTGGCAGAGTTGGATCCGTGTTGTGGATTGGTAACTGGTGGTGCTGAGTGTAGATGACCCACCCAAGGAAAGTTGCCAGCATAAAAAGGAGACCTGGGGAGCAAGCTGCAGCGCTGTGGGTTCTCCTGAGCATTGTTGTTTGGAGCCCTTGGTTCTCCTGGAGGAGCCTGTCATCCTGGCTGCCCTGATATGAGCTTGGCTGTTATCATCAGAGGAGCTTGGGACTTTGTTGCTGAGAATCACTTCCTTACTTTGAGGATCCCTTCCTGGCTCTGGAGGGGAAGATATGTGCTGTTTAATTTCTAGGAGAAGCTGACTTCCTGAGAGGAGCTCGGAACCTCATTGTTACTGAGGATGGCTGTGGTACTTTTTGGGGGAGTCCTGGTCCTTATTTTGAGCTTATTTCTTGGCTCCACTGCAGAACCCTCAACCTGCTGGCACAGATCTTTCACCCTGCTGGCATAGACTTCCTAGCTTCCACCACTGACCTTTGGGCCTTCCCAGCGCAGATCCGTGGGATATACTTGCATGGGTCATTGTCGTGGTCTCTAGATTTTCACCTGAACTCATGCAGTTTATTGTCATTCGATCCAGGCCTTCGGCTGGATTTTCTAGGTTTTTAGTGTTGTGGGCAGATTTCCTGCACTTTTGTTGTATTTGACTCCTTGGGTGACCATTATACATAATACTGTAAATGATGTGTCCTGGATGTAATTGTTCTCCTTGCAAACCCTGACTACAACAATCCAGAAGTTCAAAAGATGTCATGACATTTAACTTAGTGCTGTTTTTTCAGCTAGGTACTAGTGAAGAGTCCTCCCCTCAAGGTAGGGGACATGGTTGCCAGAGGTTCAAACTGCACATCTACCCTGGTTTCTAACACCAGTGGAAAGAAGCTGTCTTTTCCTAGTGTCCTATTAATTGTCAGATTTTTCATTCTGGGGAAGACTAGTGAATTCAGTGTTGATCCTATGTACCATGGCCCATGAGGAAGCCACCAGGATGCATGGCTCACTGTTAGCACTTAGAGAGAGGGTAAATAAACTTCTTGAAGGCGTGTAGAAAGTCTTGCCAAAAACTTGAGATGGAGTGGCGGGGAGTGAGTCTGAGCATCTCCAAACAATATATTTTCACAGGGCTCACCCATTTTAGATTCTAGAGGTATTTAAAAAAAAAACAATCAGAATTGTTTCTTAACGAATTAATCTTTGCTTTTGCTGTTGACCCAAGTGGGGAATTTACAGCAGTTATAAATGCATTGCTATACAACGACAGCTGGAATCCTGCCTTCATTCATCAAAGTGCAGCCTTTTAGAGAGAGATATTTATTGAAAGAGCAAATCTGTTTCCAATTTTAGTACATCTAGAGTCAAGCAGGCTTTTCTGACTAATTATTATCAGACTTTGAGATAAATCACCTTGTATGCCTTTTCTACGTGAAGGCTTAGTGGCCTCAAAGATTTATGTGCGGATTAATTGGGGAGTGTACATTAGATCATTGTGTTTAAAACCTCGGTCACTCCTGCAAATCATTTTCACTAGTGCTTTATTCAGAATTCTTCAGCCTTATATAACGTGGACCTTGCAAGGAGATCCGAAAGACCTTTTCCTCTTCCCCTTAGCCTCCACCCCCAGCACTCTGGTTCTGACAGCTCTAGCCAGGGCTACACAGAGCACAGAAAGCAGGCACTGTGGCTTCCTGTGGAGGAAGATTAGTTCATTGGCTTAAAGCTGAGCAGTGACCGAAATTTACAGGCTCTTGTACTGCGAGTGACAACATGAGGTATAAGAAATACATGGCTATTCTGGAGGCAGCTGTGGGTATCACCCCACTTAACAAGAGAGAACTTCTACCCGAGAGCAGAAGGCACGCGAACCTTTGGCAACACCCTGGGTAAGCAGAGGCTCCTTGATGCTTCTTTGGTGTTTTGTTTTTGTTTTTGGTCTTTTTGAGACAGGGTCTCGCTATGAAGTTCAGGCTAGTTTTGATGTCACTTTGTAATCCAGATTGATCTCGAACTTGTAATGATCCTCCTGCCTCAGCCTCCTGAGTGCTGGGATTACAGGAGTGTGCCACAACGCCTGGCTGCCTTGATGCTTCTTGCTAGAAAGTCCACACTGGCTGTTTGGGGTATGTGGACAGAGAAAAGGGTATCTCTCCTGGGGTAAATTAATTGAGAACTTTACTTCTTCATGGATGTGGTGTTCGCAGATGGTGATGAAATTCTGGTATAATACTTGTAGCACCCAAGAAGATGAAGTCCTGTGTATGTTAAGATATTATAATCAAGATGGTTAATTTTCTGAGTTTGAAAATTTTACATGTGATTTGCAAGTATAGCAGTGCTTACAGATGAAGAAAATGTGCCTTAGTGTTATTTTTTTCAACAAAGCAAATGCTTTTCTGCTTGAAACATTTGGGCAGGGACTGGGAGTGTACCTCAGTGGTAGAGCACTAGCCTAGCATGTGCACAAACCTGTTTTGGTTCCTGCCATGGGAGGCGAGTGGTGTGTGTGTGTGTGTATCAGTGTGAGCAAAGTGCGCAGGCAGACTGTATTTTCAGGGAAAGCCTCTTCCGGAAATGGCAGTTTTCATGTCACAGCTCTTTGCAATGCCCCGCTGAGTGACCGTGCAGACAAAGGGTTTAGAAGTCCTTCTCTGCCTGGCTATGGGCCTCAGATAGAACTTTCTTTGCTGAAGTTCTTCTTTTGGGTGTTTTACACGTTGAGAACTGAGTCTAAGTGCCGGCATGGCAGGCAGTGTGTTTAGGATCTGCCTGAGCCACACAGTAGTCATTACCAGTCACTCAAGGTATCCTTTTAAAAATTAGAACATAGGGCCGGGGATATAGCTCCTTGGTATGCGCAAGGTTCTGAGTTTGATTCCTGGTACCAAACCAAACCAAACCAAACTTCCATCAAAAAAAATTATAACATAACTCACTTGCTTTTATCATACAAGCAGTACATATTCATTGAGGAAGTTTAGAAAGTAAGGAAAATAAGAGGGAAAGTTTCTTAGGGTTCCACAGGATCATTTGGGTCTGTGGTCCTTTGGAGCTGGGGTAGGAAATTTGGCAGTTGGGGGACCATTTGGTTATCTTACCTCAGGATATTATGCTTAGTGGGTAGGGGTCAGAAGGGCTGCACAACATTTGACCACTCAGGACCCCACCCCACACACCCAAGAATCATGCACCCCAACCTAGTAATATTCCTGGTAATACATTTGATTTAGGTAGATTTCTCGCTATGTATAAAAGATTTTTTTTTTTTTACTAGAAAAAAATTTAGGTATCTGGTAAATTTTAGAGATGGACTAGACTGCTCAGATGACACTTTATTTAGTGGTGCTGGAGCCAGAATCCGGGGCTTCACCTGTGCTAGGCAAGGACTCTGTCACTGAGCTGCATGGCAGCTTCAGTGTAAGGATATCATTACTTTACTGTTCTGCTTCTGAAAGGAAAAGGAAGATTGTGTTTGCGTGGAGGAGGGAAGAGTATGGGGGGTAATGTTGCTTAGCAAGGTCTGTGGAAAACGTGTTTAATGACCAAATTGTGCCCCCCATCTGTCTCTGTCTCTGCCCCTAACCTGGAATTGAACCTTGAACCTAGGGCCTTCACACTGAGCCACATCCCTAGGGGACCTCCCCGCCTTATTTTTTTTTTATGAGACAGGGTCTCTCATCTCACTAAATTGCCCAGGTTTGGCTGGAATTGTGATCCTTCTGCCTCAGCCTCCCAGAGTGCTGGAATTACAGGCTTGTCTCACCACACTGGGCTCAAATTGTGGTCCTTAAGGAGCCTGTGAGATTCAGCACATCAAAACCTGAATCTTGGTCTCAGAGTAACAGAAATTCAGAACTGCAAGCCTGGATGTTTCCTTAGGGCTGGCAAAAAGTTTTCATGTGATGATGCTGTTTGAATGACCAAGCTGGGGAGGACCCTGAGGCCACATCTGGGCTGGTCGGAAGGGAATATTGTAATTGCTTAGGAATGTTTGTTTCGAACATATATTTAAGAAGTTTGGGGGCGCTGCAGTGTATGATCTATGTATTTAACCATTTCTTTCTTTTCTTTTTTGTGGTGCTAGAGATCAAACCAGAGCCTCATGGCCTGCTAGACAAGCATTCTACCACTGAGCAATACCCTTGCCCCCTCCACTTTTTTTCTGAGAGGATACATTCCCTGAAGAACCACGAAAGTATTGTGTTGGAAGACAAATGATATCTTCCTTGTATCTATAATACCTGGAGTGCTTGAGGCTCTTCAAGTACACACAGATAAAACATTTCTTTGCTGGCCCCGACTTTTTTTCTCTTTTTGAGGCAGGGTCTCACTGTGTAGTTTCAGCCAGGCCTTGATCTCACTTGGTAGCCTAACTGGCCTTGAACTCATGGCAGTCCTCCTGCCTCAGCCTCCCAAGTGCTGGGATTATAGGTATATGCCACCACACCCAGCCTAGCCCCATTTTTTGTTTGCTGACCCCTTGTTACCTGACAGACTTCTTTGGCGCATGGACCTGCTCTTTACAAAGCTTATAGAAAACACTCCCTTCTGGATATCCTGGAAGGGTTTATCTCCTGCTGATGTATGTTAATTTCATTAATTCCACGTCTTTCAGGGATATCTTGATGTTTTATTTCTTAGCTTTAGTGTGTATGTGAATCACTGTGTTAAGATGCAGGTTGTGTGTGATTCTGCAGGTTGTGGTGGGGCCTGAAATTCTGCAAGCTCCCAGGGCTGCTGATGGTGCCAGGGGGATGCTGAGGTCCAGTGTGTGGATGACCCCGCAGGCTTCCCGAGGTGCCCTTCCCTGACAGCTTCTGGAGTCTACCCCTGCTGGTTTCCTGATCTCCCCCCTAGCTTTTTAGTCCCCATCCCTTCCCTCCCTGCAGTTTGGAATAAGATCTCAGAAAGAAGGTAGCTCATTGGCTGTGCTTTTACAAAGAGAAATCTTCCCGGAAGCTTCAGGTCGGAGATTTCTATGGAGCTGACTGACTAAATGGCGAGACCTATTTTCCTCTAAGACTACCATCCCTTTTGTTCTTCTCAAGCAGTAGTCAGATCCCTGCAACATGCATGTAGATACAGACAATTCAGGAGTGGCTGTGTTTGCATTTTAAACTATAATTGAAACTCAGACAACCTGGTTTTCAAAACCTCAAGATATTCATTCTTTCCTCTCACCTTGTCGCTGACACTCACCCACACCTTTTTCTTCCTGTGTGGGAGCAGGGTGAGCCGGGCTTCTCATCTGTGAACTGCACAGCCATAGGTCAGCCAACAAGTGACTGAGTGTGGCTAGCTCACCCACGGCGGGGACTGGGAGAATCACGTGTCTACCTCACTGCCCAACCTGTGCTGGGTGCGCAGCAAGTGTCTGCTAGTGACTTCTGTCTCAGGATAGCCACAAATGAAAGGAGGAAAAAAGAGAAAAAGAGTGACACCCAGAACAAAAGTACTGAGCCACCCATGGATTTTCCCTTTAAAATGTTTAGTTTTTTAAGTTGTTACGCACTTTACTTGGCATTACTTTTGCATTTCTGTTAAAACTATTATAAACCAAAATATATTTTAATAGTTTCTGCCAACTTTTTCTTTAGAGACTCCAGTCAGTAATAGTAGATTTTAGAGTGCTGGGCATGGCGGCACACACCTGTAATCCCAGCACTCAGGAGGCTGAGGCAGGAAGGTTGCTGCAAATTGGAGGCCAGCCTGAACTACATGGTGAGACTGTCTCAAAAAAAAAAAAAGTAGATTTTAGAAATGAATGACTGCTATTTGTAGTTTTTACACATGTCAAAAACCCCTGGAAAAGGCTATATCTTCAGGGATCATTTCTATCACGTTACTAGAGAAGCTTCTCTGACCCTGAGAGTACCAGAAACCCCTGGAAAAGGCGGAGATACAGCTCAGCAGTGCTGCACCTGCCTAGCAGGCACTGAGGTCTGGAGTGCTATACGGTAGCCAAACAACAAAAATCAGAAACAAAAGCACCCTGGAATTTTCCAGGAAAAAAAAAAAAGAGTTAAAGGCAGGATGTCTTAGAAATGCAAAAAACCTGACTGACTTAACAGCAAGCTGTTTTCATAGAAGAAACAAGAGAGGTTTGGAGTTGATACATTTAGAAAAATTCCGTATTCAGACCAAAAAGCATAACGAAACACATCTTGGTTGGTTAACCGTTTATTTACCCTTGGGAGTGATAACGGGAGACTGGGCAGGCTGGGCTGTAATCCCGGGCTTGCTTTGTAGCCTGTCCAGATGGCCTGGCCTTAGCCTTCCCCGGGTTTCCTGCTGATCCCTGGAGAAGGGAAATGAGCTTCCCGCCTGCACAAATACAGTCCACACCCTCCTTTTCCCCTCCTGTCTGTGAGCAGGGAGGGAGGAGAGTGCTTTGCTCAGATGCCCCTGTATCCCTGTGTGTAGCTAGTGGAAGAGCAGGGGACCAGAGCCAGAGAGAAGCCTAGTTTTTGTTCTCATGGTGGATTTTCCCTGTGAACTCTGCAGCCCAGAGAAGGGCACATGCAGGAGTCATGGAGAGGGCACTGGGGTAATTCTTGGCTCCTTTTTTTTTTTTTTTTTTTGTGCTGAGACAAAAAGAAAAAAAATATTCACCATCCTTTCTGACAATGGGCAATCCACAAATAGATGAATCACTACTCCAGAAGCTGCGAAAACCAAATTATCTTTTAGTTTCAAGTGTTTTCTCTGTTACATGCTTTTAAATGATAAATACCTAAGTATGTTTTTACCACACTGCATTTTTTTCTATTGCTGTTTTGAGTATTCTTTTCACCTGAAATGAGATTTTGTGTGTGTGTGTGTGTGTGTGTGTGTGTGTGGGGTGGTACTAGGGATCAAGTCCAATCACTTGATTGTTTGTTTTTTTTTATTCTGACATAGGGTTATGCTGAGTTGTCCAGGAGGGCCTTGAACTTAGATCCTCCTGCCTCAGTCTCCCTAAGTGTTGGCATTGCCTGGGTGTGCTGCCATGCCCAGCTGAAAGGTGAATCTTGTATGGTCTTTTTCTTCAGGATGACCCTCAGGTGAAATGATGATATTGAACTTTTATGTGGCTACTTATTTTCTCCGTCTTTTTTTGGTACCGGGAATCGAACTCAGGACCTTGAGCTTGCCAGGCAGGCACTTACACTCTCTGTCATTTAAAAACTACAAACATCAGGGGCAGGGGTTGGGGATTTAGCTCAGTGGCATAAGCTCCTGCCTTGCAAGCGTGTGGTCGTGAGTTCGATCCCTGGTACCGATAATAAAACAAAAAACAAAACAAAACAAAACAAAAAATCAGGGGCAGCAATCCCACTATATCTGAGATAAATGGAAACATAGCCACATAACCCTTGTACATGAATATTCATAATAGCCAGAGTAGGAGTAACCCAAATGTCCATCAGTTGATGGACAGATAAATAAAATGTGCTATATACGTGGAATAGGATAGTACGGAATCATAAAAAGGAATAATGTCCTGATAGATGCTGCAGCGTGGATGAACCTCGAAAAAACAACGTCAAGTCAAAGAAAGCAGTTGCAGAAGGTCACCGGCGGCGTGCGCTCGTTTCTGTGAAATACCCAAAATGTGTTCATTGTGGAAGGAAAACTTAGCCGGCTAAAAAGTGAATGGCGAGCGGCACAGTTTTGGAGGAATGAAAATGCTCTAAAGCGGTTGCGGTGAAGGACGCGAAGCCCGTGGGTGTGCTGAATGCCATCCCGCGGGGCGAACTGTGTGGCACGCGGGCTGTGGTGACTCCTCAAGATGTCGCCGTCCCGGGCGTGACCAGGGTGGATTCTGACCATGCTGTCTTTTCCAGGGTGCGGAAGAACACGCTACTACCCTCTCCCTGCGAGTGGGACTGGCACGCCAGCTCCAACCCCAGCCAGGAGTACTCTACCGAGCACGGGCCCGGGCCGGGGCTCGGCCTGATTTCCCAGGTACTTGCTTATTTGTCGTCAATGTAGTTACCAAAAGCTTGATGTAATTATTTCCCACCTAGTCACGGTCACTTTTTTTTTTGGGTACTGGGAATTCAACTCAAGACCTTGTGCTTGCCAGGCAGGTGCTTATGCTGTTGAGTTAAATCCCCAGCCTAAGAGCAGAATTATCTTACCTGCCCTCAGCTCTGCATTGAATGATGTGGCTTTCCTCAGCTTTGGGGAACGCATTTTCCTGGCTAAAGCACATGAAGTACAGCCCCTGCGATCCAGAATACAGGCCTAGGAGGTGGGGTTGGGATCTACTGTTCACGGTGTCTGGGTCTGGAGGTCGTTTGGTAGGTAACAATCGTTTTTTCATTGTCACTGCCATAATAAAATTATGTAACTGTAATAAGTACTTTGCTAAAGATGTAAGACAGGTAACACAGTGGCTTCTAAGATTAATTATGCACAAGTGTTCAGTGAAAGCTAGAAGTGAGTATTATCTATTTACTGGTTTGGTTTTAAGTATGCATTACATAAGATTTACAAGGTATTAAATTTTGTATTGACAGATGTAGGGATGTATTTGTTCCTAGTTAGACTCTATCCCCCGACTGCAGGGCAATCTGTGGCCGCCTGGAATGGGGTTGTGATTTTTTTTTTCATGTGCTGGGTTAGTAATTCCTGTCTGTTGCAGCTGAGTGACTTCCAGCCCTGTATGGAACTGGAGCTTAGTGACATGTGTGTTGTACCCCCTAGAACAGCAGTTGGCTGTTCAAGTGAGTCCCAGTGCTGCTGCCTTCTAATGGTGTGACCTTGGGCACCAGTCTTAAAGTTTTTTGAGCCTCAGATCCTAAAGGACACATTGACAGGAAGCTAAGTGAGCGAATAAATAATAACCAAGCATGTACCAAGGCTTGTCTTGGAGTCTGGTTGTCTAAATGGGAACCTTTGCATGGGAGAAGTAATTAGTTTCTGTGGAATCAGCACGACTGGGGTGGGTTTTGTTTGTTGAAATGTTCTCTACATAGCTCTTACAAGTCCCAAATGTAGGAAGACAAATGTTTAATAAGCTTCAGAAGTGATTTTCCTAAAACTAGGTTTCGAGGTCAGATGTATTGATTTTGTAGCTGAATGAGATGGATGGTTTGGAATAGAGCAGAGTGTGTTTCAGTTCATTTGGGTGAGTATACCAAAATACCTTAGACTGGGTGACTTAAAAACAACTGAAGTCTATTATTATTTCAGTATTATTGTAGTGTTGAGGATTGAGCACAGTCTTACACATGCTTGACAGGCACATTACCACTGAGTTATAGTCCTAATCATCTCTTTTAAAGTTGGATTTTGAGATAATTTCAGTTAAGTTGCCTGGGCTGCCCTTGACCTTGTGATTGTCCTGCCTCAGCCTTCTTAGTACCTGAGATTGTAGGCATGCATCACTACAGCTGACTCACTTGCTTCACTCTCTTTCTCTTGTTCTTCCTTTTTTCCTTTGTTTCTCTCTCCTGTTTCCCTTTCTTTTCCTTTCCTTTCCTTTCCTTTCCTTTCCTTTCCTTTCCTTTCCTTTCCTCCCCTCCCCTCCCCTCCCCTCCCCTCCCTTCCTCTCCCTTCCCCTCCCGTCTTCTCTCCTCTCCTTTCCTTTTGTTCCTTTCATGGTGCTGGGATTGATCAGGGCATTGAGGATGGTAGGCAAGCACTCTATTACTGAGCAGCGGCCCTGCTCCCAGCTTTTTGTTTCAGCTGTATTGGGGATTGAATTTAGGGCCGTTGCAGAGCTATACTCCCTGCCTTTTTAAAATTTTTTATTTTGAGACAGGTTCTCAGTGGATCACTTAAGTTGCCCAGGCTGGGCTTGGACTTTCAGTCCTCTTGCCTCAGCTTCCCAGAGCACTGAGATAAAACTTTATTTCTTACAGTTCTGGATGCTGGAAAGTGCAAGATCAAAGCACCAGCTTATTCAGTGTCTGGCAGTGTCTCTATTCTATCTGCATTTTCTTTCTCGTATTGGTATTGATCCCATCATAAGGGCAGTGCCCTCAAAAACTAATCACTTCTCAAAAGTCCCACCTCCTAGTACAATCATATTCAGGGCTAGGTTTCACCATGTGACTTTTGCAGGGACACAGATACTCAGACAGTGGCAGAGGGACAAGAAGTAGCATTTCCTGTTGGAAGGAAGCTTTCTTCTGACTCAAGAATATGTTCTCCTGACGCTCCTAACTGTACTGCTGACCTGCCTCTCTGGCATCAGTTTGGTTTCCAGCCTAACACCTACTCCAGGGCTTCTTCAGGTATAAAAACACAGAACCTGAGCTTGCTCCAATAAATTAGTTTGTGGCCTGATTGGTGAGGATTTTTTTCCAGGACATCTCACATCACCCTCGTTTCAGATCCAGCAAACATTCATTAGGAGCTTTGTGACTGCTAGACACTGGGCAAGGTGCCTTCACCCAACACAACTCCTACAGGAAGTATTACCATCCGGCTCCCTTTTGCAGATAAAGAAACAGATTCAAAGAGTTTTAAATGATTTCTCCAAGGTTGCACAACTCTTAACTCCCAAGCACTATGCGATTTTTACAATAATCACTGACTTGTTACTGGGCCTGCAGAGGGAAGTTCAGGCCAGTAAACAGGTTTTCTTAAAGGCCAGCTGCTTGCTGATCGATTGATAGTGGCTGCCTGCCGTCAAGGATGCATGGGTGCTGCAGGAGTGGTTCGTTGAGCCAGGATGTGGCGATCCCTTAGCAATGTCTAGTATGGGTGGAGGAGGACGAGTGTCCTGACCCGGAGCTCCTGCTCCTCAGCCTCCACCTGTGTGCTCACCCTCACAGCGTAGCATCCTAGTCTGTCACCTGGGGACTGTTTCTTGCTGTGGTGATCCGGCTTCCAGGAGACGCACAGTTTTCAATTTGATAACAGCCCTCTTTTATTGGGCAGAAACTCTCTTTGTAGACATGATGGAGTCTCACCATGAGGCAATTTAGACACTTTAGAGTTGTCTCTGACTCACTCTACGCTGTAGGGTGTGAGGAAGTCCCCTAGACAGGCCACGGGCACCTTAACTCACGCCTTCCATGGGGCAGGTTGTGGATTTGTTGACCTCTATCACAGAAAAACAATTTTCAAGACAGGTCAGTGACAGGCATGCAGAAGCTTACTAGGCAGAAGTTTAAAAGTACACACTCTGTGTGAGCCTTCAGGAGAGAGGCATGTCATGACCTGGGCTTGGCAGTATATACTGAGGCAGTCTTGGGGCATTGTCTAGAGGGGTGATATAACCTGGCACAGTGACTCACACCTGAAATCCCAGCACTCTGGGAGGCTGAGGCAGGAGGATTGCAAGTTCAAGCCCAGTCTTGGTAACTTAGCAAGATCCTGTATCAGAATAAACAAGGGTTTGGTATAGGCCCTGGTTCAACACTCACAATGGCAGAGAGGGGTTAGGGGAGTGTGTGACACAGGGTGCGTATTCCTCTTGTCTGTCAGCCTCCCTGTCAGCCAGCATGCTGGAATGTGAAAGGCATTTGCATGTGTTTAAGACTAAGATGTTTGGGGTCTGTGATGCAGGTTAAGGGCTGGAGGAGGAAGGGCCTCAGCTTGCCAGGGAAAGCAGAGCCGATCCCTCTGAGGGTTATTAGGGAGGATCTGTTCCAGGCCTTTCTCGGCTTGCAGACAGCTGTCTTCTTTGACTCTTAACCTTATTTTCCTTCTAGGAACTGCTGTGTCCAACTTTTCCCTTTGTAACCAGTCATTTTGGGTGAGGTCCCACTTTAAAGACCTCACTTTAACTTGATTACCTCTATGGAAGCATTGTCTCCAAGTAAAAGTCACATCATGAGGGTTGGGGGTTAAGGCTTTCACGTGTGAATTTTAAGGGACACAACCTTCTATAGCTGAAGAGATGGAAGCTTAGCTTGCAGGCCAGCTGCCCACCTCATACAGCCACTAGGTGGAACCATGCACATTTCCCTTTATTTTTTTCCTGGCTGTAGATTGAACTCGGCTTTTGCACTGAACTACATCTCTAGGCATTTTATTTCATTTTATGTATTATTTATGTTTTATTTTGAGACATAGTCTTGCTAAATCCCGAAATTGCCCAGGCTGGGTACAAATTTGTGACTCAGCCTCTTCAGCTTCTCAGAGTGCTGGGATTACAGGCACGGGCCGAAGTTGCCAGTTTTGTAGGTTAAAACAGTCCGAGAGTGGCAGGATGGTAAATCAGTTACATAGCTTATTGAAACCTACACCTGCCTGACTTCACATTCAATAATCTCTGGCTTCTCTTCTACCCAATAATCTACTGGCTTCTACTGTTTCGTTTTTGCCTTGTTTCCTTTTGGCTAATTGAGCAAAGCAGTGTTATGTAAATCTGGGTTCTAAACAACTAATCTGGTAGCTTCAGGTTCTTGAGTTTCTGGATAAGAATATACTGAACCACTCAGCTACATCCCTAACACACGGGCACTCTTATAGTTCAGATTCTTGCTACATAGGGACTGTGGAGAAATTCTTAAAGTGATGAAGTATTTAAAATTCATTGAAGTGGGTTGTGTTTTTACCAGATGATGATAATGATGATGCTGTTTGCTTGCTTGCTTGCTTGGTCTTGTCTTTTTTCTTGGGCTTGAACCCAGGGCTTTTACACTGAGCTGTATCACCAGATTTTTTGCTTTTTGAGACAGGATCTCACTAAGTCTTTGAGTCACCCAGCTTTGTTTTTAAATACACAAAATCCATATAAGTATACTAGACTATCTGAGTTTTTTTGGTACTGGGGATTGAACTCACGACCTTATGCTTGCCAGGCAGGCACTTAAACCACTGAGCTAAATTCCCAGCCCTATATTAGACTATCTTAGTATAGATGTTTCAATCTTGATTTCCTTCCAAACCCAGCCTGTTTATAAACATGTTAGCTTAACAATGCATTAGTTCATATATTTGAATTTCCTTGGAATTATTTGTGTATTTACTTAGAATTGTTTCAAGATTCAAGCAGAATAACAATTACCCAGCCATAGCGATTTCAGACAATAATTATGTCAGTACCCTCATAGTGATTCCACCACCCCCACAGATATATTTAAAATGAAAGAGCAATGCTCCCAATATGTACTAATCTATAAGAAGTAGCCTTTGGGAATTCAAGCAAACGTTCATCATTGGATAAAATAGTTTGCCACTTAAGTGGGAGAAAAAAGAAAAGTAAGAGAACTTTATTCTTCCTAACTTCCTAATGCTTTAAAGTTGAAAACATACATACATACATATATATATATATATATATATATATATATATATATATACTTTTTTTTTTTTTCCAAACAAAAATTGGGGTGCATGGTTTATTCATGAACTCCAGAGAGCAGAGTCTGGCCCTGGAATCTGGCATCTCTCAACATCTTTTCGTTTGGGAGAAGTCAGAGGGATGGAACCCAGGGCTGTGCAGGCCAGTGCTCTACCACTGAGCTGATCATCGCCCCACTCAGCCAGCCCTTTAGGAAAAGGAGCTGTTAATTTGCAGTAGGATCTCAGACTTTGTGGCCATGTAAATGGTTTCAGGGAAAGAGGCCGGAGCTCAGGACATTTCGGTGGGTAGGGCTCTTCCTTCAGGGAAAGCTGCAGTAGAAGGAGAATCAGCTGTCACTCTGCTATTGGTGGCCCCTGTGTGGGGACCCTGGAAGCAGCTTAATTTATGATCCCCACTTAACCTGATGAAATGGGGATGAAAACTTTATAGGTAGCTCCTGGCCGACCAGGGAGATGGGTCATGGTTGGATTTTGACACTTCAGGGGCACAATGGTCCAAATGGTTGGTGACAGGTGTTTCCAGTTCAGCTCAAGTTTGGATTCACTTCGGGATAATCTGATTGTGTAGTGACATCAGCAGAGACCATGGGCAGGACACCGCCTCACACCCAGTCACAATTATCTGATGTTTGAAGAAATTACTGAGTTTTGAAAAACACATATATAATTCCTTGTTTATAATTCTTCCAGGTTGTACTGATATTGAAAATATAATTATTAATACTAAAAATCAAAGTAATTGCACATAGACAAAATTATTTTTTGTTGGGATCTTAAATGCAGTTACTAAAATAATTAACTTCATAACACAATTTGAAAGAGGCTTTGTGAGGTGTTAAATTTAAATCTGTCTCTTCTGGATAGCTTTTGCTCAGCTGAATAAGTATGGCAAGAAAAGAATGCTTTTCTGGGACTTGGAACAAGAATCATAAGACTTGAGCAACTGGAGAATGGTTCCCTCCAAGACAAAACCAGATCTCTGTACCCCAGGAAGGTCTCAAACTCTCAGTGTGTAAAAAATAGTGTCTTTGGGAGTAATAGGCTTGGTTCTGGAAAAAGGCAAGAAAAACATTGTATGATTTAGTGGTTAGAATGTAAATCTCAAAGCTCTCCAAATCTCTTGGAAACAAATGATGGTTAATATGTTTAAAAACATAACTTTGACCAGCCTGATCAATACAGTGAGACTGTCTGATTTATTTATTTATTTATTTTTACTTGTCTTCAAAATTGCAATCCTACTGTCTAGTGTCAGAGAACTGTAACAATGTCCTTTTAGCAGAATATCGCACACTTCAGGGATGACTAGAATCACTGGGTGCATGCTTAAAAATACCAATTCTAAAAAAAAAGAAAATAATAAAAAAAAAAATCAATTCTAGCCAGGCATGGTGATGCACATCTGTAATCCCAGCACTCAGGAGGTTGAGGCAGGAGGATCACTGGGAGTTTAAGACCAGCCTGGACTACACAGTGAGTTCAAGGCCAGCCTGAATTCCATATGAAATCATGTCTCAAAAAGAGAAAACAAAAGTTCTTCAGTCCCCTCCTCAGAGCTATTGGGTCATGTTCTCTAGGGAGGGCTTAAGATGTTGCTTTGTTGTTTTTGTTTTTTAAGGTGGGTGGGAGGGATGGGGGGGACGGGACTGGGGGCTGAACCCAGGACCATTGCATTGAGCTGTATCCCAAACCCTTCTTTATTTTATTTTAATTAACTAATTAATTTTTGAGACTGAGTCTCATTAAGTCACTGAAATGCCCAGGTGGGGCTTGAATTGGTGACCCTCATGCCTCAGCTTCTTAAAGCGCAGGGTCTTACACTGCCAGCTGAGGGGTGGGTGAGTGGGTGGCTAGTGGCGGTGTTTTTAATGAGTGCCTCGGGTGATTATCATGTATCATCAGAGAAATTGGGACACTGATTTATTTTGTTCTCTTCCCTTCTATTTCTAAGTAAAAGTCTTCATTCCCTTGCCTTCTTTTAATCTGTATTTAACGTGAGTACAGGTAACTGTTAGGAACCACATTTTCCATTTTCGACCAGTGTGTCCGGGAAAGCCTTTTACAGGCCCAGTTTCCTTTGCTTTGAGAATCCTTTGCTAATTGGCATGATGGGCTTTTTGTCTGTGGTTTTTCCTCAGGCCACTTTCAAGTCTGAAAGCCCTGTGGGCATCTAGGGGACTCTTTAACAACTTTAATTGTGTGGGTCAGGAATGCTGAATTCTTAGGGCTAGTCCAGTTTGGCTGTACATTTTTTTTTTCCCCTAAACTGCAATTCAGTTGTTGTAGAGGCCTTCTGGGTTTCCCTGGAAGACCTGTTTGTCTCCAGAGGGGGTCGGTCCCCAGGCCTCCGTATCTTAGATCCATACTTTGCCTGGTAAAGAAGGAACTTTAAGGTAGTGACATTTTTTACTTACTAAAGTTTTTGTAAAGTAGTTTTGGGGAGAGGGAGAGGTGAAATTCTCTTAGTCAGAAGAATCCCATTTGAATCAAGTGAACAAACCCATTGGCCGGAGTCTAATTACATGTATGTGCTTTTTAAAAATACAGCATGAGAAGAGTTTCACAAACTTGATCCCCAATGTTTGGATAACACTCAACTTTTTCTGCTATATCAGTAGAAACCTTCTTGAGTTCTTTTCCAAGGGACTAAATGAATATCCTCAAGCTTGAGGCCAGCCTGGACAACCCTATAAAACACTGTCTCAAAACAAAAAATGTACAGAGGTTCAGGGAATTGGGCACCCAACACTGTACCACTAATCTCAGCACCGAGGGAGGCTGAGGCAGGAGGATTATACATTTGAGCCCAGTCTGGACAACTGAGTGATTTAAGGACACCCTGTCTCAAAAAGTGGGGGTTAGAGCTGGGAGTGTAGCTCAGTGGTAGAGTGCCTCTGAGTTTGATTCCAAATACTGCCAGAAAAGAAAAAAGAAAAGAGAGAAGTGCCAAGAAGACAACAGAACAGAAGAGAGGGCTGGCGAGGGAAATAGCCTGGGTTCAGTCCCCAGCACTGGGGGGAGAATGAAGCTAAAAGGAAAATAAAAGCAGTGACAGGCAAAAAACACACCTCTGTCTCCCTCCACCCTATTGGTCTCTCTCCAGCTCATTTGTCCAATTGCAGTAGAGTGAATCAGTGCAGTGGCGGCAGGGGCTGTAAGCCATGAGGACAATGAGCATCAAATATGAAGGACCAGGGTCTGGGTGCTGCATAAACCGTCTCAGTACCAAGGAAGGCTGAGGCAGGAGGATGCTTCTACTGTGCTGAGTATGTACTCGGGCAGCTGCTTTCTGTCTCTGAAATGACCTTTTCTTTTTCTCTTTTTCTTTTTTTCTTTTTTGAGAGAGGTTATGATACAAAGGATTGAACCAGAGGCATCACACAGAACCCCTCTCCCATTTTTGTTTTTCCATTTGTTTGGTTTTGTTTCTTGTGACAGGGTTTTGCTAAGTTGCCCGGGCTGGGCTTGAATTTGCAATCTTTCTGCCTCAGCATTGTGCTGGGATTACAGGCTTGTGCCACCCTGCCTGACTTTTTTGTTGTTGGTTTCATGGAAAGTTAACAGGTAGCATCTGTTCCTAAAAAGAGACTGTGGCTATCATATGCTCTGTAATGAAAACAGGAGAAAGGAAATAAAACCCTCACCGAGATGTGGCACAGTGCCTCTGAGGACCAGGCATCCTGCTAGAGAGAAGAGTTCCTGCATAAGGCCGAACCGTCTCCCTGGCAGGGCCTGTGTCATCCCGGCCCGCTCCAAGGATGCTCCTGGCCCGCTCCAAGGATGCTCCTGGCCCGCTCCAAGGATGCTCCTCGGCTCTCCGGGACTGGAGTTGGATTATGCTCCGCTTTGGTCCCTTGTTGATGAGGTTGGGGACAGCCGGCTAACCTGAGCACACCAGTGCCTACCACCTGCACAGGGCCAGTCACAACTCCATCCCCTCCTCCTGCCAGCCCAGAGCTTCCACAAACGCCACCCAGGGCCTCCGCAGACTCTGCACACCTCCACACCGGCATTGACTCTGATCTGCGCAGCTAATACTTTTGTCAGCTGCGAGGCCAGCTCAGCCCCCTCATGCCCAGAAACACCGTGGGTTCCCTCCCCACTCTGGGGAGAGGAGGCAGAGCTTTGGGATCTGCTCCATCAGCAGGTGGAGTCAAAGCTAAACAGAAAGGTACCATCCAGAAAAAATTTGTTATGCCCATAAATCTGCCTATTTTGGCGGTTGTAATAATAGTGTTTCACTGTAGTAATGACAGTGTATTACCAACAATAATAGTCATAAAGTTCAAGAGACACGGACTATAGTTTCCTGGGCCTCCCCTCCCTTCTGTAATGCCCCTCCAGCCTTCCCTAACCCTAATAAGGCCATCATTTCTTTGTCCTTTTTCTTGTCGCACTGATGTACTGTACTCTAAACACATGGTTGGACTCTGTCTTCTTGCTTTTCGCCTTGGTGTGCTCCTACCCACGGCTACTCGGGATGTTTCCTCCTTTCAACAGAAGAATCTGAGCAGGAGTTGGCTCTCTGGCTCAGACAGTAAAGCTCTGACCAAAGGTTCTGGGGCTGGAGTGCACTTGGCAGTGTCTCAGAAGTCCCTGGCACAAAGAAAGCACGACTCTAGCAGTGAGCTGGGAAGTGTGGAGGAGGTGTGGTCAGAGGAGGCAGCGAGGTTGGTTTGTGTAGGACTTGGTGGGCATCGGAGCTCAGGCCACTGTAGCTAAGTACTGTAGACTTATGAGTTACTTATTTCTTAGGGTGCTGGGGGCTGGCAGATTCAGTGCTTAGACAGGGCCACCTTGCTGCTGGTTGGTGTGCAGTGATGTCCTTCTCTTTGTGAGCTCTCATGGCCTTTCCTAGGCCTATGCTTATGGAGAAAGTTCTTGTGTTTCTCCTTTTTTTTTTTCTTCCCGGTACTGGGGATTGAACTCATGAACTTGCGCTTGCCAGGCAGGTGCTTATGCCACTGAGCTAAATCCCCGGCTCTTGTGTTTCTCTTTTTCTTGGGTTTTTTTTAGACAGAATTTCACTATGTAATTCAGGCTGGCCTTGAACTCACTTTGTAGCCCAGGCTTTGTAGCCCAAAGTCACAGAAATCCTTTTGCCTCAGCCTCCCCCCACCCCCGCCCCCCAGGATTACAGGCACGGGCCACTATGCCCAGCTAGTTCTTGTGCTTCTATAAGGGCTCCAGTTTTACCCTGAAGGTCCCACCCTTATGATCTTTTTTTTCTTCTTTTGTCTTTTTGAGACAAGATCTCACTATGTCATTCAGACTGACCTTGAGCTCATTTTATAGCCCATGCTGGTCTGGGATTCACAGCAATCCTCCTGCCTCAGTCTCTAGAGTGCTGGGATTACAAATGTGCACCAGCACACCTGATTCCACATTTATGATTTAACCTAAACTCGATTACCTACCAAAGGCCTCTTTTCCAAACACTATCAGATTGGGGTTAAAACTTCAATTAGGGATTTGGCAGGAGGGGAAAGGAACATGCACCCCAATCCAGACATGTGGCAGAAAATTCGGATTGGTGACCTCAGCAGTTGGTGGGTGACCTGTTAAGGGTTTAAGCACACACAAATAAAGCAACAACATCTGATCTAACCTTGCGAAAAGATCTCTTTGGCTGCTGGGGAAAACTGGGTGGGAGGGAAGGGTGAGGTTGGATCCATAGCAAAGGAGCAGCTTTTGAGAAATGTAATTTTATTTTATTTTTTTGCGGTACCAGGGATCGAACTCATGAACTCGTGCATGCCAGGAAGGTGCTTATGCCACCGAGCTAAATCCCTGGCCCAAGAAATATAATTTTAAAACAGACTAATCTCACAGTTTTCATATTTGGGTTTTTTAAATTTTAGAAATGTCTTTGGAAGCTTAATCATTAAAAGATATTTAAGGGAATAGGGGCTTGAATATAATCAAAGTATATTTTGCACATTGAAGCTGCTCCTCCTCCCCAGCAGTGAAACCAAGGAACCGGTTGGGGCCAGGGCAGTTGACACTGTAGGTGATTTGGGGTCAGGAATGGGCTTCCAGGTGTTTGTGTGCAATGAAGAATTGGACGTTGCATACAATATTATGGAAAAGGGAGCTAAGTTCCATGAAGTTTAAAGGGTGAAAGTCAGAAAGATCAGAGCAAGCAGGCCTACGCAGGCGGACAGTGAGCCGCGGAAAAGAAGGGAGGAACGAAGGCTCCGCAGGTCTAGCTTGCTTGTGTCCTGGCTGGGAATTCCAGGAATTTTCCAAGGTGAGCCCAGGGGTCTTTAGCATTTTGATCTCTGCCTTTGGATATTAGATATCACCACAAAGGTGGTGGGTGGGGTTGAGTTTTGTGGGATGAGGAGTGGGGAGGGGAGTCGTCTCCTAGCTCCAGCTATACGGGGGTGGGAGGATATGATCGAAGTGTGTTATATACATGCACAGATCTTCCAAAATGAAACCCATTCATCTGTATAACCAATATATACTGACCAAAAATGTCAGGAGAAAAAGAAGAAAGGTTAAAAAAAAACAACAACCCTAATTTTCCTCCACTTTCACTCAACCTTTTAGGGGACAAAATGTCAGGCAGAAGGAACATTTACCTTGCATTCATGAATTTCGTGTTTCATTGAAGGTTGTTTGTTGCTACTGTTACTCGTTGGGTGCTGGGGAGGGAACCTAGGGCCTGATGCTTGCTAGATAAGAGCTGTAGACTGGGTGTGGTAGCATCCTAGCACTCAGGAGGCCAAGGCAGGGAGATTGCTATGAGTTCGCAGCCAGCCTGGCCTACATAGTGATACCTAAAAAAATAAATGAATAAAAAATAAAAAAGAGCTCCAACATGGAGCCACATCCTTGACTCTCATTCATGTTTCTTTTTCTTCTGTCAGTATCAAATAGAATTTTATTTATTCTTTTTTAATTTTTAAAATAAACTCCTGTAGGAGGCTCTCCCTTGTGTTCAAATTATTTTGCTCTGGATAGTTATCCATGTGGTCTTCTGTGTATGTCTGGAATATTCACTGGATGCTGAAGATGGTGATTAGGATTTTAGATGGTTTCTAGATTTCTTTGTGCTTTTCCGAACTGCTAAAATACTTTATAATGAGCATGTGATCATTCTTGTAAAACACACTGGTCTAAAAGTTGAACAAAAATGAAAATAGTCTTTAGTAAGTATGAAACACTGTAAATAGTGTCATGTTGCCTAGTTTACTGACTAGAATGGAACTGTTATTTGAGACACTAAAATATTTGGGCATATTTGAAAAGAGGTGTAATGGCTTGTGGCTGCGTGTCCCCCCAAAGCTTTATGTGGTCATAGATGAGGCTTTTTCATAGGTGGCTGGACCTAGAATGTGTGAAGCTGGAATTGATTTCTGGCACAAGGCTAGGCTTAAAGGCACTAGGATTAAGGGTTACTCACCCTAAGTCGCCTGGATAAATGTAAGGAATAGAAAGAGCTGTGGCCACCCCTGGTTGCTTTAGCTACTTTGTGTGTACCATGAACTGTTTTCTCCTCCTCAATCCCTGTCTGCGATGCACCCTGCCGTGGAGCCAACCAACCATGGACTGAAATCTTTAGAAGCTGACAGTCAAATAAACCTTCCTCCTTTGAGTGCTGGATATTTTGTCTCAACAATGAGAAAAGTAACCTAGACAAGTAGCAACCTAGAACTAGGTTTCCCCTTTCCACTTCATACTGATAAAATAGAGGCAGCTGCAAATTGCTCTTCCCTGAGCTAGAGAGGACGCTTCCAAAGGTAAAAGCAAGAATCTGGCTGCCCAGAAGACGGAAGCAGGCCTCAGCATTTTTCTAGAGGTTTAAAATGTACCCCTCTTCTATTTTACAAGTTTCTAAGTAGTATATGGCAGCCTAAAATAAATTGCTTTGTGATACTTACAAACCTATGGCAGTTATAATTAAACATTCTGACATTGTATATTTCTAGAAGCATGATAGATTTGAGTGAAGAACCCTCAGTCAAGAAATCTATTGATGTAGCTCAGTGGTAAGGTACATTATTAGTATGTGTCAGGCTCTGGGTTAGATCCTCACCACTGTAAAATATAACATTAAACAGATAAAGCCTATTATTCTCTAGCATTGGAGTTGGGCAGGAATGGTAGGTTCTAGAAGGTTCATACTAAAGTTCAGCAGTCCTTCAGGATTTTGGTAGCCACTTCTCTACACATGCGCGTGCCTGCACACACACACACACACACACACACACACACACACAACCATTTTGACAAACTTTGAAGATGAGCAAGAACAATATATCCAAGCTGAGTGTGGTGACACAGGCCTATAATCCCAAGGTTTGGGATGCTGAGGCAGGAAGATCATCATGAGTTTGAGGACAGCATGGGGTACACCGTGAGTTCACGGCCAGCCTGAACTACATAAGGAAACTCTTTCAAAAAACTTAAGTGGGGAAGAAATATATCTTAGCTACATCCAGAAGGGTGGCCTCCCAAATGCGGCTTTACCCCTTCGTCCCTTGTCAAAAAGAAAAACAAAACTATATATATATATATATATATATATATATATATATATATTTTTTTTTTTTTTTTTTTTTTTTTTTCAATTGTGGCTCGTGGAAGAGTCCTGCAGGGCATGTGGGCACTGACTGGTGGCAGTGTTTGGAGCAGCGAGGAGGGAGATGTGGCCCCAGGAAGGCGAGGGAACGAACACCAGGCTGTTTCTGCTGAAAAACATCACGTCCCTCAGGCAGGGTTTTAGCTGCGGCTTCTCACCATCCCTGTATGTGAGCGACGCCTGGACTGGTTATCATTTGTTTACGTCTATCTTACATATCTGTCATATGTTGTCTTGGCTGTCTTTATCTATGACGAAGAAACACCGAAGGGGCAAGTCTTTAGGGTTCCAGCCTCCAGTGTATAGAACCCCTCAATTCCTCAGTGTTTCCATTGTTCCTACGATACTGTGTAACCACATGGCCAAAACCAAAAATCTTATCTATCTGTATAGCTATATAATAGGCCTACAGATACATAGGTGTATAAGTATGTGTGTATATAGATAGACACATATGTGTGTGTAGACCCCGGATCGTGTTTTTCTTGATGAAATCTGGTTAAAAGGCATTTGGTTTATTATGGTCTTCTGACCAATAAGTTTCAGAAACCCTATATATTGTACTAGACACTGAGAGCATTAGAAAAAGTATTGCCCGCTGCACAAACACCACAATTTAAAAAGAAACACATATCCATTACCTTATCAACTCGTTATTTCCCATATCTTTCTAATTCTTTTATCATTTGTAATTTCATCATTGCTGTCATGGGTTAGGTGACCTTTGTGTTCTTTTTCCTTGATAATTCTATCATTCTATTTCCCCTTACTATGTAGACTTCTTATAATTTTAAGGGGAGGTTTACTCTGCCAGTTAAGTTGATTAAATAGAATTTAGCAGCCCTTCATCACTGGACACTGATGGTATCTGACATTCATGACTAAGAACTGGCATCCAGTGAAGCACTGCCCAACACTCAGGCACTCGCTAGAATCCAGCCACCAGCCCCGTCTTCCCATGGACAGGCCAACACCAGCAGTGGTCCTCCACTTAATGAGCATTTTTAGTGTAGCTTTGTTTTGTTTTGTTGTTTCTTCAGGCAGTGTCTTGCTAGGTACTCTGGGTTGGCCTTGCACTTGGAATTCTCCTGCTTCAGCCTCCTAAGTGCTGAGTTACAGGTATCTGCCACCACGCCCGGTATATTTTGAGTTCTGATCTTAACTGACTTCCTCAGAGTTCCAAGTTGTTGACTAGGCTCCCCTTCCTGAAATTTATTTTTCCTTTGACTTTTTGGACACACTTCTGTAGAATTTTTTTCCTCCCCTTCCTGAGAGTGCTTTATTGCCCTGGATCTTGGCATTTCCATGGACAGGCCCTGTCCTTAGTCCTTTCTTGCCTCAAGCTATATCAGGTCTCTGAACAGTCTCCTCCCCTCACATGACCTGCCCACGCATGACTTCAGTTTCCACGATTTCAATGGTTCCCATGTCTTTTCCTCTATCCCTAATCTTTCTACCCAAATACTCATCAGTGTCTCATGATTGCGTGTAAGACTGGGTTTGGTGGCCCACCTCTTACTTTTTTACTGTAAATTTGTACTTTAGTAGCTGGCTACATGTCAGTACCTTTCCCTGAGGGATACAGTAAGCAGTTTCTGTGTTTATCCACTTGGTATGATGAACAGCAAGGAGTGTGCAGATATGCAAAAGTGGGAAAATGGGAGTTGGACCTAACCTTATGCTTTGTCCTACTGATTTTGCATTTGTTTACCTGAGCATCACAGAGGGTCCAACAGACCCATACTACTCCAAAATTGTTTAAAAAAATAAAAGAACAAAAAAAAAATTTCTTTTGGTTTTACTGGTAGAAATAGTCCAATTCAGTACAATGGCATACAAAAAACTAGATTTGCAAGTTTTGGTGAAGGTCAAGAGTGAATCATCAGATTCCTCATGCATAGCTGATGGAGATGACCCATTGTGGTAAAATACATGCTTTCATAACAAAATAGTGGTGGACGGGATGATGATTATGATGACAATGACTTGGACATTGGCCACATGAGCCAAAGTTCCTGTGACAGTGAAATGGAGCAAGAATCGACTGATACAGACATTGGGAATGTAGGTCTTCTTGATTCAGATGATGAAAAGAACAGCAGTATAAGTAAATATTTGACTAGCTGGAATACTGCAAAATAGCCATGCAAACAAGTGCGAGAAGCCAGTGTTAGAAGTAGGTTGGAAAATATAGAGAAGTTCTTGGCGCGTTGGACAGAATGTCAGCACTGCCATTCAGTGTTGGAAACTGTAGCAGACAAAATGCTACAAGACGCTGTGAAATACAGAAAGGCTGAAATGCAAGTAAAACATACTTCTGTATGCACCAATAGCCATATGAAAAAATGTATTATGACACCTCACTAAGCTGAAATAGAAGTATTCATAGGTCTGTTGCACTTAGCACAGATTTCTCATGGTGATAGCAGGAATATAAAAGACTTATAGAAAGCAATGTGTCAACTTGTAAATGTTAAGACTTACTCTTTTTTGTTTGTTTGTTTTTGGTACTGGGGATCGAACTTATGACCTTGTGCTTGCCAGGCAGCGGCTGAACTGTTGGTCTATATCCTGGACCCCTTATTCTTTCAATTTAGACATTTATCTTTGAACTCAGCCATCAGGTCCTTATTCATACAATAAGAAACCAAATGATGTTGTGAACAGACTTGTTACTCCCATCTCCCAAATTAACCAGAATGTGACATTCACAATTGGTTTCTGGATTTCTAATTGATGTTACCTTTGCTAACAGAGCACAGGTTGACCAGCGTAGGAACTGTACATAGGAACAAAGCAGAAATTCCATGAGATGTTACAACTTCAAAACAGAGTTGTAGAGTACAATCTTTGAATTTCAGAAAGATATAATATTGGCCTCATATATGACAAAGAAAAGCAAACAGGTACCGTGGATGTCAACATTTCATCATGGTGGAACTACTGATAGGGAAACCTCAACAAAATGGAAGCTTGAGATGGAAACTTTGGTTTTTTTTTTTTTTGTCTTTTTGAGACAGTCTTACTATGCAATTCAGGCTGGCCTTGGGCTCACTTTGTAGCCCAGGCTGGTCTTGAACTTGCAACGATCCTCCTGCCTCAGCCTCCTGAGTGCTGGGATTACAGGAGTGTGCCACCACGCCCAGCAAAACTTTCAACAATGAAACCAAATATGCAGTAGATGTTTTTGATGAGTTATGCAGCAACTATGATGTCACTTGTAACACAAAGCATTGGCCAATGGTTCTGTTTTACTTACTCTTAAACATGTGTGGCATAAATAGTTTGATAGTTTACAAAGAAAATAAAACTGAAAATATGAGGGGGAACTTTTCTTAGAGGATTGAGACTGGGTCACATAAGAGATTCTTTACAGTGGAGGAAAAACAAAATGTTTCTGCCCAGGGAACTATGTAAAAAAAAATTGTGGAGCACACTGGTGAGCTGACAGGTGAGCAAGCAGGCACAGTATCACAAAGACCTACTGCAACAGGAAAACAAAAAGATGTCAACTGTGCCCTACAACAAAGTACAGGAAAACAACATACATGCTATCAGTGTAAGCAATACTTGTGTATGGGACATGCAGTTGCCTTGTATGAAGACTGCCTTGTGTGTGACAGTTAAAGCATAGAGTATTTCAGTGGCAGATTTTGTTTGTGCATACACTGTACTTCACGTAGGTTTTTAGTTTTGATATCTTTTAGGTTTTGCAAGCAAATAAACATGATATGAAAATATTGATGTCTAAGCACTCATTACATATTTCATATTTTATTGATATCTTATTCCCTGCTAAGTGCATATTGTACAATATAGTAGGAAGTTTCTGCAAAACAGGGAAAGAGGAGAGGTAACAAGACTGCCACATAGGAAAGGGAAGTAAGCACACGTGCTGTCAGTGTAAGCGAGGCATGTGCATGTGCATGTGCATGCAGTGGTTAGTTGTGAAGACTGCCTTGGGTGTGACAGTTGAAGGAAGGCTTATTTCTGTGGTAGAGTTGTATTGGTATTTTCATTGTAGTTCATATAGGAATTTATTTCTGATATTATCTTTCAGGTTTTGTAAGGAAATACACAGCTGATGTGAAAATATTGGTGCCTATTCTAAATGCACAATACATAAGAATTTAATAATTTATTTTATTGATATTTTATGTTCCTGTTAACCACACACTGTATAATATACTAAGAACTTTTTGACAAAACAGCAAGACCATTGAGATGTCAAATATATCCCATAGAAAGGCCAGGAGAGCAAAACACATGTGCTATCAGTGTAAATGATGCATGTGTATGCAACACTGTGTTGTCATGTGTGCAGATGTGACAAGTAAAGATTACTTTTTGTAGAGTGCTAGCACATGCTAGTAATCCCAGCACTCTAGGGGTAGGGGTGAGGCAGGAGGATGTCAATTTATTGTCATGGTAGTTAATATGGTAATGTATTTCCGGTGTTCTTTTTTTGACTCTGTACACCAGAAATCAGTAGTTGAAAATTTTAATGCTTTTTTATAAAAACTGCATAAATATTAAAAACTCAGTACTTTATTTTTGTGGTATTTTTCCTGTTAAGTACTCACTGTTTAACCAAACTCAAAATTAAAATTAATAATTCATCAAGAGATATTCTGAATAAACATGGACCCACGTTTATGCACCTTGATGGCAAAATTAGTCTTATACTGCAAAGGATACATACTGACCAGCTCCACCTGGATGACTCATAGCACTTGTGGATATGTCTATGACTAAAGTTGTCACTTTCCTCAAGCCCCTCCTGGGATCTGCTGTCCCACTTGTGTTTTCTTTTTTAGTCAGAGACACTGTCATCTACTTGAGTAAGGAACCTGAGAGTCACCCTGGCCTCACTTCCCTTGTTCCCTGTATCTAACTCATCAGGCTGTCACCAGCCCACTGATCTACTTCCTTAGTTTCTCTGGAACCTGCTTCCTTTTTGTCTCATTCCACCAAGACTTCATAGCTGTATCATCTTTTATGTGCATCTGCACAAAAATGCAGCTTTTGTAGATCATATTCTTACCCCCACGTTCCCCCAGCTGCCAAATCTGTCTTCCAAGAAGCTGATGGATCCATGTTAAATGCCAATCTGATTGCACTGCTGTGAGAAAGCCTCTGCTTGTCTGGGCAACCTTGCTCTCTGGAACCCTTGGAGAAAGTCTGCTATGTCTTCACCCCAATCTCCTGGGAGCCTTCCCTAAACCCTGTCCTCCTGCGTAGTAGTGAGACGGCAGTCCCTTCAGAGAGCCTACAGACCACCCTATATACCCTCAGTCTCAGGATTTAGTTAGTCTCTGTCTCTCTCTGCAGTTCTGGGCTCTAAACACAGACAGGGTCTCCTTAAATTGTTCAGTTGCCCAGATTGGGTTCTAGGCTTGTAATCCTTCTGCCTTGGCCTCCCAGAGTGCTATGATTACTGGAATGCAGCACCACCAGGAATCAAACTCAGGACCTTGTGCTTGCCAGGCAGGCGCTGTGCTGCTGAGCTATATCCCAGCCTAGGCTTGCGTATTTTAAACTCTGCCCTGCAATGTGTTTGTACAAAGAATTTCTATCCAGTAAGTACCTAGTTAGCTGGGCATGGTGGCACATGCTAGTAATCCCAGCACTCTGGGGGTAGGGGTGAGGCAGGAGGATGTCAAATTCAAGCTCAGTGTCAGCAATTTAATGACTTAATGAGAGTCAACATAAAAAATTAAAAAGGATTAGGGATGTAGCTCAGTTTGAAGGCCCTGGGTTCAAACCTCTGTACTGGGTGTGTGTGTGTATGTCTGGGGAAGGCTGAGAATGTAGCTTAAAAAACGTCCAGCCCAATAAACAGATCAATAAATTGTTTCTTCATAGAGTTATATTGAGTCACACTGTCAGCAGCAAAGTGAGTGTATCGATCAAATCAAGTTTTCCAACAATTATTTATTGAATGTTTACTGTCAGGTGTTTTGCTAGAAGCATTTTAACTTATAAATATGTCATCATTTGAAGTAGCATAGTTATGATGAAAATATTCTATAGCTGCACGGTCCAGTGTGGCAGCCATGAACCACAAGTGGCTCCTGAGCACTTGAAATGTGACTACTGTGACTGAAATTTCATTTCCTTTCATTTTAGTTTAAATTGAAACGTAAATACCCTTAGGTAGCCAGTGGTCATAAGCCCACTCTAGAGAGAAACCAGGAATCATTCAGTAGATGTCATTGCCATATTCTAGATCTTTTCTTCCTTTTAAAATACTAGTGGTGTAAGCTCACAGCAGTAAGGTGTGACCAGTTCACAAGTGCTATCATTACTGTGACCAGTCAGCACCACCTAATTAGAGGACTATTTTTTAAAATAGGTGCTTAGGTCTAGAGTAACACCCTGCATCAAAAGCATAGCCCAAATGTCTCAGTCGAGACC
The DNA here is from genome assembly GCA_004027455.1 of Hydrochoerus hydrochaeris. Classification (NCBI taxonomy): domain Eukaryota; kingdom Metazoa; phylum Chordata; class Mammalia; order Rodentia; family Hydrochaeridae; genus Hydrochoerus; species Hydrochoerus hydrochaeris. Next base: position 180,750 of record PVLA01001780.1, on the reverse strand, counting down.
AGAGGTGACGTGGGGGAATATTACTCACACTGCTTTTTATTGAGGTGTAGACTTAAGGTACTCTAAAGGAGGCCAGAAGTGTAACATTTTCAGAGAGGCTTGTGCAGGACTTGCTTTTCCACATAAACTGCCAAGCGTGTTTTGATAGACAGGAAGTGAAGCAACCTTTCAGAGCTAGCCGACGTGCACATCTGGCTTTGGTCACCCGGGAGGCCATCAGACCTCTCTCTTACCTCTACCTCCTCCTTGTGAAACTTCTAGGCTCCTGCAATAAAGATACTTATTTTGATTGCACAAGTCTTTGCACATAAGGGCCTCGGAAACTGAGACGAATTAAGCAAATCCTGCCAGATAAGCCTTTGTGACCTACTGGGAGCCTGTCACAAGCTGATGATGACAAAGGGATTTCATTCGGTATCTCTATTGGAGTGTTGCCAAAGAGGTAACCTGTCAGGTACACTGTCCTGAGAAGTCCTGTTTAAATATTTAATATGAACATCGTATACCTTCGGAATTTGGGTAAGCAGCTGCTCGGCTGAGAAATCCGGGGTACAGTGCTGTGTATGTGTTGCTTGGCTCCGCAGGCCTGTAAATAGACAGGACGGAAAACTTTGGGGGTCTTCTCAGTTCTGATCTTTGGAAGAGGAACGTGGCGCAGCTCGCGCGAGGCCTTGCAGTCCTCTCGGCCGGGCGCTCCTGTGGGATGCCCGTGCGACTTCGGGCGAAACTCGAGCTCTCCCAACCTGCAGCGCTTTCCCCGGGGCGCGCTCCGAGCCCGACCTGCAGGCTCTGGGGCTGGCCGTGGAGCGAACCATCGGCCCGCTGGGAGGGGGGTGCGCGCGCGGGGGCTGCGGGACGCCCGTGCCCCGGGGCCCTGCTGTCGCGGCCCGGCCCTCAGCCTCCCCGCCCTCAGCCGGGAACTCTGCACGTGACGCGGGGGCCCCGGGGCGGCGGCGCCAGCGAGCGCCCCCTCCGGCCGGCGCGGCGGTGGTAGCGGCCGGTTTGAGAGTTTCCCGGGCCTGGCTGCGCGGCGAGCGCACTGGCTGCGCGCTGCGGGGAGGCGGGCTGACGCCGCCCCGGCGCCGAGGAAGGCACAAAGGAGTGGCTGCGGACGGTGGGCGCCCGGCGGCCGGGCTGCGGGTCAGGTCCGACGGCTGAGGGCGGCTTCGGGAGGAGCCGAGGAGGAGCGGGCCCCGGAGCTGCGGCCCCGCGCAGAGATGCCGGTGCGCGGAGAGCGAGGCTTCCCGCCGCGGCGGGAGCTGTCAGCCTGGTACCGCGTGAGTGTCCCCGAAGTTTGTTCCCTTCGCTCCGTGGAAAGCTAGGATTCTCCACCTGAGGGTGGGGCTCCGGGGAAGGGAGACTTCCCGGGACGCAGATGGTGGCTCGTGGCCTCTGGGGCGCCTGCATTCTTTACTCTGAAGTCACTTGGGTTTGAGATTAAGTCTCAAGGAGGGAGAGACTGTCTTGAACTCTTTGTGGGTTTCTCTGTTTTGTTACGACTGTTGTCGCCTGCTGCTGAATGCTTCTGTGTTGTTTTAAGCTGCACTCTACTTAATGCAAAGTTAACAAGCGCTGGCAAATGTATTGAGGACCAAATAACTGACAGTTTACTGGGAACCAGAATCCTTATTTTCCTGTTTAATTAGCTACCTCTACTGTACAGAGCTCCTATTTTCAGTAGGGGATGGAAGTAGGGTTTTGGAAGAAGCCACAGAAAGAGGGATGTGAGCTTTGTACTCTGGTATTATCTTACCTGTCACTAGTTGCTTTTATGTCTTCATTTGTCCTCTCTCTGTTTTTACACAGAAGTGTAATTTAAGTTATAAATAATCAAGAGGTTTCAGCAACAGGCTTTTAGCATTCTTGAAATGTGGATGAAGTCGGGAGTGAATACTCCAGGGCTTAGTAATGGAATACACCCTCCCACCTCTATTTTAGCTTCAGTGCTCAGGCTGAGCTACTTCCCTGGCAGCTGTCTGGTCTGAGTAATAATGGTTGTGGTTTCCCTGAAGTTCCCAGCCGAGAGTCATCGCCTCCTAGATAGACACTACCCAGCGCTGCTGCTGCCGCCGCATACTTGCTCCCTCAGCCCTGGAATCCCAGCAGGGAGGGAAAAGAGGCCCCTGTCTTCGGCTGTCTAGGTGGTCTGCTGGGTGTGTGGGCAATCCCTTTGGGGAAACCGCGTCTGCCTTTGACCATGGTTATTTCTGAGTCAGGAGGTAACTTCCACCAGGCACACCTGGGAAGAAAGAGCTTTTAAGTGAGAAATTAGAACGGAGTAGTATTTGCATTGGTAGCAGAGTGTCTTTTAATATGCTGCCCAAGAGAATGCAATTAGCTTATTCACTGAATTTTCAGGAATAACTCTTGTGTGGGAGATGGAAAGATGGGAGGAGGCACAGGCCTTTCCCACATAATCCTGTTGGGAAAGCGTGCAAGTAAGAGTCCTGTGGAGCCAGGTGTAGTGGCCACACCTGTAGTTCCAGCACTCTGGGAGGCTGAGGCTGGAGATGGCAATTTTGACTCCATCCTGGACAGTTTATCGACTTAAGTGGACTGTCTGAAAAGAACAAGGACTGGGGATGCACTGTAGCTCAGTGTGAAGGCCCTGGGTCCAATCTTTAGTAAATGCCCTCCCCACAAATAGTCCAATGAGTGCTATTTAGAAATATGGACAAGGTGCTCTGGGGTGATGGGAGAAGGGGAAGGGATGCTTTTTTCCCAAAGTCAATAGTGGCTTCTGAGAGATGTTCCTTGAGGTTTCTCGAGAGCTACTGCCAAAGACTGTTGAAGGGGAGTTTTTCCTCCCTGAAGTGCTGCAGCAATTCTCATTCTCTCTCATCTTCCTCCTCTTTCTCTCTCTTTCTTTCTCTTTTAATGGTGCTGAGGATTTTACCTGGCCCAGATCCTCTAGCATGCATGCTTTCAAGAGCGAGTCTCAGCCCACAACTGGAGCTTTTTTAGTATCACTCAGGTAATACTTAGCGAGCATCAGTGTTACTAGTCACTGTAGGGACACACAAAGTTGAGTAATTGCTGCCTTCTAGAGTCTGGTGGACCTGAACATTTTCGAACATACATTGTGATCTTTCAGCTTTGGGATTCCTGGGGCTGAGGGAGGGTATGTGTAATACAGACGCATATTGTACAATTAAGAAATAAAACAAAGGGTAGGATTGTCCTCTCTGCTAGCACTTTGGGGCTTCCTGTTGGGAAGAAAGGACTTTTGAACAGATAGCTTCCAGTGTAAGACCTATGGAAAAATGAGGCTGGTAATGCATTACCTCACTAGGCTGGGTGAGGACAGAATAAAATGACACACCAGAGTTGGCCTGGCATGGAGTAAGTGCTAGGTAAATGGTAGCTAGTCGAGGGAACAAAAATGGTATAGAATAGTTCAGTGGTGGTGGGTTTCATGTAGACTTTGGGTTGATGGGAGGTGATCTGTAAATACAGGTAGGAGGTGCCAGGTAGTTGCCAAAACAAAACAGTGGATTGCACTTTTTTTTTCCTTCTTTTTTTTCTGGTTCTGGGGATTGAACCCAGAGCCTTCACAGTGAGCCATATCCTCAGCCCCTTTTTAAAATTTTAATTCTAAGATAGTTGCCCAAGTTGGGCTCCACCTTGCAGTTTTCCTTCTCAGCCTCCTGAGAGGCTGGGATTGTAGGTGTGCCCTACAAGTGGCTTGCATGCGCACTTGGGAAGACCTTGAATACTAGTAACAGAACTTTGGGAGAGGAGCCCTATGAACTTCCACTGATGGCTTGGCTTGACTTTCCCAAGACATCAGTGAACCCGTTTCCCAGTAAGTATCCCGCCACCCACATAACAGTAAATACTACTATTTTTAAGGTACACATAGAAATTCTGCATAACTCCCTGAGGAATTCCTTTTGCTATGACTTCTGCTTACATTTATTGAACTTTAACTTTTGATCTAGTTCTTTGCACTTTGACAGGTCAAAGCTATTTGTCTTAGGCTGAGTGTGAGAACTTTTTGAATAACTCCCAGTGCAAAGAGACTGAAATCCCCACTGTTCACTTAAAAAAATTAATGTTTATTAGCACATGCTTGCAGTTCATAGTGATTATATTTGTCATGGGGAGTTTGTACAGGTACATGAGTTGAGCAAGGTTTTTTTCTCCTTAGAAGATTATCTTTTTAGGAAACACATAAGGCTGCTTTGGGACCCCTTAGTGTTGGGTACAATAGTAGTTCTGTAGTTTAAAAGTCACAGTAATTTGGCTGGTGTGTAGCTAGAGCCTTGGATGTAGTAGGGTCAGAACAAATGGGAAAGGAAAGGAAACTTGCAGCAAACTTACACCAAGAATATGAGCCATCTGGGAGTTCTTACCTAATCCCTAAAATATAAGCCGATTAGTTTTATCTTGATTGGGAGTTGACGTCCAATAAAACACATCCATCGTTGATTAGACTCTAAGGTTATAATTTGTGTCATAGGAAAAAATTTGAGGCACATACTCCCTAAAGCAATATTGCAATAGCTATTTCTGGTTTTGGATAGTGGTACCTAGGGAAGCAGTAGGGTTTGCACACTGCCTGCTTTGTTGTGTGGAAGGCAGAGTTCTAAGCTGGAAAGTGTCTGCTCTTATTTTTCCCACTTGACTAGGAGTTGCACTTAGAATTTGGCAGCTGGCTGCTAGAGTGCTTGAAGGCCTGCATGAGCTTGGGCACTGACTATCTAAAATAATGACTTCGTTTTTCTCAGTGCTGGGGATCTAACCTGGTATCTTCTACATACTAGGCAAGCTGTACCTCCTGCCTACTATCCCAGCAAGCTAGTCTCCTTTTTCTTTTTTTTTTTTTTTAATTGGCTAGTGGCACCGTCTCCTGGCTATTGCATCTAAACTTCATCAATGTAGAAAACCATGAGCGCTCAGAAAACAAGGACCATCATACCCTCCAAGTACCCAACCATTTAGTGTACTGTTTTCCACGCCTTTTTGGGCTACCTTTAGCATTTCCCAAAGTGTGATATACACAGACTTATAGGTGTATATGGAAGGAGGTACTCAGTTTTTCAGCTCTTATGCATGAATACTGTAGTGAAAAACAGAGCTAGCACCAAACCCATTGAAGGCTAGATTGCTTGGAAAAAGTAAAAAACAAATACTAAGTAAAGCAAGGAAGGTTTTTTTTTTTCCCATTGTTTCCTTTTCTGGTTCTTTTCCCTTCCTTTCATTCCTCCCTCTCTAGTCCCTCATCCCATTTAAACATTTTCTTCCTACTTTGCAATATTTATCATACATTTTGGTCCTTATTTACACTTTTAGTGTCTCATACCAGAGAAACAGTGTGGTGTTTACATGTGTGTGTCTGATTTCTTTCACCTAAGAGTATGGTTTCCAGGTGCATCTGTTTATGTGTGAGACCAGGTGAGGAGAAGTGGTGCCTGATTGGGCCCCTCTGTAAGCACCAAGGAGAACGGCAGCACTCGGGGTGATGGCACACTGCAGAGCCTAGAGAGAAACGTACACAGCTGAGATTAAGTTGTTTACCTGAGCATGCGTTAGTGGCTATCGGAAGGCAGGTGGACTTTTGTTCCTTTAATTGCACGTACTCCTGTTTGAGTGATTAAAAATGGGACGAGCCAGACGCTTGGAGCTCCTCTGCCTGCTAGAGGCAGGAGCCCCCTGGCTGCCTGCATACTAAGCTGACTCACTATGTCTTTCATTTGACCCCCGGGTCAGGGAAACTAAGTAGCAGGACTAGGTCCCTAAGGTTGGAGGAGTGGGCTGTTCCCCATGGGTGGCACCTGGGGCAGGGTCCTGGAACAAGTGGGTGTCTTGGGCAAGCCTGGTTGGTTTGCTACACATTTACCTAGAAATGTCGCAAGTTTATCCTTCTTTAGGCCTTCCTATTTTCACCTCTACAACCAGTATTCATAAAAAAATCTCATACCCCATATATGTTAAATCACTCACATCATTGTCTTTTGTACTCTTTATCTCATCTTCTTTATCCATCAGTTGATGGCATTTGGCTGTTCCAATATTTTGCTATTACAAACTGCACTGCTATAAACATGGGTGTGCATATGTGGCTGTGGAATGGTACTTTTTAATTCTTTTGGGAAGATACCAAGAATGGGAATAGGTAGGTCGAATGAAACCTAGTTTTAGGGGGTTTTTTTTTGGGTACTGGGGATTGAACTCATGACCTCGCACTTGCCAGGCAGGCACTTACACCACTGAGCTAAATCCCCGGCTCATAGCTTTAGTGTTTTGAAGAATCTCCACACTGATTTCCACAGTGGCTGCACCAGTCTACACTCCCACCAACAGCAGAAAAAGTTCCTTTATCCCCATAGTCCCTCCAGCGTTTATTATCAATTTCTTGATAACAGCCATTCTTTCTGGAGTGAGAAGGGTAAAACAGTGAGGTTTAAGAAAAAGTGTAAACTATGGGGAGGAGGAAGAGGGGGAGAAGACAAAATTTGTGAGGGGCCAAGACCAGAAGCTTTGAGATTTAGGCAGTGCTGCCTAAGATGCGAGTGTGGCATAACACTCTGGATAACTCTGAGTACCCCAAGTGTACTTCTGCCCTGTCCTCAGGAAGGGCGGAGAGCCAAGGAAGCCGGAGATGCTTGCCATCACAAGCCTGTGTATTCCCGAATCCTCCGTTCTCTTGCTTACAGGCACTTGTATTTGTGCCGCTCATTGAATATCTGGCCCAGTTTTGTCCGTTGCTTTCCACAGGCCATTCCCAGATGTCAAATTCCCCAATGTTCTCATGTGACGTTTTTGATATAATACTGTATGATAGAAAATAATTTGGGTCTATGGAGGGTCACTACCGTTTTCAAGGGAACCGTGCTCATCCATGACTGGAGTGTCGATTGCCAAACAGCTTCAGCTTAAATGCATTTAGTGTTTAAATGTCTTCCAAAACAGTGCCAGCACCAGTTGTACTGGACCATGCCCGTAATCCCAGCTGCTCTGAAGGCCGAGGCAGGAGGATTGCAAGTCTGAGACTAGCTTGAGCAATTTAGTGACAATTTTGTTTCAGAAATAAAATATAAGTGGATATGTCGTTCTGTTGTGTAGTGTCCCTGGGTTTAACCTTCAGTATAGGCTGGCTGGGGAGGGGTTGTACCAACTTGAGGGATTTTTATATTTTCTTTTAATTTTTAGTGTTAGAGTCTAAGGCCTTGAACGTGGTAAGCAAAATGGTCTGTCATTCAACTGTACCACCAGCTTGTTTCTTTCTCGATGAATTTATGTGGTTTCTCCAGCAAATGTTATAGGTTGGGGCTGGGGCTTTAGCTCAGCGGCGTAAGCACCTGCCTGGCAAGTGCAAGGTCGTGAGTTTGATCCCTGGCACCAAAAAAATTAAAAATAAAAAAATAAATAAATAACAAGTGTTACAGGAATTGGATAATCTAGAGGTAGAGCACAGCACTACTTTGACCTAAAAACACAAGCAATTGAGATGTACATTGATGGTAGGTGAGAAAAGCAAGAAGATACTGTTTTAATCGCCAACACCTCTAATTGGGTGTCTGTGCACTCCATTTATGAGCAATCCTAAGCCTTCATCTAGTAATTTGCACTTTAATCCTTGTAACTCAGTACAGGTATTTGTGTAGAGCTCCTGCCAGATGGTTAAAGTTAAATCAGGTCTTTAAGGTTAAAAACACAAGGATGCTTTGCCTGAGACTCCTACTACATTGTGCTTTGCAGATAGTGGTAAGATACATTTTGCAATAATGAATGTTTAACTTTCAGACTAACATTTCACCTAACCAGAATATTCCTGTGAATGGTTTGTGTTTATATTCTCTGCCATACTGTTTGAGGGTAGCAGTACGTGTTTTTCCCTGTTTTGGAATGCTGAGGGTTGTTCAATGCTTAGGCCTGTAGCATGCTAAGAACTGCGTGCTTTTACCACTGAACTACATATTCAGACTCTGAGTGAGATATATTTGTACTCTCTGAAGGTGTCCTGACTGAAAAATTTCAAATCATGCCATTAATCATGACAAAGACCTTGTGACATGTCTTTGAATATACTTACCAAAGTTTACTTATTGTGTATGTGATATAGATTTGAGTTAATTAGTATGGTAATTATTACTTCTATTATGAACAGTCCATTATACATGTTATGTTCACAAACAAATGGCATCATCTTTGGAAATTTTAATTATAGTATGTTTTATTTCATAGACTCCGTATGTAACTATGGGTCTAAATATGTGTTAGTGTCAAGTCAGAGGCACTTGGAGGGCATGAATAATCCATTGTTGGAGAGAATTATTGGGACAGTTGTTTTTGCTAGTAACAATTACCAGGCTCCAATGAATGGGTGATAATTAAAATCCAGTTATATATTTGCTTTTGTAGTACTCTGCCATAAAAAAGAGAATACTGGAGTCATTTGTAGGTAAATGGATGCACCTTGAGACCAGGATGTGAAATAAATCACACACACAAATTAAAATATTACATATCTCCTATATGTAAATAAAGATCAAAACCCTATATGTAAATAATGATCAAAATAAAAGATAATGGGCAGTAGGGAGGTCTTTTTCAATGGGACGGGAACAGGAGATGGGGGAGGGGATGAAAAAAGTGAAGAATTGGGAAAAACAAATGGAGATAAAGCTTTTGCAAATGAAAGGCAACCAAGAGATGGAAGGAGGAGAGACTGAGCAGAAGGGTAGGCAGATGGAAAAAAGAATTAAGGCAAGTTAGGTATCTGTACCCACTCCCCACAATAAATGTCATTATGTACTGTAAACATGAACTAATAAAAATAAATTTTGACAGCACTGTGAAAGGCTGGCAGATATGTTGGATTTGGTCCCTGGAGTTGAAGTTGAACAGGGAAAACTGCTTTATAGATACAGATAGGAATTATTGACCCCTTCTCAGAGCGTTAGCTTCTGGGACTGAGTTCTTTCCAGGAGGAAAGCACGTCCCAGATGTGGCTGTTTCCATTTGCTGAGAGTCATTCATGATCCAAGTATTACAGGAAGTAGGAGGCTCGGCTGCTGTTTGCCTTAAAAGGAGAACAGTATCACCTGAGAACTGTGTGGCTGGCGCTGCACCCTGGGGAAAGAGGAGCCCCTAACCTGCGCTTAGATCACTGGCCTGCTCTGAATCCCTGTGAGACTGTCCCTAAATATAGCTGCAAGACGATGAAATGATTTGAGGGGATTAATTAGCAAAACGAAACATTCCTGTGTTTGAGGTTGTGGGTTTGATTCCCGGTACCGCAAACAAAAACAAAAAGTAAAAAAAAGAAAAGAATGAATCATAGAGAAGGAACTTCTCGGTGAGCTCAGTTTCACAAACCTGCTTCCTCCCTCACCCTTTTCCAGCCAGGTGGAGCCAGCTGTGCTCTTGCCAGTGATTGGCTGGGGTGCACCTGCCGGTGTTTACTCATCTGTCTGCTACATGCCATCAGTCACTTCCTTTCGGTCATGATTCACTCCTCTGAGTCATGCTGGTCAGCTCCGAAACTGGACATATACACCATGACCTCCCTGTGTGGATTTGACTTGAGTGGCCTTGTAGCGTGACCTAGGATAAATCAGAGATGGACTGAGACTTTGAAAGACTGAATTCTTGACATTTTTATAATGGGTGGCAGGGCCTGGAGTTTAGCTCAGTGGCACAAGCACCTGCCTGGCAAGTGCAAGGTCATGAGTTCAATCCCCAGTACCTAAAAAGAAAAAAAGGGTATAGAATATTTCATGAGCAGTAAACCTAACAAAAACAGTAGAATTTTACTCAGACCCTTTTCAGAGTGGTGTTAAAGGCAGCATTACTATGTTACTCATTAGCTAGGTGACTGAGCTAAGTCTCCTACTTAAACTCTAGTTCTGTTTCCTACAGTCCAGTGGAAAACCTTTGGCACATGTGCCACGGCCAGCTGTTTGTTATTGAAAGCTCTAAAAGGTTCGCCATTGCTGTTGTAGTTTATAGTCTCAGGTTTTTTTTATGGTACTTAAGATTCTGAGCCATGAGCCGGGTGTGGTGGCTCATGCCTGTAATCCCAGCACTCGGGAGGCTGAGGCAGGAGGATTGTTGCGAGTTCGAGACCAGCCTGGGCTACAAAGTGAGCTCAGGGTCAGCCTGAACTGCATAAAGACCCTGCCTCAAAAAGACAAAATAAATAAATAAATAAAGATTCTGAGCCATGAATGGTTAGCGTAAAGCCTGGAGAACATTCTAGATATTCTATTTCCTGCTAATTTTTAACATCTTAGAATGCTTTCTTCCTCCAACTATTTTGTATTTGCTTCTTACTTTTCTTTTTAAAAAGCAATTGAATTGTCTTTTAAAGGTTTTTTTTTTTTTTTTTTTTTTTTGGTAAAGACAATCTAGGAACCCCAGAATAGCTAGTAGCTGGTTCACTTATGGAGTGATGGAAAGATCTGTTACTCAGTTTCAGCTTAAATAATGTACCATTACAGTGCGTGTGGGATTCTCTTTCCTACTCCACAGTCCAAGCCAGGAACCACAACCATCTTGCCTGGCTTTTGTGGAGAGGGTGGGGGCTGGGGGGCGGAACTGAGGATTGAGCCCAGTGCCTTGCATGAAACTACATTCCCCATCTTTTTTTGTTTTGAGGCAGGGTCTTGCTGAGTCCCTAAGTTGCTCATATGGGGCTTAAAGTTGCCATTTTCTCGCCTCAGCCTTCCAGAGTGCTAGTATTACAGGTGTGGCAATTCACTCAGCATTGCCCTGCTCACTGAGAACTGTTCTAGGGTTTCTTCTTCTGGATCGGTCCCCATCAAAGCTGCACGCATCCTGCTTCTTTTGCCCATGGACTTCTCCACGAGAACCACATGGCAGGCACATGTAGCCTGAGCCCAGGAAGGGAGGCAGCCCTGGAGTCGAGAGTCTTTGCAGAGGGGCTCCCACCAGGCTACTAGTTACTGTCTCCAAACCGCACTGACTGCCGTGGAAGTCCTTGCTGTCATGAGAGGTTTCAGCCTAACTTCAGGCATATCCGAGTTTCCCCGCATAACTTCAAACATAGCACTTTGCCTTCCTTGGGCTGCTCTGTTTAGTGTCTGGGTGAGTTTTAAGAGGGGAGAGAGATTTGTGGCATCTTCGACATCCATTGAAGTTTTCCAGAAATGGAATTGAAAACATTAGAGCTATTCCTTCTGGTGTTTTTGTTGCAGTCTGAAAACAGGCAAGTAGCAGCAAATTGAAAAGAAGAGGCTCCAAGTTCCTGTTGAATTTTTTTGGTGGCCACTTTCCTAGCAGAGCCGAAATGGGGCTTTTACTTTGCGTATTCATCTTTCACGGGGTGGGCGATCAAACCTAGGGCCTCATGCATGCTAAGCAAGTGTTGTTCCACTGAGCTGTACCCCCAGCTCTAAATATAAACTTTAGTCAAAGGACTGGGAGAAGTATTTAGTCTGCTTACTCTGCTTAAAGCACAGTTTGGCAGTGATGCTGGAGAGAGAAGAATCAGGAAGGAGCAGAAAAGGTAGACTCAGTTTTGGAGAGCTGAATTTTAAAACCCTGCCTGAAATACTTGCAAGGAGAAATGTTTCCCAGAAAAAGTGTTGTGTAGGGTTTGCCCTTCGGAGACTTCCTTACCCATAATGAAGCACTTCATGTTGCCATTTTTGTTATTTTATTGATATAAAATCTATATCCACATTTATTTATATATTTGAATTTCAAATGGAGAGGCTGATGCATTTTTGTGTGTGCCAAAATTCTTTGTTACTGTGGTAAAATACACACTAAATCTACCATCTTAACTGTTTTACAGCGTGCAGTTCACTGCACTTTGTTCACAGTGATAGGCTAATAGCTAGACCCACAGCTGGATGAGCTGTTCCATAAGTGTGTTCACCTGTGTGAATACCTCCTAGATCAAAAAACTAAAGCTTGCCATCATTCTGGAAGGTTCTGTCTTGCCATTTATTACTCTCATGGGAACCTCTCTTCTTACTTTATATGATGGCATAGTTTTGTTTGACCTTGACAGGGCTCATCGAAATTATCAGTTAATCTCTGGTTTTTGTCACTTAAAATCTATGATATTCGTCGTCGTCATTATGTGAGAGTCTGCGGTTCTTTTTTGTTGTTGTGTAGTATTCTGTTTGTATGCATTTATCATAGTTTGTCTGTTCTTCTATTGATGAATATTTAGGCTGTTTTCAGATTTCTTGCTGTTATGAATAAAGCTGCTATGAAAATCTCCTACACATTGTTTTGTGAATAGACATATTCTTAATTCTTGTGCGTAAATCCCATGGAGTAGAATTCGTGGGTTATAAATTAGGAAAATGTCTAACTTTTCTTTTGTGACTTTGAAGTCAGACAGACCTGTGTGTGTGAATTCTCCTGTCCCACCCCTTGCTTCCTGGACCTGAGGCAGTTCCATTTTTGCTCCTGTTTGGTTTTCATATCATGTGCTGTACCTGATGATTCAGGGTTTGGTTAGAAACTCACACCATGGCTGCTCCTGTATTTCCAGAAGAATGAGGCTCAGTGTGCCGTGGGAAGGCTGTGGCAGAGCCCAGGGCCCACCCTGGCTTCCAGGGAGCCCGTTTCTCTGGACCTTTCCCCTCCGCAGCCTGAGGGAGCTTGAAGGTGATGTCTTGTGTCTTGGAAATCCAGCTTGCTGCTGTCGCATTCGGAAAAAAGACAAGCAGAGGGCTCAGCGTCCCACATCCTTCCCAGTCTTGAGCAGGTGCACCCCACTGCAGAATCTCCTTGGCTGAGGGGTCGGTCCTAGGACCTTCTGCATCTGCTAGAAACAGCAGCTCAGTGACAGCACCCAGATATGGCCCGGACACTTTCTGGGGTTGCTGTGAGGTGTGTAGTCAGTGCCAGGGCTGCGAGTTTTTCTTTTCTTTCCATTCCTGGGGAACTCAAGGCAGCCACTCGTGCCAGACTAATCTCTGGAGCACATGCTCAGAACCCTCCTTAGCCTTTAGTCACCTGGCTTGGCGCAGGTGCCTCGGCTGCAAGACCTGCTGGCTACCAAAGGTGCTGTTTCTCTGGGAGGACCTCCACGACTCTCCTATGCAGAGATTCTAGGTACTTTACCAGAGGAGTTAACTTGTAAAGTTTTGTTTTAGGGTCTAGGAAGGTAGCTCAGTGGGCAGTGCTTGCCTAGCGTGCATGTGCCCAAGGTCCCATCCACAGTACCACAGAAGAAAAAATCATAATTTTTAAGCCTACAAGTTAACACAGCTATTGAAGGTAACCTAATTCTAAGAACTGCTGCTTTGATGTATAACTTTGTGAAACCTAATACATGCTTTCTTTTAGAAGTCATTCTAATCTGGTAGTTTTTATAAAGTAAAAAGCAACATATAAATCTAGTTTATAATGTACTCATTTTTCTTCCTGTCTTTACCTTTTGTCTTTTGACTAATCAAATGAGGAGAGAGTAAATGTTTTCCTTAGCTTGTGGCTCAAAATCTCATGCTAACAGAATACTCTAGTCCACCATAACGTTTGGCAGTAGTGTCTGTCCTTTACTTTTTTTTTTTTTAGCTTGTTTTATAAAATTTGAGCTATAATATATTGATTCAAAGATGTTTAAAAATCCTCTGCTTCTGGGAATGAACCCATGGACTTTGCACTGAATCTTTCCTGGCCAAACCCCTCCTAGTTTTTTCTTTTGGGGCATGATCTGGCCAAGTTGCTCACACTGGGCTCCAGCTTCTCCCATTCCTGCTTCAGCCTGCCAGAGTGCTAGGACTATAGGCCGCCACACCCCACTAGGGATGTTCAAGAATTTCAAATACATTCGGCAGTGTCCTCTTTGTCACATGTGGCAAGAACTGAGTTTTTAACTTTTGGAGGGGGTGATACTGGGGATCGAACTCTTCACCTTGTTGCTTGCTAGGCAGGGACTGTGCCGCTGAGATATATCCCTGGCCCAGTTTTTAACTTTAGAATATCAGCAAATCTCTCTCATTCAAATTTTCCTTTTAATTCTAACCTCTTTCACCTTTACTGTTCATTATTGCTTTAACATGGTTAGGCAAAAAGAGTGAACATGTTGCTTCACTGGTACGTGTTTGTAGTGCATAATGATTACGTTCATCAGAACATTTTATTTTGGCCTTCCTTGTACAGTGCTACTTCTGAAGGCTTTTTACAGGGAACTGTAACGTGATAGGAGCAGAGATTTCTAGTGCAAAGATAAACATGACCAGTAACTGTTTTAACCACTGGGTTAACAGAGGGAGATGACTATTTGCAGCATTTATTTAGATTTGAATGTGCAAGAAATATATTGATAGAATCCCATTTTATCGCTTTCTCTCCAGACTTTGAGTCAGCCAGGGCCAACAATGGGCGTCCAAACAGTTTATAGTAGCTAATACAATGAACAAAGGGCTTCAGTGTTCAGAGAGTGGAAAGTAGAGCTAGAGGAGGGCGTCTTCTGCCCAGTGACCTAATTTACTCTCTCTCAGCAGAAATGCTTGGTTTAAAGGGGATATATATATATATATATATATTTATTAATTATTATTATTTTTTTCCCCTTTCCATTGCTAGAAATTAACCTGGGACCTTAGACGAGCTAGGCAGGTACTCTAGCCCTGAGCTCCATTCCCATTCTAGTGTTAATGTGTGTGTATGTGACATAGATAGATATATGAATGATTGCTTTTTACCCTGACCCAGAAGTCTATAAACATTTCAGTTTGTACTATTACAGCTTGAGGAAGAGATCTATGGTGTTGCTTTGTATAGCACAGACTTTGTTTTTATTGGACAGTATCTTTTTTTTTTTTTTTGTCTTTTTGAGACAGTCTGGCTATGCAGTTCAGGCTGGCCTTGAGCTCACTTTGTAACCCTAGCTGGTCTTGAACTCACAAGGATCTTCCTGCCTCAGCCTCCTGAGTGCTGGGATTATAGGTATGCGCCACCACACCACGCTGGTTTTGATAGTATCCTTTAAATTAAAAAAAAAAAGTTTAGTCAAATTCTGGTATGAATTGATAATCCACAAAATTTAAGGATTTAAGAAAGGCAACTGAAATTGCATCTTCTTCCCCTTTAGTTTTTTGAGTTTACCTACCCTTGGGGGTTGACTAATCACCTACTTTTTAAAAGATAAATCTGTGGGATTTTCTGCTGAAAAATGTGGGGAAGTAAAACTGGGTTGAAAATAAAATTCAACTGAGTGTGGCGATGCATGTGGTAGTGCTCCTGGCTCCTCAGGAGCCTGAGGCGTGAAGTTTGCTGGAGTTCAGGTGTTCAAGACCAGCTTGGGCAATATGGTGAGACCCTCATCTCAAAAAAGAATGGAACTAAAAAAGAAGCCAGGCGTGATGACACACCTTACAGGACTTTGGGAGGCTGAGGCAAGAGAATGACAGATTTGAGGCTGGCCTGGGCAAGTTTGCAACTTGTCAAGACCATCTCATCAGATCAAGAGGGGTAAGGTCCTACCTCTGGCTGAAAGCCCTAAATTCAATCCCCATTACACCCCCTCCCAAAAAAACCAACAACAAGCAAAAAATAATGCTCAGTTTCAGAGTACTGTGTTTCTAGTTTACATTGTTCAGAAAACATAAATTGCTCTTTATTGTTAGCTCAGGGAGAATATGTGCAGTCCAAATGTGTGCCCTGGGAGAATCTTTGACCTATTAGTAGAGTGGCTGTCCTGGGTTTTGTCCCTGTCCTGGGCTTTGTATAAGCTCCGAGTTGCAATTGCATTGCTGTTCTAACTGGATTTGCGCGTGGTGGGATGGGTAAGTACAAATGTTGGCCTAGTGGGATTATATCCTAGCAACGATCGGTCCTAAAAACAGCAGTCATGAAGCCCTTCAGATAATTCCTAGACTTACTGTTTCGGCACTGAAGGCTCATAGAAACTGGGATGCTGTCACGGTGGTCTGTCTGCCAGTACTTTCTGTTCCAACTTAAATTCGTGGCTCTCTTAGTGAATCAGCTGCGCTGTCTTGCAGCTGGAGTGGCGAGGTGAGTGAGTGGGAAGAGCTTCACCGTCATGAGTGCTAGGAAACGGTGAACCCCACAGCCTGTGAGTTAGACCTGGTGCCTGTGTCTAAACTTTCCTAAGAGCAGAGCAGTGTGTTCAGGGCAAGTTGAGACCCACAGGCCCCAACTCTGCCTCCTATGAGGGGTGATTAGTTTTAACACCAGGGGGCTTGATAGTGAGGTCTGGAGGGCAGGTCTAGTTTTCTGAATCCCTAGTGAGGGCACAGAATCTCATTGCTAAGTAAACAAAGGAAGGTGAAAGGAGGAGAAAGAAGGCGGGCTCCCAAGGACCGGAAGTAATAAGCTGGGGTGTGTGTGTTTCCTTCCTTTTCTGTCCCTGCTTCTTTCTCCTCCTCTCTCCCTCTTCCTCTTCCTTCCTTTTCTGTCCCTACTTCCTCCTCCTCCTCCTCCTCCTCCTCCTCCTCCTTCTTCCCTCTCTCTCTCTTTCTCTCTCTCCCCCTTTCCTTCCATTTTTAAACTGACAAATCGTATACTTCTGGGTATGTGTGATGTACAGAACTAGTGTACATAGTCTCTCCCCACTCTCGCTATGCTTCCTAAAGGAAGCGCTTTCCGGGCAGTACAGAGACCACTGGGATCTGTGGCTCTGTATGATTAACCAGTGCACGAGGGAAGTTTCTAGAACAGCTCCAGGACCACGTCTCTGATTTTTCCTGGACATCACAGGGTGAACTGGGGATGGTCTCACCCCAGCTCAGTTCCCAAGTGTTCCGCAGCACTCTGTGCCTCATCAGTACCCACAGGACAAAACAAGGCACGGTCTTTTCTCTCTGTGTTGTCAGACTGGTTGCTTTTGGTTACCTTTTCTCTAGTGGAGTTGGGGAAGGTGGCTGTGGGGCTGATGGAGTGTTAAGGCGTCAGTACAGATCTCACTGAATTTTTCCAGTCAGCTGGGAGTGTGTTTATTGTTTTATAGGTGAGGAAACAGAGGCTCACAAGTGTTAAATAACTTGTCCAGTGCAACACAGCTTGTGCAGCACAGAGGGGATGTAAGACCATTTGGCTAGTTTGAAAACCGCAGGGTCTCCTAGTTCCACCAGGTTCTGTTATTGAGAATTAGACTGGCAGAGAAATAGGGAGAGAAGCCATATGCTCTCCATTGAGTTTTAGGAGTTTTGACATCATCACTGAAGGTGTGAAGAAATACTTTTACCACTGGCAAATCATGAGTAACAATAATGTATCAATGTTGCTAGGAGACATCTGCATTCATCAGAGACCTCTGTGCCCTCTGCTGCGTGGGACACCGAGGATTCCAGGATGAGCAAGGTCCTGCCTCCTGGAGAAGCAATATGTACACAACTAGTGACTGTCTTGGCTTTATTACAGATGTCCTATGTCTTCTTCAGGAAGAGTTACTTTCTTCCAGCTACATATCCTCTAGTTAGAAATGACTATATATCCCAGCACCCCATTTCTGCAGACTTGTTAATTTCTGGAAAAGCTTGTGGTTACAAAACATGTAGATGGTGGAATTAGAGCCAGGAAGGTGTGTTGCGGAGCTTGTCTGTTGTAGATCAGAGTTCTATCACCAGCTTCCTTGCAGTCAACATGTATCTGTTAAACATCAGAGTCCTCCAGGAAGCTTAGACTAGAGGACACACACACTTTAATGCGAAGTGGATCAGTCAGCAGGGCTAAGCTGAGACTATATAATGTGATCCAGTGAGAATTCTGACTGGGGATAAAGATAGGGAATTTTGGAGCTGAAGCCATTTTGGTGATGGAGCAGATAGTAGAGAGGACCAGATAGTACAGGGAATACCAGGAACTCAGCAGGGAAAGCAGAATGCTGAAAACCAGAGCATCTAGCCCAAGAGATAGAGGTAGGAATGCTTTCCTACAAACTCTTGCTTCTCTCCTTTGCCCTGTGGAGGCTTCCTATAAATGCACTTTGTCTCTTCCTCACTGCATAGCTCTCTTCCCTCAGGATCCAGCCCTGATGAATTAGTTGAATTTCCACCACTTACCCATGGGTGAGGTGTCAAAGGTTGTGTCACTGTTTGTAATGGTGACTCTTGGTTCCTAGCTTGGCTGTGACATGTGGTGGATATGTAGTTCCAATGAGATTCTGAGTTGTACTGGGTAGTGGTGACTTGCAGTGACTTTCCACTTCATCAAGCCTCTCTTCTAGCCTAGTTTGCCTTGGTTTGTGGGCACCCCCTTCTCAGTGGTCTCTTCTGGGGGTGTACAGACCTCACCCCGCTTGGCATCAGGAGTCAAGGATTTCACATCCATGTGTCCAGTACACTTCTTGCACAATGGGGCTTGCTCAGTGGGTGCGTGGATCCTACTAACAAATGAGGTTAATTACCTACTTTGAGGTTTATCTACAGCCAGATTTTGATTCCAATGCAGCTTTCCCTGCTGCATATTAGGAGCTGTTAACAAGTTCAGATTTCACATTAGTTAAAAACATAACAAAATGCTACCAAAGCAAAACGTAGGTCAGTCTGAATTGACCTAACTTTTACATGATGTACCCACTAAGAACGTATTCCTTACTAATTAAACAAGACAAAAAAGCATTGTCTTCCCTCGAGGCAACTGAATTGCTAATGACAGAGGATGCCAGAGCAGGAGCAGGGAAAGGCAAGCCCCTTCCACAGCCCATGGAGCCCTTGCAGGTGAGGCAGCGCCAGGCTGCTGCCTGGTTCCACTATGGGGTTTTGCAGGAGTGTAGGATGGCAGTCGACAAACTACAGCCTGCTGCTTGCTGCTTTTGTTTTTCCCATTTCCTAGCTAGGAACTACTCTTTTTGTTTTTCTGGGGTTACATTTCAAATGGTTATAAATGACGTGCTTTTTGCTTCCAGTGGTTTCAACTGCAGTCTGAAATGTTAAATGGAACATTCTAGAAATAATTCATAAATTGTGAATAAATATCATTGCAGTCCATTATTTGTTATTGTTCTGTCTTATTGTTACTTGGTATGCCCAACTTACAAATTAAACTTTATACCAGATACATACATATAAGAAAAAAAACATATGTATCAGGTTTGGTGCTGTCTATGGTTTCAGGCATCCCTTGGGGTCTTGGTGCATAGCCTTCAGCAGTAGAGGGGCTGCCACACGGCCCCACTTTTGCCCGGTGGCCCCGCAACCTCAGTACTCACTCTGGTCCTACCCTACTTGCTGTCCCGGCCGTCACTTGTAGGGCAGGGTGCTCAGTCTCTCATCTGTTCTGTGACCTGGGAGTTCCAGGTAAGGCCTCGGGTTTTTGGCAGGATGCTCCTGTGTGCGTCCCTCTTGTCT
Source organism: Hydrochoerus hydrochaeris (assembly GCA_004027455.1). Lineage (NCBI taxonomy): Eukaryota > Metazoa > Chordata > Mammalia > Rodentia > Hydrochaeridae > Hydrochoerus > Hydrochoerus hydrochaeris. The sequence continues at coordinate 161,503 of PVLA01001780.1, read as the reverse complement.
GCAGGAGGGAAAAGGGTCTGACCTGAGTGCCAGAGACCCGTTTGCATCTGGTTTTCAGTCTAGGAATCCACTCAGTTAAAAGGCAAGTACCTTGGGGCCAAGCAGTGACACGATGTAAGAAAATGTGGAGAAAGTGTACCTTAAAGCACATTTGGTTTTTAGACTAAGGAAAGGCCATTAAACTGAAGTGTTCTCCATGATCAAACATTTGTTTGTGTTTTGGAAATTATTTCTTTGGATTCCAGCTCTAGGACGTGCACTGTCTGTTGTGTTTCTAGGGGATTAGCTGTTTCATTGCCAAACCCTTCATTACTTCCTGCCAGAGGAAACTTCACAGTAACAATAAAGTACTAGGCTGAGTTGAGTGTCTTAAGGAAATGTAGAGCAGGAGAGAAATGAGTGATGTTCTGGAGGCTCAGAAGGTTTGGAAGGACCTGGGGCAGATAATCATCTCGGTGACTGATAGCCCAGCTCAGGTAGCTCTGCTCATTCCTGTACTGGACCAGGGCTTCCTTCCAACAGCACATAACATCTGAGAGTAGGGACTGTGTCTTTGTTTTTAATACACAGTAGATACTTGAATGTTGAATGACTGAATGCAGTATATTTTTAAAAATCTTACTAATTTTTATCACTTATCAGTTGCCTTTTTTAGAGTAGGGCTTATTAGTAATGGAGACACCCCTCATTTGTGTGGTATTTTACCCTGTATAAAAATCACGTAAGATTGTCACTGACACTCAGGAGAATAGTATGAGATGGGGTCTATTGCTAGGATGCCCAGAGAACCTCTGGGTCAGGCAGCTTAGCTGGTTAGCGATAAGCCAGGGACTTGAACTACTTACCAAGCAGAGCCGACGGCAAAGGTGTAATGTGCTGTGTTTTCTGGGCTTGGTCCCCAGCACCCAAGAGGAAGTGCAAGCCTGTCACCTTGATGAATGCAGGAGTCCTACTTGGATTATCTTTCAATCGACGGGTGGTGGTGGTGGTGGTGGTGGTGGTGTGCCCTAAGTACTGTCTTATTCTGGCACATGTGAATGCTGCTCAGAACACCTGGGAACCATTTCTCCAGTGTACCCAACATCAGGCTCTTGCCTTCTCAGTAACGAGGAGCGGGAAGCTTTGGTACTCCGTGTAGAAAGGAGAGCTCCTAACTGCTGCTTAAACCCCCAGTGGGGGCCCCTGAGAAAACCATGATTGCTCACATGACTCAGCTCCCCAGATCCCTTTCTTCTGTTGAGCTTCCACCTCCTAAGTCCAGTACCCTCTCCCAGCCAGCATCCTAGCTTATAGCTCTCAGGTTTTCAGCAAAATGCAGATTGGACTCAGATGTATAAAAACAAATCCATGTGGGACATCAGTCTATCTCTGACGTATTTGAATCACAGCTGGAGACCAGTCTGTACTGAGACCCAGATTCCCCCAACTTCCTGAGTCTCCTGGGGCACCACATCTGCCTTACTCTGTGCCCCGCTACCTCATCCTGCCTTAGCGGGCCATGTTCCTTACTTCCTTGGGGCACCAAGAAGGAAACCATTTCTGGTCTCCCTGGAGTCCAGTGCTTTGATTTTAGATCATTCTGTGCTTGCCCTTCATAGCCTTGTCATGGTTTAAGACATCTACTGACTGGGTCCTTGTTTTACTAGGAGACATCCCCATCCACCCACCCACGAGCTCACTTCTGCCTAAGTCTCTCCATCATAAGTTGAAAATTCTAAAGTCAAAAACATATAAACCTCTTTCCTACATCATCAACTAGATGCATGGCACACTGTAGAGTACCAGCTGTTGGCCCTTGAGATCTCCTGGCTGGCTGGCTGGGAGAAATATGTACCACATATAGCTGGCCTGGGGAAAAGATGAAAAGTCAAAGTTGGAAGGAAGTGAAGTTTCCACTGCCTATGCATTGCTTTCGTATCATCGTAAAGTTGTTACCGAAGGTGGTCCATATTGCACGACCAGCAGTTTACAAGTCAGTGACACCATGAGATTGCAAAAGCGTTTGTTTTAGGGGCTGGGGATTTAGCTCAATGGCTTAAGCGCCTGCCTGGCAAGTGTGAGGTTGTGAGTTCGATCCCCAGTACCAAAAAAAAGTTTGTTTTGAAGGTACCAATTATGGAGAAAGGGACAAGTCTCTCAAACTCACCTCCACTGAGACAGGGTATAGGGCTTCGGGTGTTTATGGGTTAAAGGACAGTGTGGTCTAAGGCATAAGGAAATGGCGAAAGGTGATTGTAGGTGAAATAATCTGGCTTGTGTGTATGTAAACAGATTTCATATCATAGGACACGTTAGTTGCACAGTGCCACTGGGAAGGTTTTGGCCCTCTGACATCTAAAGGATAGCCATTGGGCTTTTGAGCAGGCCCAAAAGAAGAGTTTGGTGGCTTTGGCTGGTTTGCACTATGCAAGGCTATCTCAAAATTAAGAGGACTTAAAACAGGGTAGTGACAATTCTTTAGAGGTGTTACCTGTAGTAAAGCTGACGTGGGTCTAGTACTGTATTATTTAACTAAGTGATTTCCAGAATCAGTGATGGAAGCAAGTGAAGCTAGATGGTGCATTCAGATTTTCCCTCAGTTTGTTTTATTTTTTTCCTTTAGTTCAAAACTGAAAATTGCAAAGGGGACCCAGGAGATGGAGGGAAGGAGGGGCATAAAAAGGATTAATATGTATTATGTACATGTGCCAGTTCCACACTGAGTACAGTTATTAGGTACTGAAAACGTGTGCTAATAAAAAGTTTTTAAAAGTTGAACATTGTTTAATTGGGGAGGATCTGTATACTCACTGTTTAATCTCTGAGACTCAGTTCAAAAGAGATGCTTAATATATGTATTGAACCAACAAAAAAAATGGGTTCTTTTTTTGTTTGTTTTTTTGAGACTGGGTGTCAGTATGTAGCCTCTCCTGGACTTGAAACCATAGTTTTCCTGCATGGCCTTCCTAGTGTTGGGATTCCCAGCCCAGCCCACCCTACCCCACTGGATTTCTCCTTCTGAATGAATCTTTGCCAACTCTTGCATCTTTCATCCAGGAATTAGGACCAGTGATCAGCAGTTAGAACGTGGTGCTTTCCAGTTTCCAGATTCCCTTCACTTTTCCACAGCACTTGGGTCAGGGCCAGAAGCTTCATAGAGTGTCAATTGATTTTAATATGCTTTTGTGTTATTTTCGTAAACATCTTGTTCATGTTAACAGAGAGTAATAAAATGTGATTATTTGCTTTTACTTTTCCCTGCTTGCAATTTATTTTGGCTCTTGTAGAAGCTATAGTAGAGGGGTTTTATTATGGTAATTAAGATCCATTTTTTTCTTTAAGTTGCATTTTGAAATTTTAAAGTTTGAATTCTGGGGACCTGCAGGTTCTTGTGTTGAATTTCTGTATCACTGTGCCACCTAGTGGAATAGTCATGGTTTTGGTCTTTGCCCACCTAATAACCACAAATTCTACAAAAGGGAAAAATTGGGTTCTTTTTATGATTTAAGATAGCGTAATCCTTGTCAGTTGTTTTTGTTAATAAGTACATATGGCTTTTCTGAGAGGAACTCAATTAATGCGTAATTCGGAATTTTAAAAAGTTATCCCCATCTCTGAAATAAATTCCCGTGTTATCAATAAAGGAAGACAACGCAAAGACTGTCAGTTTAACTGTGTATATGAGAATGGCATATAAGATACTAGATCAAAGAATGCAGTCTTTTTCTAATTTGAGAAACACAGGTATTTCACACATCTGAAATTTTTCTTTAAATTTTGCAATGAGGAGAAAAGCCTAAGTATTTTGGTATAATTTGCCTCGGTTTCATTTGCTCTATTGTCTTCAGTCGTAGTCATTCACAGGCTTGTTGATTTGCATTTTCATTACTTTCAGTGCCTTGGCTTTGGCTCCCGCATTTTACTGGCCTGGGAGGTTGACTGCGGAAACCTCACCTTTCCCTTTCCTGTCTCTGGCTTCGCTGCCCCCTCCCCTTTTAGGAGCACCTTCCAGAATGGCTGGTGGTTCTTTGTTGATTTCTTGAGAGGTCCAGTGAGGGCTTGTGAAGTGTCCCATGCAAAGCACACTCAGTTATCAAGTTTAGAATAGTATAATTATATAACAAGCAGTTGAAATCATCAGCCTTTAAAATCTTATTCACCTGATTAGTGCTTTAAAATAAAATTACTGTTTTTTAAAATAAAATGGCCCAAAGCTGGTTAAATGAGTGTTTTCAGAGGATCGTTTGTCTCAGTTTTACTTACTTGACTACATAAGTTCACGATCTTTTTTTTTCCTTGCAGGAAAAATGTTAAGGTTACTCCAAAGATCCTTCGAAGATTTATATATAAAAATAAGTTCTGTTTCTGAAAATAAGTAGTCTTTTTGTCTTTCTGAAAATGGTATGAAAAACATGGTCTGAGAAATGGTATTTGGCTCATGAATGTTGTACTGTAAATTGCTAGAATCTCCTAGAAGTAGGACATTGTTTTAAAAGGGTTTGAAAGTCTCTAATGCCCTTTAATCTAGAATTAACTAAATGTGGGAGTGAGGTAGGGTACTGTATGCCCAATGTTTGTGTGGTTTGTATGATAATAGTAAAAACTTTGGAATTGCTTAAATATTTGATAGAGATGTGGTGAACCTATTATATCGTAAATACGGCTACTTTGTCTTGTCTTGTCTTTTTTTGAGACCGTCTCGCCACATAGTTCCGGTTGGCCTTGAACTCACGATAGGCCCAGGCTGGCCTCCAACTTGGAACAAACCTCCCAGCCTTTCTGAGTGTTGGGAGTATAGATATTTGTCACCCCCTGGCCCCCGCACTGTTTACAAATTGAAAGTAAATACAATTAAATGTCCAGTTCCACAGAGGCAGTAGCCACATGTCGTTTGCTCAGTGCCCCATATGTCTGGTGATTTGCAGGCCAAAGCTGTGGTAGAGGGGAGGGCGCTGCCAGCAGTGGGCGAGGCCGTGGCTTTCCAGCCTCAACGTGCCGGCCTTCACAGCGCGCGGGGGTTAAGACGCATTCTCTCAGTGCTCCTCAGCCTCCTGGCTAAAGTCAGTCGCAAACTGTGTATTCATACAGCTGGGGCCAAGGTAGGTAGGGTGTGAGCTCTGCGTTTCTGTCCAGGTCTGCGCTGGCTAGTGGCTAATCACCTAAGGCGAGGTTCCGAGTCCCCGCATCTGCCCTCCACCTGGAAGGCCGTGTCATGGAGGCTCCAGCCCTGTACGTAGGCTCACTGGCTTTATGGGATCATCAACCTATGGCGGAGACTTTGAGTCTCTCTCTTCTGTCTCTGATGTCCCCGCAGGTCTGGGAGGGACAGTTTACCTTGTGTGTCATACAGGGCCAACCCTGCTGGTAGTATTTAGCTGAGCAATTCTAATAATTGGTTTTCTAACCTGTCTTTTGACAAAGCAATTTATAATTTTCCTTATCTTGGTACCTGTTATGGGGTGGTGGTTTATGTTTTGTTTTTGAAAAGCAAAGCTGTGTTTTAATGTTATTTGGGTTGAGTCAGATGAAAAATCACAGGTTAGTCAGGGCTGTGTCTTTGTTGCCAAATTAGCACCTTCCTTTCTGGCTTATTAATGGCTTCTCTGTAATTACAAATAAGAATGGCCTAAATTACAGCTTAGTCTCAGATCCACGAATGTAGAGTCCTTAAGGTAATTGTTGCTGATTTTATTTTTCCCTCCTATCTTGGGAAAATTGGCCTTAAGCAGATCTGTAGTGAAAGTGTGAGCAACCAGTTCTCTGTTAACTGTAGGGTTAAGCAAGTTTCTTAAACTTTATATTTTCAGATGTGGAGAAAAGGAAGGAGTAATCTAGGCCAGGTTTTGAGAGGACTCGTGGGCTCTCGGTGTTTGGCATATTGCTAACAGTCAGTGATGTTGTGTCTTAGGCTTTTTTCCTTTTTAATGTGTGTGTTCTTGAAGGTTCCTCAAGTGGGGAATTTGGGTATGTGTGTGTAAACTGACTACTGGTGGAATGATGCAGAAACATGATCTGACCCAACTGGCTTTTGAGCCTCTCCTTACCAGGGCACTGCAAGGGGTTCCTAGGCTGTGTTGGTTGGATCCAGCACGGCAGTTCGTGGAAGGAGCCTTTGAGCTTGTTAAGATGTTCCGAGCTGTCAGGGTGGGGGAACTATGGTTGGTCTGGTGCCCAGACACTAAAAGCTGTGGAATTATCTTTGGTTCGATGGCCAAGGACCAGTCACCAGTAGATTTTACAGGCCATGACAGGCATTTAGTCGAAGAGATAAGGTTTTTCAGTGGAAAGAAGATAGACTTCACAGCCACACTGACCTGGGTTAGAATCTTATCTTCTGCCATCTTTTATGATTTCCACCAATTTCCTTACATTTCTGACTTTAATCTCCTTTCTGTGAAACAAGCCTCATAGTCCTCCTCTCCTTTTTCTTTCTTTTTTCTTGAGGCAGGGTCTTGCTTTGTACTCCAGGCTGGGCTTTGAACTCACTGTGGAACCCAGGCTGGCCCCAAACTTGTGGCAACCCTTCTGCCTCAGCCTCCTGAGTGGTGGGATTGCAGGCCATGCACCACTGTCCCTGGCTAGAGTTTAGTAATTATGCTACTGAAAATGACTAAGGTCACCTGAGAACTTATTATGTCCTAGGCACTGCCTGAATTCTGTGTATGCCTTATCTAAATTATCACAGCCTTGCAGAGGAGGGTCTTATTACCCTCTCTGCTTTGTAGAGGAAGGAACTGAGGTAAGGAGTAGTGAAGTAGTTTGCCCATGGTACGTGGTGTAGAGCAGGGTGTAGAATCTGTGATATGTTCTTCAAAAACAAAAGAAGAAAGCCTTCTATTTAGTTATAATTCACATGCCCTACAGCGGAAGCATGCAGTCAGTGTTTTTACAGAGTCACAGTGTTGTGCAAACCATCATCAGCACAGAAGGAACCCCTTGCCCGATTGCCCCCAAGTCCCTGTAGTTGTAGACAGCCACTATTTTGGTCTCTCTGCCTGTGAGGGCATTTCACACACAGGATATTATGCAGCATTTGTCCTTTTACCCGTGGATTTTTTTTAACTTATAAGTCAAAGTCTCACCCGTGTTACAGTATGTGTTAGCACTTCATCTTTTACCATAGTTCATTAATACGAGTGTATCATGTCTTGTTTACCCTGTCATCCATTGATGCACGCTTCACCATTTCTGCTTTTTGTTACTGTGAGTAATGCTGCTGCAGACAGCCTTTGAGTACGAATTTTCGTGTGGATGTGTTTTCAGCTTTTTGGGTTCTGCAGTGTAGTATTCTTAGGGCTCTTCTGAAGGAGAATGTGCTCTTCTTCTTCTGGCTGCTGAGGTGGGTATTCATCATCACAGGGCCTGTGCTCGAGACTGCTTGTTCTGTGATGGGCCCCAAGAAAGACTCCATACAAGAATAAGAATCCCTTTTTAAATCTCTGCCATTCTGGTAGGGAGGGACCTTGAGCCCCCTTTGAGCCTCACCAAGTGGACTGCTGCAGGCCACAGAGCTTGGGGTGTGTGAAAGGAGCCAAGCATGGACCTCAGTGTGTGGTGGCCTCCAGAGCTCAAAGCCTAGTGTGACAGGGCACGTTGCCAGGGATTTACAGCAGCTCCAGCTCCCGCCTGAAGGTTTACCGGCTGGGGTTTTATGTGATGCTTTCGTGGGAATTCGCCTCACTGGAATGAGTGATCTCATCCTTGTTTTTACCAAGTGGCGGTGGAGTTGAGTAGAGGCCCATGCTCAGGGTGAGTTGAGCAGTTTTGGCTGGAATCCATCCTTGAAGTCTAAATGCACAGTTGCTTTCAGGGTTATAGATTGTGTCCCCTGGTCTACTGTAACGACCTCCAATTCTTTGTTATTTAGATATAAACAAAATTCACTGTAGGTAAATATAGGATGATGGGGTTTAGAAAAAAACAAACAAACCCTGAAAACAAAAGCTCAGTAATCCTAATATAGCTCAGTGGTCAGACCCAGATCTAGTCTAATTCTAATCAGCTGTCCGGAACACCCTGGTGGACCTCTGTATATAGCTTTTTCTTTAAACTTAGATATAGCCAGGCTGTGTCCATTGTGAGGCATTGAAGGGAGGGTCATTTAAAAGTGAAATACTTGTGAATGTGGAATAAACTGCAAAGGCCTTTATTTGTAGATCAAAAACCCTTTACTGTAAGCATTGCATAAGTGGTTGTTTAGTTTACTGGCAGCTAGTTTACTGCTCTCAAGGGTTTAATATGGAGGAGATCACTGTTAAGTGCCCGCCCAGCAGCCAAAGAACCAAAGACTTGGTTTATAATGTGAAAAATCACTTTTTTTTTTTTTTAAGAAGAATAGTTTAGGTAGTTTTTGCTTTCTGGGGGCAGGGTGCAGGGGGTGGGAAACAGCTCCTGTTAACTTGGTAGGTGTCTCAAAGTTAAGTACAGTGAATAAACTTTAACTAAATTCTTCACAGCAGTTACAACTGGTTCCCTAGGGGTAGGGAGAGGGAAACTGGGGTCCCACTGACCACTACATTGACCACTGCAGAGTCAGGCTTTGCCCAGCCATCACAGGCTTACAGCTACCATTGTACAAATGATAAATTTGATGAATGATAATTTTGGAGTTGTCTCCCAGAATGATAAAGTAGGTACAACAAAAACACTAGAGGGAAACCTGAGGCAGAAAAGCATTGGCCATTTGTTGGATGATGCCCTCCCCAGTTTCTGATCCATAGGAAGCGTTATGCTTCCTTTCCTTCCCTTCCCCATCTTTTCCCTTTCTACCTCCTCCTTCCTTCCCTATCCTGCCTTCTTTTTCTCTCTCTCCTCACCTACTTACTTCTTTCTTTCTTTCTTTCTTTCTTTCTTTCTTTCTTTCTTTCTTTCTTTCTTTCTTTCTTTCTTTCTTTCTCATTGCTGGGGGTTGAATCCAGGGTCTTGGGCATCCTTAGCCTGTACACCACTGAGCTACACTCCCATTCTTTTTTTACTTGTTTCTTCTTCCTCCCTTTTCTCCCTTGTTTTTTCCTCCCTTTCTAGTTACAAAATCACAGGTCACATTCTGCATGTAGAAAAGGAATCAGGTCTGGAGTTAGGCGTTAGCCTCAGATCCAGTCTCTTAACAGTGGTGGTAGCTGTGTAAGTTTTCTGGCCTCTCCTGTGTTTGAGAAAGGAGGACAGTGGCTAACTCACAGCATGTGGGCATTCGGGGAACAGTTGTGTGGGGGCACTCGGACTCAGGCTTGGTGCCCTGCTAAATAGTAATGACTTCCTTCTTTTCCAGTTCTCATAACCATCTTGTCTTCCAGTTTCTGGGCAGGTATGTGTTCTAAAGCTCTCAAGCTGTAGATTAAGATATTTTGACAAGTTCATTGTCCATGATGAGAATGTGGAACCTTGCTTGTGGTTTTATTCCCCAGCCTCTCTGAGTACTCACTGTGTCTCAAACACACCCTTCATGTTATCGCTTCTGGCTCTGGACATGCTGTTCCCTGCACGCTGAATGCCACCCAGCCCACAAGGGTCAGTCTTAGCCGGAAGCTCATACAGAACTCTGGGAGTAGGAACCTTGCTATGAATGGTGCCTCCTCTATCTGCCCCAGACCTCCCATCCCTGCTTAATAATTTGTGCCTATGCAATCAGTTTCACATTTTTTAAAAAAATTCATTTTTTAATTGTTCTCAAGCCTGGACTCAGTTTTATTTATATTCATCCCAAAGCAAATGACTCAAGGCTAAAGCACAAGTCTCAAGCATGGAACTTGAAGGCCAACAACAGTAGAGGACAGTGAGAAGGATGCAGAGAGAATAGAGAAGAAGCAGCTTTGTTGTACTGTACCCTTCTACCTCAGAGGTTCTGCCTCACCTCAGGCCCACAGCTGACCATGGACTGGAATGTCTGAAACCATGAGCCAAAATAAATCTTTCTTCTTTTAAATTGATTTATCATGTATTTTTGTTTCAGAGACTCAAAGCTGACTAACACATCTACCAACTGCTGAACTATATATTTAGACATGGTAAAGGTAATAAATTTTGTTTCATGGGATTTTTTTTTTTTCCCATAACAAAATAAAGAATACTGCCAGAAACAGTGACTCTTGGAAATCATTGGAATTCTTAAATTCTAGGATGCCTGTGAGTTTTGGGTATGGTCAAGTGTCTTGCTAAGGATTCTCCACGAAGTGAGCTGGCTGGAATGTGCCTCCAGCTGGCTGGAATGCGCCCCCAGCTGCCCGGAGCTTCTTGCTTAGTGCCCCTGGGGCCGAGTGCACCAGCTCCTGGTTGGGCTGGTTGGAGAGTGTGCAGCCTGCCCAGGTCCATACAGCACAGGACAGGGCCAGAATGCTCACTTAGCTGCCCAGGATCCTCCTTCATTCTCCCGTGCTCTGCAGTGTAACATTTGAAATGTAAGAGTGTTCACTCCCAGCCTGTCCCCTTTAGCGATTATAACACTTAGGAAGAATTCTACACCTAGAAATTACTGTGGCAGAATCCCAGGGAAAGAGGTGGCCCTTTCCAAGCACAGACGCTGTGTGTGGGGTGGCCTCCTTTCCTGCGGACCTTGATCGTGTGAGGTGTATTTGGCTTTATCCCTGTTTTGTAAAGAAGGGTACATCTCTAAAGCCCCAGAGCTAAGTGACAGAATGAGGCCTGCACCTTAGATCCTGTAATTTTAAAGTTCACTTTCTTACTGTTGTTTCAAGTTGCTTCCTTTATATATAGTCTCTATGTCAAGGTCCAGATTTCTGTATATGCCAATCTCAAGCTCCATGTGCAGACAGATACATAGCATCTATATGATGGTGAGGATGCCTGGTGTCCCCAGGACTGTGCTTCTGAAATCCCAGCCTCAGCTCTCATGCCGTGCAGTCTTTGCTAGATGTTGAGGATTAAACCTTGCATTGCTAGCCTCCTAATCCTACCTTCACTCCAAGTGGGATAGACAGAATTTCTAGCCTCCTGATCCTACCTTCACTCCAAGTGGGAAAGACACAGAGGTTGCCAAGCTCCTTGTAGTTCTTTTATCTGCTGAATTTACTGCCAGTTTAGGAAAAGGGTAGAACTTTGTTGAGCAAGCGCTCTGCCCCTGAGTTGACTCCGGGCTGCACCCACGGCCCACGTTTTATCTTCCCCTGGTTATCTTCAAGAATATGAAACATTCTGTCTTCATGTTTTTTAATTTCTGTGTGACATTAGCAGTTCAAATTACCTGAAACATTACCGATTTATTTCCAGCTGGCTTCTGCTTGTGTGTATGTTCCTGTATTTATGGGCAATTCTATAAATATTTGCTAAATATTCCTTTCCATTTTATTGTTCTAAAATACCCCATTCAGTCACCCCTCAGGTCCTGGAGAGAGAGGATTCTAAGAACCCCAAGAACAAAAAGAAGTGTGCAGAAGCTTGAAATCCCTCATAGAATGATGTATTTGTATATGTCCTATAATATTTTAAAATATCTCTAGGTTATTTTTAATACTTAGTGCAATGTAAACAATATAAAATAGTTGTATTAGGAACTAATGACAAGTCTGTACTTGTGTAGTACAGACAGATGTTTTAAAAACTCTTTAGTCTTGCTTGGTTGTGTCTAAGATGCAAGACTTTGGTGTGGATGTGGACCGCCAGCTGTGCTTAGTAAGTTCTGCTCAAATTGTGGATCATTTTGTATGCCTCAGACAAATATCTACCTCAGTCTCTAGTTCATTGCCCGGGAAAGAGGGAGGAAAAGAACACTGTTAAAAGTGATACAAATCCAGACCACTTTCTTTTTGCCTCACAAGTGGTTCTTTTCATAGTGTTTGGCCTCCCCACTGTGTGGATGTGTCTCTGTGCAAGATGACAACAGGATTTGCTGGGAGTGTGGGCCACTATTGTATCCGCCTTACGTAACCACGTGAAGCGGTAACCACGTGAAGCGGTGGAAATGGGCGAGCAGCCTGGGAGGTAGGGCCCTTCATCTGCGGAGGTATGAAGACCGCTCAGCTCCTCCAGAGCGTGTGGATCCAGGCTGTGAAAAAATGGGAGAGATTGAAAGGCCGAGTGAGTCCCTCTGGGTGCTTCCCCTTTTTCTGCACCTCACTTTGCTTTGCGGGAAGGGAGGGCGAGCAAGCCCCCTACACAGTGACTTCTTTATCCTCGGATTTATTTGTGGCCCGGCAGCTTTCAGTAGCAGATTGTGAGACTGCAGATTGTAGTCGGTGGTGGATTTTGAAGTATTTTCCTTGCTTTTGGTAGACCCACAAGAAAAGGAGAGCTTCTTACTGGATTTGTGAGTTCCAGGGTTCTGTTTTCTGAGTGTTGGAGTCTCTTACCGGTAGCGTGGTTTTGCTTCCTAGGCACGGATGGAACGTACTGCTGTGCTTGTTTTCCTATGAGAGTTTCTTGTTTGGTGATAAAACCTTTTTGCTTTATGTTGCAGAAATCTCTTTTTTATTATTCTTAGCTCTAGACTTCTAAATTGTGAGGAAAAAAATTTTTTTTCACTTTTTCGTTTTTCCTCATTTGAACCCATGTAGTTCTCTGACAGACACATTTACTTTCAAAAGCTCGGAACCTTTTACTAAGCGTGTTCCTAATGGCTAAATTGTGATTCGTTTGTTTTTGTTGTGGTCTCCATGACTAGGAAGCATCAGATTGTGGCCTTTTCAGGGACCACGATCTAGAAGTGAAGACTTTAGTATCTGCTCTGTGATTGGTTTTTAAAATGTTTCCTTATTCTTTAAAATATATTGGGAAGAGGGTTGTTGTGTGGTTTTTCGGGACAGTCTTGCTATGTAGTTCAGGCTGGCCTTGAACTCACTGTGTGGCCCCTGGCTGGTATTAAACACACTGGGACCCTCCTGCCTCATTCTCCTGAGAGCTGGGATGACAGGTGTGTACCACCCCGTCCAGCTAATAAGTGGGGTTTTTAAAAATCCATTTGGTCAAGGTTTTCCAAAGCAAAAAAGCTTTATTAAATAGAAGATTTTTTAAAAAGATAATACAACAGATCAGATCTCTATTTGCCTTCCTAGTTTTCTCTTCCTTCTTTGCACAGATACCTTACTGTTAATACAAAGCTTTTCATTTATGTTAGAATTAGCTCACTTTTAACTTTTCATGGTTCCTGGGAATGACTTGTTATGATGTGGGGGGGTGTTTGCTGTGACTTACATTTACATGAAAAGTAACAATAACCAGGAACTATGAGGAAAGCAGAGAGAAGGTCCTGCAGTCAGTACCTCAATCCTTTAAATTGAAAGGGCAGCAGTCTTCGTGTGCTGTGGTGGCTCCCTGGCCTTATCTGTGTTTCCATCCATATCTGCTGTGCTCACGTCCTTTGCCTTCTTGGGTCTCCCCCCACCAGCCCTCACTCCCAGTATAAATTATTATATGCTCTCCTCTTTCCCTTTGCACAGTTGGAATTCTGTGTGACATTGGTCAGGAATCACCTGTCTACTCACTTGCTCTGTATTTTCTTACAAATGACTTACAGACAGAACCATTGGTACCCATAAAAGAATGAAGTATCTAAAGCACAAGGCGTAACGATTACACACCTTGATTCCTTCATACACATCCGTGTGCCCTCATCAAGATGAAACACTAGTGCTTTCTGCTTTCTACCCAGGGTACTTTATCCTGATTTTTTTTTTTTATTTCACTTTTTCTTCTCACCCTTCCTCTTTTTTTGTCTTCTTCATTAGTGGGGATTGAACCCCGGGCTCTGTGTATGGGTAGGCTGTGCCCTTGAGCTATATCCCTCAGCCTTTTCTTTGTAGTTTTACCACACATACACAAATACATCACTAAGAACAAAATTTGTTTTAAGTTCAGCGGTGTCCTGTATTCACATCGTTATGAAATATTGTTTCCTTTTGGAACTATATGAAATGATATCACAACCTATGAATCCTTCTGGAGTCTCTTTCCCTCCACATGCTGTTTGCGGTGCGTCTTTGTTTTGGTGACCTGTGAGTGGGATTTGCTCCCTTTCGGTACAGTACAGCACTGTATTTCAGTAACACATTACAATGTATTTGTCCATTCTGCTCTTGTTGAAGCCTTGGGTTGTTTGCAGGGGTTGGCATTGTGTCTGTGAATACTGTGTCCCCTTGGACACTTAGTCACTCATTTCTCTGGAGCTCTGCCCAGGAGAACCACCACTGCATGGCATTTATGTGTCTTTAATTCTGTCTCATGTTATGTACCTTTGTGTACATGGAATTTATGGACCTTTAACTCTGTCTCACAGGGTGGGGATTTATCTCAGTGACACAAGCACTTGCCTGGCAAGTGCTAGCTAGGTCATGAGTTTGATTCCTAGTACCAAACAAAACAAAACAAAACAAAACACCCCAAAGAACTGTCTCATTTACTGTGGCCCTGCATGGAAAGCTCCCCAGTTGCTAAGAAGCTACCTGTAGGCATTCATGGGGACAGAGACTGAATATTGACCACAGTTCTGAGCTGTGCATAGCCGGTGAAGGTTGGGTGGGGCCAGAGTCTGCTGGCCCAGCTGGAACAACATGAGCTCAGCTCTCAGCTAAGCCAGTGCACGCTGCAGCCTGTCCTTGGGGATGTACTCGGAGCTGATACTCTGAGGAAAAGCGTGATTATGTGGGTGCTCTCTGTTTGTGAAGAGATAACATGCAAGCAAGGGAAGAAAGACACGTACTGGTTTGCTTTTTGGCTATGCCTGTGAGTAGCTAGTAAACCGCACAAGGGACCTTCTGTTTTAGTCACTGATAGCCAAAGGGCCACAAACCACATGCTTGGCACACAGTGGATGCTTCGTAAATATTTTGAATGCATGAGTGAATGAATTCAGGGTTTGCTGTGAGGTTTTTGCAAGAGGTCACAGTTCTGTGGACCAAGAGTACTTAGTAGTGATGTCTTTTTAATGATCAAAGGAGCTGCCGAAATTTTAGTTGTTGATTACTGTGAATCAAACCCGAGGGCTTTTGCATGCTGTGCATGTGCAGCTGCTATAGTTATACCACCAGTCCCTCAAAATTTATTTTTACCCAGTTTCCTAACATTTAAAATTAAGATTTTGTATTTCCCCACCTAGTTATCAGAACATTTCTTATAGTTGTTTTGCAGACTGGAAATCAAACCCCAGGGTTTTTTGTTTGTTTGTCTTTTTGAGACAGGGTCTCTCTATGCAGTTCAGGCTGGCCTTGAGCTCACTTTGTAGCCCAGGCTGGTCTTGAACTCACAACAATCCTCCTGCCTCAGCCTCCCGAGTGCTGGGATTACAGGCATGAGCCACCACACCTGGCTAAACCCCAGGGTTTTTGCATTGAGTTTACATCCACAAGCCTTTTGGGGGTACTTTGCTTGTATGTTTTTTGTTTTATTTTAAGAAGTTTTTGTCTTTGAGACAAGGCTTCACTGTGCAGTTCAGGCTTGCCTTGAGCTCAATTTGTAGTCTAGGCTGGCTTTGAATTTGCAGCAACCCTCTTGCCTCAGCCTCCTGAGTGCTGGGAATACAACGTGTACCATTGTGCCTGGCTTTTTTGTTTTTATTTTTGTTTTTTTGAGATAGCATCTTGCTAAATTGCTAAGTTTCCTAGGTTGGGCAAACTTGCAGTCCTGCCTCAGCCTCTCAAAGAGCTGAAATTACAGGTATGTGCCCCCACATCCATTTCCTATACTCTTAGTATCTTGTTTAAATAGTTAATGGTTATTAGTGCAACTTGTTAACCATAGGAAGAAGCAGTCTCTTAGAGATTGGTCAGTTTCATACCTAGCGAGTAAGGTCTTTTAGGCACAAGAATAAACTGGGCTGAGCCCAGCTGGTGTGGTGATGGTGGAAGAGTGATCCTCTTCCTAGCAGATTTAAACTTCCCTTTCAGATAATACAGTAATTCTTAGACAGTCTCATCTCATTATAGAAGGATCCTAAATCCCAAAAGCCAGCTGCATTCTACTCAAGCAACATTTTTAAAATAAAACTTTATAGTAACTCATTTATTTGGGTAAATGGTAAGCTTTCATTCCAAAACTTTAAAAAGAAAATATAAAAATATCTTATAATAGCACAGCTGTTGGGAAATTTAATATTTTTTGGTATGTTTTCCAATCTTTTCTTGTAGTCTCTGTTTTTCATTGGAAACAACCACCATGATAAAAAAGATTAGGAGTTGAAGGTTTAGCTCAGTGGTAGACAGCTTGCCTAGCAAGCATGAGGCTCTGAGTTTAGTTCTTGGCACCGAAAAATTAAAAACGAAAAAGAAAAAGAAAAAGAAAAGAAAGGTTGGTGGAAGTTAAGTGATTATTTTCAGAGCATACATAACTGTTAACCTAAATATCACCCCCTTTTGGCTATTTGTGCTGCCCCCCCACCGGTAGTGTCTCTTACTCTTAGCTTAGTCATGATACTTGTTCATTTTTTCCTGATGATTTTGAAGTAAATTTTAGAGGCTCGAGTCCTGTGTAATGATTTTTATTAATGTGGGGCTGTAATTATATTAAAGAAGAGCTGGCAACTTTTTTCAAAACAAAACAAAAAAAAAACACCCTGCAGATTGCTGTGCTTTGTTGAAACTCCACTCCAGCCTGCAGACACGGAGAGGCTACGGAGAGGCGGTGTGCTCCTAAGGTCCTGGCCACGTGGTGGTGGGTTAGCTTTACCAAGTCCACGTCTGATTGAAGGGCATCAAGGACCAGGAAGTGTGCTATAGAAAGAAAGGGATCACCATGCCCACTTCATGCCAGAGTTCAGTTGGGTTTCTGCTTTTTGGTTTCCCTTTAAGGAATTTTTTTCCCCTCATTTCCATTGTGATTAAAATCTAGGCACATTAAACTGACACATACTAGAAAATGCTAATTTTTGGTTTTGATATGTATTTTTCTTTTAATTTCCCCTACAGTTTTTACTTAAAAAGAACAAGCGGCAGGGAACTACTGCTAATTCTGTCTGACTAGTGCATAAACTAGCATTCTGAACCCCCTCCGCGTGGAGCTGATTTACAAGAGCCATATTAAAACGTCACTAAAGCCCACTTTGAAGGTGTCCAACACTTGGTCGTTTTTTTCCAGCACATCACTTCCAGGTAGCCACAGGAAATCCTCCAAAATTGAAAAGACGGTCATGCCACAACTCTCCTCTACCCCAGTACCTGGGATGGTGCAAGAGGTAGACATCTAATAATAATTACATTGATATAATGTGGTCCATACCTGGTAACTATCTTTTATGTGTTGTGTTACAATTGTAAACCAGTTAAAATATGCAGTCTTCAAATAAAACGTGATCTTGGAAAATTTTTTGTATCTGCCCAGGTTGACACATTCGTGATGGGGCTGTAATTCATGTGTCCCGCTGCCTGGTGGCTCCTAACCACCAGTGCCACATGCGTGACTGTCTCATTGGGTGGCATAGGAGAGTCCCATTGGGTGGCACCGCTGAATGGGACACTCATGTACACTGATGGCTCCAGCCAGCAGAGATGTGTTAAATGTGCTAGACACCTACTTTTTCATAGTCCATTTTTTTCTGTGCTTTTTTTTTTAATAATCAGATACTAGAAATATGCATTCAAAATATATGGAAAACTGACTTACTGTGTTAAGTTTGCATTATTGATTCATCCCTTTTCCCCGCACAGTAATAGAAAATATTATTTTGCCTTGAACTTCAGGAAAATGCTAATTTAGACATGTGTTGACATTCTAGAAAGGCATGGCTCTAAAAGCACACCTAGAAAACCATACAGTAGGGTCTGACTTTCTGATGAGCCTAACTTACTAGAGTGTGCTCTTAACGATACAGAGATCAGCTGTGGTATCACACACCTACAATCCAGCCTTCTGGGAGGCTGAGGCAAAAGGATCGCAAGATGAGCCCAGCCTGGGCAATTTAATGAAACCCTGTATCAAAAGAAAAAGAATTAAGGGAGAGAGAGGGGAAAAAAGCTAGAGATCATAGCTTAGTGGAAAGGCCCTGAGTTCAATCCTCAGTACTTGGCGGGGGGGGGGGGTGAGTACAAAGATGCTGAATTTAATAAGATTTTTAAAAAGAAAGCTCATGAGTAGTAGAAATCAGGCTTACTCATTAATTGAATGGTGAATTGATAGTGCAACTACCCTTGATTTATTGGGGAAAAAAAACTATTAAGTGCCTGCTGTGGATGTCAGACACTGGAACAAAGACAAGAGATAAAAATCTCACCTGAAAAGTCAGCCATTAAAAAAAATGTTAATTGTATATATTTCAGGGGAGAAGTCATTTTTCAAAGCCAAGTAACAGTGGTCCTGATGAACAAATAATTGGGGTTTTTATGTTATTTAGTGTTCATGCACTGACTGCGTTGCCTCGGTAATTTTGCCCCTTTGGGATGCTTGTGCCCTCCACCCTAGTTGCGCCAGTCCTGCTGCAGACAGTAAAGAGTCTGTGTCAACCCCCCCCCACCCCACACACCATTTGCTTTTGTTGTTGTTGTTGCTGTTTAACCACAGAGGCTCTGAGAGTTCAGATCTCTTGACACCAGATGGCATTGGCCAGGGCGATGTCCCAGAAGGGAGGACTTGGAGGAAGGAACGGGGGAATCACACTCTTCTCTCAGTGAGGAAGCAGCGCTGCTCACTGGCTGACTTTTCCTCTGGGCAAACAAAATTGGCTTTTCATAGCCCCGTGTTACCAAAGGGAATAAATTGTCTGTTCAAATGTATCAGTTAATATAAAATGACCTTTTTATACCAAACTTTTCCCCCAGCCTAGGTGATTGTTAGAAAAGGTGTTTGTTCTGGGGGAAAAAAAAGCACATTGTCTGGATATTATTCTGCTTCTCTCCATCTTTCCTGTTAGAATCAGTATCACCTAGTTTGATTTAAAATTTTAGTTTTAAATGCAAAATTACAGGTTTTCTTAAATTACTTTGTATATACAAAGTCCAGCAAGACCTTTTGTTTATATAGATGACTGTGTATCTTTAGGTTTTAAATATTTGCTATTAAAAACCATATAGCTGGCTTTTCTTGTTTGCAATTCAGTCTGACAACCCCTTTTTGAATATTATGATTATCTGTATTCTTTCTTTTTTTTCAGAACCACAGTTTGTGTCTTATGTTTGCTTTGTCTGCTTTTGTTCTCTGCTTTCTTCGTGGTTAATTGTATCCTCTGCTAGTTTGGAAGTCGTGTGCTGTCATTATTCCTGTATGGTTGTGAAAATTTAACATGTAGATTTAACTTAATGAAATTTAGAATTAACCAGCAACTTTACTTTGCTCCCAGATAAAACTTTTATAATAATTTTGACTAAGTCCTCTTGAAGTACATATTTTGCCCAGTGCTTTAATTCTAACTTGTTGTACAAATTATACATTATCATTATAGTTATATATTGTCAACATGCATTTAAGTTTACTGGTATTTCTGCTTGAGTGTTTGGTATTTCTTCTCAGATTATGTTCCTTTCTTAAATTTTTCCTTTGAAAATTACTTTCTTGCTAGTCTATATTAATAATATGACATGGTTTCTGTTTTTGTAAATATCTTTTCTGCTACCTAATTGACAGATTTTGTAAAGATGTTATTCTACTCTCTTTAACTTCCCTTGTTACTTTTGAGAAGTGAACTGTCCTAATTGTTCTTTTGTACTTTCTTTTATCTAGTTCTTCCCAAAATCCGTTTATTTTTTTCTGCAGTGAGATGCCCTGCAAGCTCTGTGGTTTTCTTCTTTAAATTTACCATGCTTGTGATCCATTGGGTTCCCCGAACCTGAAAACCTTCAACTCTGAGCCATTGGCTGTTTGCTGTTAGAGATTTTTTTAAAAAGGGATTTATTATTATAAGGTGGATGGTGGTGATAAAAAGGCTCTTAGCATTTAATATTTCATTCTTTTTTAAGACCTGTCTCTCACTGTGTATTCCACTAGTTTTTTTAGCATTATTATGGAAAGAGAATTATTATTTAGCATTTTGTGGAAAGAGAGTTCATCTGAAAATAGTAACATTCTGAGCACATAGCAACTCTTTTTGGTATATAGAAAATGAGGCATTGTGAATTATAATTTTACTTTTAGCACTGAAACATTTATGGTTTTAATCGTTAGTTTTGTTTTAAACAGGCGCCAGGCATGGAGGAACTGAAATGGGAACAGTACACTGTGACCCTGCAAAAGGTGAGTTCTGCGTGTTTCATATGTTCTCCAGTTGTATTCTGCATTTTATAGTTCATGGTTATTATTCTGGCCCACACACAGTTCTGTGTTTTTTCTCACTGGGGTAACTAATGCGTTGTTGGTAGTAGCTGGCAGGAATTGCCTATTAACAAGGACTCGGCTGCTGTTCTGTTTTCTGGGTAAGGTCTGTATACAGCAGATTGTTTTAGAGATTACATAGTGTCTTCACCTATCTCTAGATGGTTATGAAAGAGGGGAAGGCTGTACTGTTTAAGGTTATGAAAAGAGGGGAAGGCTGTACTGTTTAAGGGCATTCAGGTAATTTTTACAACTTGTCTAATTTAAATTAAAACATACATACTTCATAACTCTCTCAAATTAGTTTTCAATGTGGCATAAGTTTGAAAAGATTGGCTTAGGTATCAGGAGATAAGTCATCCCACCCCTGATTGTATTAAGGGGCATGAGAAGTAGAATATCACACATAAATATATTTTTTGTAATTTAGAAGTCGTTTCATGGGTATTACCTTTCTTGATCCAATGAAGTATTATATGCAGCTTCCAATTCATGGAATCTGGCAGGTAGTCAGTGCTTAATAATAATAATAAAAACATGTTGTGTACATGTACCAGCTCCCCACAATGAATGTAATCATGTATTGCAAACATGTACTAATAAACAAAGTAGAAGTTAACCCTTTTCCTTATTATTCTGACAGCAGAGTTTACAGCAGCCATAATACATGTTAGTTCCATTCTAAGAAAATATAGCAACTGAGAGCCTGAGTCATGGGTGTGATTCAGAATTCCACTAAGGCCTTTTTCTTTTCTTTTTTCTCCATCTTTCTCTCTGCCTGCCCCTCCCCTGCCTGCATCAGCCTCAGCACCTCACAGGTGCTAGACAAGGGAGGCCAACAGCGATCTTCTTCCCACCCTAAGTCCCTCCTGGCTCTGCCACTTTCTTGAGGAATTGTGAGTGCCTCAAAGGAGGAAGTTTCCCTTTGACTCTTTAAATTTATTTTTTATTTATTTATTTTTGTTTGTTTGTTTTTTGGTACTGGGGATTGAATTTACAACCTGGAGTTTGCCAGGCAGGTGCTGTGCCCTGAGCTATATCTCTGGCCCTCCCTTTGACTCCTAAAATCATGAATGATCCCTGTCATTAATGAAAATATAATTTTCAAATTAAATGTTTATTTAATCTAGACAGGGAAAAAAAAATGTCACTGGGTCAGTGCCCAGGTGCTTAAACTTCTGGATCAGTAATCTCCAATTTTTTAGGGGAGGAATTATGCCAGTTTAGGTTGTGGTTTTCAACTCTAGTAATCTTTCTGACTCCTGTCTGTGTCCTTCCCACCAGCATGTCACATATTCTTTGAATTGTAGGCTCTCAACTGGAAAACGTGAGAAACTCCTTGGACTTGTTATAGAGGGTGGTGCTGCCATCTCAGAGCCACGTGATGAGGAGACAACAACTCAACGTGTTTTGAGTTTGAAATATTTGTAATTGTTACAGCAGGCCCCACACAGGAGCGGTTCTTTGGGGCTAAAGATTTTCTTTCATTCCAAATAGATTTTTGATTAGCAACTTTGTCTTAGGCTGAAACTGGGTTTACATTTGCTGAAATGAAATAGAGCTGTGTATTAGCTGGGTTCACCAGCTCTCCTGGGTTTAATAAACCTTGATTTCCCATCTTCTGTGCTTGTGGAAAAGGGTTTAATGTTTTGCTCTCGTAAGATCTCAATACTACTGTAATTTTATGTTCCAATTTTATGTTTAAAATCCAGGTACTTTTGACCCTCTATTAAAAATGGAACCACCAGTTCGTTAAACTTGGAGTTAACATTGGTTCTCTGAGATTCAGGCTCAACTGAAGTTGCTGCACTCAGAACAGCTCGACACAAGCAGGTCCAGCTGGTGCTTCGCACAGCACATCCCTGTGTAGACAGAAGACACTTTCCATCCCCTGCCCTGCCAGCTTCTCAGGATAACTCCAGTAGGCGCCACTGTCCACCGTTTCCATCTTCCACAAGGCTGTTCCTTTCCGATAAGGAATTTCCTTTATAAACCTGTTGGCTCACTATGGTGACGCTTTAGTCTGGTTTTCATTTACTTCTACAAGCCCATCTGTTCCTGAGCTGTCTCTGGTTATTAATTTGACTTTTATTTTATTGAGTGCTTGTAGTAAATCCTGAAAGCCACTTATAGAAGGATTCTTTTCTTTTTTTAACATTTCTCCTAACTCCAATGAACAGGATTCCAAAAGAGGATTTGGAATTGCAGTGTCGGGAGGCAGAGACAATCCCCATTTTGAAAATGGAGAGACCTCCATTGTCATTTCCGACGTGCTTCCAGGTGGACCTGCTGATGGTTTGCTTAAGTGAGTGTCACTTGTCCCTACCCAACCCCATACCAGCCACGCTAGTGGCTGCTGGACGGGGTGCTTTGGTTGATGTGTACTTTTTTAAATTAAAAAAAAAATTTAATGTGAAGTTTTCAAGTCATAAATAACATGCCATGTTTTAATACTCTCCAAACTGTGATGGGCATCCAGCTTTGGAGGGCTGTTTTTCCCATGGAAGATAGTTACAAACATGTCTTCTAGGTTTAGGAATTGCTTCTAAATATGGAGTTTTACCTCTTAGTGTGGACGGATTTAATGAGGATGGCTGGTCAGTTTGCTCAGTGGTAGAGAATTGCTCAAGTATACATGAGACCCTGGGTTCAATCCCCAGCACAGGGAGTAAAACATTTCTTTAGTAAGGAAACTTTGAGTTAGTAGTTTTTCATCTGGGACAGTGTAAATGTTTAAAATGATTTTTGGGGATGAGCTGAAGCCATAGAATTCTGTGATCTTAAAAATTTCTTTAAGGATCTGAGGCAAGCTTTTGACCTCCTTTCCTCAAAACAGGCACAAGTGGATGTACTGTTGGCAGAGTGCTTGGAGACTGTCTCAAGCCCCCCACACAGCATGGCTAGCCAAGGACTGATAAAGAAACTCCTCTGGTGCCAGGCCTTGCTACTGCTGGGTGCCTCTTGGAGTGACAGTGGTCTGAGGAGGTCAGGTCTCCTTTTATCCAGGTGGTTCCCAGTAGACCCTCAAAATTGAGCTGTGTGGTTGCCACTATCTTTTGTTTAGAACAAGTTTGACAGAAAGAACTTAGGGTGGACTTGCTGTTTGTATTCTGTGTAAGTTTTTCACGACCTGTTTTTAATTCCTGTTGACAGAGAAAATGACAGGGTGGTCATGGTTAATGGCACCTCCATGGAGGGAGTGCTCCATTCGTTTGCAGTTCAGCAGCTACGGAAAAGCGGGAAGGTCGCGGCCATCGTGAGTATTGGTTTTACATCCAGCTTTGCCTCCATAGCATTTTGTTTTTATATCCAGAAGAAAACTGCCACTTGCGAGCATTTGATGGCATTGTGTAACTGATGAGCCCGAGAGCTGTAGTGCTTGGTTCTTTAGAACTTTGGGAAGGTGAGGTTGTGCACTACTGCGGATGTTATCTTGGTGGCCTTTCTTTTCCTTTTCCTTAGGCCTGAGATTCTCTTCTCTGAGTCATGTTGCAGACATGTCCTGGACAGTTTACTTCTGCTTTCTTCAACATGCGTCTCCTACGAATAAGTCTTCTACCTACTATATTGCTGTTATCATGTCTAAGAATATTAATAATTGCAATATTGTCCAACACCCAACCCATATCTCAAGATTTCTTTTTTCTCCTCAGTACTGAGCCACGTTCCAACCCTTTTTGTTTTTTATTTTGAGAGGGGCTTGCTAAGTTACTCAAGCTGATCTTGAACTTGGTGTCTTCTTGCCTTAGCCTTCCAGAGTGCTGGGATTACAGTATGTCAAGCTGTCCTTGATATGCATTTTTTTTCTTCTTTCAAGATCCAGGCTCCCACTCATTGCCTTTGATTATTTCCTTAGCCCTATTAATCTTGAATACCTTGCCTCACCTTCCACCCCCACCCCCCTGGGTTGTTTTCAGAGCTTAGCTCTTCTGAATTGAGCTGTTATGAACATGAGTAATATATACATATCACTATAATGGGATGTCTTTAAGTCTTAGGAGTACATCCAGGAGAGATATAGCTGCGTTATATGGAATTTTACTTTTAGTGTTTTGAGGACTCATACTCATTTCCAGGGTGGTTGTATGAGTTTTCATTCCCACCAACAGTGTAGAAGACTTCCTTTGCTTCTACATCCTTGCCAGCATTTCTTGCTTTTTGTGTTTTCGATGATAGCTGTTTTGACCGGCATTAGATGGAATCTCAAAATTATTTTCATTTCACTTTTTACATACTTTTTAGTCATGTGTACTTCTTTTGATAAGTATCTGTTTTAAGTTCATCTTATAGTCTAGATAATAGTCCTTTATCAGAAGAATAGAAAATTTTTTCTCATTTTATGGGTTGTTTTTTTAATTTACCCGATTGATTTCTTCACTGTGCAAAAAACCTTTTTAATTTGATGTGATGGCACTTGTTGATTCTTGATATTGAGATGATACTGCCTGTGGCTTCATAGTTTTCCCTATATTATTTTCCATCAGTTTCAAAATTCCTGTTTCTATATCTAAGGCTTTGATCCATTTTAATGTGATTTTAATACAGGGTGAGAGAGATGGCTGTCCTTTCAGTCTTCTGCACATGGATAAGCAGTTTTCCCAGCACCGTTTGTTAAAGAGATGATCTTTTCTCCAGTGTATGATTTAGGTCTCTTTGTAAAAAATTGGACAGCTGTCAGTGCATGGGGTTGTTTCTGTCTCCTTTTCCATTTCACTGGTCTAGATACCTGTTTTTGTGCCAGTGTTATTGTTAGTATAGCATTGTAAGTATAATTTAAAATCCAGTATTGTGATTCTTTCACTTTGCTCTTTTTGCTCTTGCTTGCATTGGCTCTTCTGCTTTCGTGTGAATTTTAGGATTTTTTTCTACTTCTGTGTTATCTTAGTGGGTATTGCAGGAAATACATAGCTCACTTGGGTCAAGTGGCCATTTGGACAGTATCGCACTACCCAAGCGCAAGGGCTAGCATTCCGTTTTCTAATGTCCTCTTCAGTTTCTTTCTTCAGAGTTCTGTAGTTTTCACTATAGAGATCTTTGACCTCCTTGGTTAGGTTGATTCCTAAATATTTAATTTTTCTGAAGCCGTTGTGAATGGGACTATACCATGGGTCATTACTGTTGTACAGGAATGCTGTGCTCTTTACATATTGGTTTTGTATCCTGGGTACTGTTGTGTTTCATTCACTCAGAGTTTTACAGTCATTGTCTTTTTTATTTTAACCTTGGGAGTTTTTTAATGGATATGTTTCCAGATAAGAAAGTGGAGGCTTAGGGAGTCAATGGAAATGTTGTTTAGGGGACACAGGATTTTTGTTTTTTGCTCTGGGGCGGTGGATGGTGAGGGTCAGAGTTTAAATGAAACTAGAGCCAGTACCCCGGCCCCCCCTTCACTGTTTATTGTCACTGTCCTGCTTCCACATCGTGTGTGTGTTTGATAACAGGTGGTCAAGCGGCCGCGGGTGGTCCAGGTGGCCCCACTCCAGGGCAGCCCTGCCCTCAGTCACGACGACCGGGCTTTCGATGTCATGGACGAGTTCGACAGCAGAAGTTTCCGCAGCGGGTACAGCGAGAGGAGCCCACATGGCAGCCGTGAAGAGTTTCACCGCAGCTGGGAGGGCAGCCTGGATAGGAGCCGTGGCCACCGCCGATACCAGGACCAGGACCGCAGCCGCGGCCAGAGCCTGGAGCGTGGCCTTGACCGTGATGATCACCGCGCCCGGGACCGCAGCCGAGGCCGGAGTGTGGACCGGGACTACGAGCGGGACTATGAGCAGGACCAGGAGCGCTCCCACCGCCCAGCCTATGGGCCAGACAGCCCGTCTCCGGGGAGTCGCCGCCAGGTCCAGCCGGAGCCCCGCTACGAGCGCCCCCGGAGCAGGAGCCAGGAGCACTTCCAGTCGCATAGCCCCAGCCCTGAGCCCCAGGGTCAGCCTACATCCGACAGGCACATCGGGGTCCTCCTGACGAAGAGCAAAGCCAGTGAAGGTGGGTAGACGTGATGCAGAAAACCACGATGCTGTCCTGATGGTAATGGCTTGCATACGGCACCGGCCAGGTGCCAGGCCAGCTTAAACGCCTGGCACCTGTTGGCTTTTTCCTCCTCACATCCTCATCAGGAGGGAACCACTTCTCTATCTTTATTTTGTAGACAGGGAAACAGAGGTACAGAGGGGTCCATTGACCTGTGCAAAGTTATTTTAATGGCAGAGCCACTCTTGACCTTTGGCTAAGTAGTGCATGTGTCACCTGGGTGCTTTTAAAATGTAGCCTTACAGGCCCCAGACCAGATCAGAAACCCCGCTGGGCCAGGAGTGTGTGTGTTAACGGGCTCTCCTGGTGAGCCTGATCCCTCTCAAACAGAGGAGCCAAGACAGAAGGCTGAACTGCAGCTGACCCCGCGCTGGGCCAGGCTGAATAAATGCTCTTCCTTAGTCTTCCCAAGAGCCTTGGGCCACAGGCCCACAGGCCAGGACAGATAGCCCACTCCCAAGAGCCTTGGGCCACAGGCCCACAGGCCAGGACAGATAGCCGTGGGCGTATCTATAGAGGAGGCAGGCTCTGGCTTGCCACACACAGTCACATCCGGGATTCACCTGCAGGTCACCGGTGTGGCTTCTGAGATTCAGGGTGGGGAGGGGACTTGCCCATGTTTTGAAGCCAGTCATTGAATGGTGGAACTAGAGCTTAAACTGTCCTCTGGGAAGAGTCGATGCTGTAGGAAGTGAGTGGTAGCGAGGTGAACAGGGCTTTGAATCCTCAGATTGAACTCTTCCTAGCACCAGCTCTTCTCACTTTTGCCTTGTAAAGTATCTTTTATCTCCTTTTGTTTTCTGTTACTCCTCTAAGAGAAAAAGGATGAAGATCCCCAAAGAATGTTGAAGTGCAAGAATCCTTCTGATTTAGTGTTGGAATTTGCATTTCAAATATGCTGTCAGATGAGGTGATTTGTTTTCCTTAGTTTCTCTTGCAAAGTTGAGTTATATAACCAGGTGCCCATTGCAGTAACTGAAGAAGTTGAGGCAGGAGGATTACAAATCTGAGCCCAGCCTGCACAACTTAGCAAGACTATATCTCAAAAAAAAAGCCCCTTTTTTAAGGACAATATGAAGGTTCTTGGTTCAGTCCTCAGTACCACAAAGACAGAAGAAAGAGTATTATGTATTTGTGTAGCCATTATTGCATTTCATGGGTACCAAGTCATCTTGCTTGTCAGTATCTTAGAAGCTGATTTTTTTCTTCATTTAAGCAATACCTGCTGTAGGCACAGCAGTGCTCCCTTATAATGCTAGCTACTAATGAGGCTGGTAGATTGCAAGTTCAAGATTGCTGGTAGGCAACTTTATGAGACTCTCTCTCAGAATTAAAAATAAAGTCTGAGGGTGTAGTTTAGTGGTAGAGCGTCCTTACTTAGAACAGTAAGTCCCTGACTTACAAACATTCAAGTTCCAAACTTTCACACATAAGAAGGCATCTCCCATTAGGATCATTTCTAGATGCAAACCAAATTGTGGAAGTCGCTCACATGTCTACCTTACCATTTTAAGGTAACTGTAAAAGAAAAATAGTTTATTTACAGTATTTGCATGTATGTGTGTTTTGGTTTTTTATGCTTTACATTGTGTATTTGTGTCAGAGGTATATAAGATTCACCTTGTCATAGTCATTCTTCTGGAATGGAACTGTTTCATAAATCAGAGACTTAACTGTACTGCAAAGAGAGACAGACAGAGAGACCTGTGTACATGCATACCAATAAATCTGCAAAGCCCCCGTAAGAGAGGTGAGGGAATGCCAATTTATGAGAAGTTGGTGGGAGTGGGCTTGGCTGGCTGACAGTAGAGGATCATCCTCCTGCGAGCAGACGTGCGCACCCTCTGCGTTGGCCTCAGTCTCCCTAACTGGATAGGCGATGCACCTTAGCACTTAATCAGTGCTGTCAGATTTAGTGCTAGCAGGTTTCCCATAAGCCATTAAAACTTGGTTGAAAATTTGAAAATATATTTTATAACTTTCCTGGATTATAGAAAGTGACTTTGTAGTTATAAGACTGGTTCAGAAAATAATTTTATAAATTGGAATGTGCCTCATTTCAAATATGCTAAATTGTGATGGCTTCTTAAAGTGACCAAAATTCTCCCTTATGTACATTATTTCTTACAACCATAATTAGTAAAACCAGAATAGTTTGAGTAGCATTTTAAAATACACAGCCCTAATAAGTAACTTTTTTTTTTTTTTTTTTTAATGTCAAGTCGAAGTCCAGACTTTTTTTTACCAGCTCTGGTTTTCTTTCAGTGCTTTGGCGATTGCTGTGCCTGCCTTCATCGCTTTTCACATGTTGGGTGTCTTCCGGTAACCCCAAAGCATGACTTGTTAGAGATGAAGGTGTATTGTGTGCACAGTATTCCTGTGGGAAATTTAGTGTCAGCAGTTAAGATGTACTGAGGACTTTTTTTCCCTCCAACATTTTATTTAAAAAGGATTAATTTTCTAGCACACGCCCACATAAACTTCACCCATTTCTGCCCATTGTGAATATTTTGCTACATTTGCTTTCTTTCTTCCTCTTTTTATTTTCTCTGTACCCTCTGCCTCTCCAATGGCTACACTTTTCTCACAATGTTTATATGGGGAAGCATTTAAAAGCAAATTATCGGTGGTACCACTTGTTAGCCATAAATATGTCAGAACATTCTCCAGCATCACCTTAATGATTTGTAATCATGCTTATGGAAACAAATGTAAACAGCCTTTAGAATAATTCCTTTTGGAATTGCTGAAATAATGTATCCTACCTTTATTTTCACATTGGATCAATAATCTGATAATGGTTCATGAATTGCATTTGGTTTTTATGTCTTTTTTAATCAAGAATAATCCTTTTGTCCCTCTTCCCCTTTAATTGAAGAATCCAGGCCATTGTCTGACAGAATGTCTCGTAATACAAAATTACGTTTTCAGAAATACTGTTAATTGTTCATGAAAGCCAGACTGTTTTCTGAACCAGCTAATGGCATCCATGTGTTTTTATGTGCTTGTCTCCTAGAGTACGGTCTCCGGCTAGGCAGTCAGATCTTCATCAAGGAAATGACCAAAACAGGTCTAGCATCTAAGGATGGCAACCTGCACGAAGGGGACCTGGTCCTGAAGGTGGGCAGATGAGGATGGGGAGCAGCCCTTACCTGTGTTTCTGCATTCGATGCCAATACGGAGCGACTCAGTCGCAGTGGGATGATTTTTATCAGGAAATCCAGGCCCAGTGGCAGAGTGCTTGCCTGAGGCCCTGGGTTAAGTCCCAGGCACCGCAGATCCAGCAAACACACGAGTCTTAGAGATTTGTAGTAGTTTATGGAACACCTCAAGGTGTGCTTTCCTTCTCCATCTCTGTTTAAAGTTTAGGTTTCTATTCCCTGAATCAGTGATGGTGAACCTTTCAGGGCTTTCAGTGATACACAACAGCTCACTGTGCCCTGTGTGCCATAGATTGATACCACTGCCCTAAAGCAAGGAAAGATGAGAGGGAGAACTGTTGGCATAGGAATACTGAATATTACTAGTTTTGTAAGCATCGTCAGGCAGGAAACATGTTGCATCGGTAAACCAAACCACCATCTCGGGCTGGGGGTTAAATGATTTAACAGAGTAGCTGAAGTGCAGTATGGTTCTTCAGTGCTTGTATTTGGGATCCAAGCATACACAGTTACATTTAAAGGATCTCTTGTCTTTATTCAGTCAGTCTTCCTGGGGTCCTTGTCCGTTTGAATATCTGAGCAGAGGCTTTAAATATTTGAGAAGAGAAAATAAGAATTTTTCTACTTAACTATAGCGTGTATAAAATATACCATTCATGCACACAGATCAATGGGACTGTCACAGAGAACATGTCATTGATTGATGCTGGGAAGCTGATAGAGAAGTCTAGAGGAAAACTCCAGCTTGTCGTGTTCAGAGACAACAAGCAGACGCTCATCAATATCCCGTCACTCAATGACAGCGACTCGGAATTAGAAGGTAAGGCAAGTCTCGGCCACAAGATGGGAGCCGTTGGTCCTGCATTCTCATCTCTTCAGCACCACCATCCAAGCTAGCGGTTGAATTTCTAGGAGCAGCCTCTTTTTTCAACTCTAATTTCCAAAGTTAAACGTTCATTTGTTACCTGCTTATTAAATTATCTACTGAAATTAGGTTTCTTCTGATGTGAAATTCTGATACTGTACACTTGTGAACTCCTAGGAAATTCAGTTAGACCACTGAAAGCAAAACTCGTTAATAAATAATATATAAAACTTGTTAATAATAAATAATATATGCAGGCTGGGCACAGTGTCACACACTTACCATTGTAGCCCCAGCTGTCCAAGAGGCTGAGGCAGGAGGATCACTTCAGATGAGGAGTTCAAGGCTAGCCTGGGTATCATGGTGAGAGCCGCACTTTAAAAATAAAAGCCAGATGTGGTACACAGGCCTATAATCCCAATACCAAGGAAGGCTGATGCAGGAGGATTGCAAGTTCAAGGCCTGCCTGAGTAGCTTATTAAGTCTTTGTCTCAAAATATGAAGGGCTGAAGGTGTATCTCAGCGGCGGGATGGTTCTCCATCATGCATGCACAAAGCCTAGGGTTCAATATCAGTATTGCCTTCTTTCTTGCATTTACTTTTTTTTTTTTTTAAGTAGTTATTAGTATTTCTAATAGAAAAGACAGTTCGAAGGCTAGGTAAAACATATAAATGCTAAAATAAACAGTCAACATAATGAATATTATGATATTCATTGTTAGTAATCTTATTTCTTCTTTTTTGAAAGCTATGTTCATTGCTCAATATGAATTATAACATCTTAACCTGATAAAAATTATCAGTAACAATAGACATATCGTACTTAATCACCTACTATGGCTTTTGTATGGGAAATTTGGGAAAGTATTAAGTTCTTATGCTTTCAAGCAAGCCTTTGTTGATTATGTTTCCAAGAATTCTTTATAAAACCTTAATTTAGTTTCCAATGTACTAAATGTCTGATCTGGGCCAGGGTTTAGCTAAGTGGTGTGAGCACTTGCAAGTGCAAGGTCATGAGTTCAGTCCTCGGTACAAAAAAAAAGTCTGATCAATTGGTCAGTGCTGTGAGTGCAGAGCAGGAAACACAGGAACAGTGAGAAGTAATTGCAGTGCATTGGGACTTGACAGCTTATGTCCTTGCTGCTGAAAGTGTGACCCCAGCCCCCACCAGCGTCAGTGTTGTCTGGGAGCTTGAGACAATCACAGGATGTCAGGCCCCAGCCCAGAACAGCTGCATCCCAGTAAGATCCCTGGGGGTTTGAATGCACAGTATAGTTTGAGAAGCACTGGTCTATTTTTGGTGAGGATGAGTACATACACACATGATTTAATACAGTCGTTTCTCCGTATCCTTGAGTTCTGCTTGCTTGCATTTAACCAAACACAGATTGAAACTATTTGGAGAAAAAAGTTCCAGAGTGTTCCAGAAAGCACAACTTGAATTTACTGGATTGATGTGAGTGATGCATAAGCATCCCCTGCCGTGCGTGGCCTCCTGCCATCTCGTAGACCTGCCTCTCCAGGACTTGTTATTTAAGACTTTCTGTTGTCATTGTTATGCCCTAAATAACATTATAGAGCAACTCTTTATGCAGCATTCAGTTTATGTTAGATATGCTCTAGATAGGATTCAGCAGCGTGCGTCCAGAAGGACATGTGCAAGTGCTGTGCCATTTCACAGAGGAGACCAAGTACTTGCAAAGTTTGGTTGGAGGAGTGGTGTTAGAACCACTCTGCAGATACTGAGGAAAGACTAAAGTGGAAGTTTGACCTTTTAGTAGCAGCTTTGATGGAAAGTAGGATGCAAGAAATCCATGCTTCTGGGCTGGGGATTTAGCTCAGTGGCTTAAGTGCCTGTCTGGCAAGCACAAGGTCATGAGTTTGATCCCCGTACCCAAAAAGAAAAGAAAAGAAAAGAAATCCATGCTTCTGAATTTGACTCCCTCTTATTCCTTTCCCTTAAACTGATTGTTTTTCCCCCTCTGTCAGGTTAAGACTTACACTAATAGCACGTTTTGGTTTGTCTTCTATTTCTCATATATATTACCCAGAAATAGTATAATTTCTGGTACATGTCTTAAATTTTACTAAAAATGTCTCTTGATTTTTGAAACCAGACATCTCAGAAATGGAATCAGTCCGGTCATTTTCTCCAGAGGAAAGACGCCAGCAGTATTCTGATTATGATTATCATTCCTCCAATGAGAAACTGAAGGAGAGACCAAGGTAAGGTGCTGTGTGTTTTCTCTTGCACACATCGCTATGCATGTGCACACATACGTGATTGTGAGCTTGTCTCCTGAGACATTAATGTGTGATACACGCTTTTAAGCTCAAGAGAGGATGCACCACCCGGCAGATTGTCCAGGATGGGTGCCACTCCCACTCCGTTCAAGGCCTCAGGGGACAGTGCGGCTGCTCTAGTCACGGAGACCAAAAGGGAACCCAGATCTCAAGAAGAATCCCCAGGTGAGGCTGTAAGGCCACTCTTTCTTTCTTGGTCTTTGGTTCTGGGGGTTGAACCTATAGTCTTGTGTAAGTGAAGCCCAAACCCTTTTCTCACTGAGCTACCACAGGTCAGTACCAACATTTCAGCAGTGGAGTTCGGAGAGGTGTGCTTGATACTTCCAAAGGCCCTCTGAAAGGAGAGAGAGAAAAAGTATAATAAATAATTTTTATGTATAAAAGAGGCCCTCCTATGTCTCTGTCTTTTAATGATAAAAAATAGAAATAGAATAATCCTTTCTGTATGTCATCAGGTTTTATCACACTTTGTCATATTTAATAAAGTTTGGTTCTTTTTTCCCCATCCATGATCCTAACCTCATCCTAACTCTGCTCCCACCACCCTGCAATTATCTTTATAGCTTTACTTACATAAACATTTATCCTCAGGGAAATACAGTGTTATTATATGGTTTTCAGTTATAAAAGTATCTACTTTGCATTTTGAGGATCTATTTTTTTTCTCTGAGAAACCACGGGGTCCTACTAATACCTCCTTATATTAAGCTTTACTTCAAGATTTTTTTGTTGTGTGATGACAAATATATAGAATAAGATACAGACCTAATGGTGTTTGTAGATTCTGCTGTCTTTATATTTAGAAACAAATTCCCACTGTCCTGACAAGGGTAGTGTTGTGTTGTGTTTTTCGCTGCAGTTCTGGGGATCAAAGCCAGGACCTCGTGCATACTAGGCAGGTTCTCTACCACTGATTGTGCTCCCAGCCCATAATAAATGTTTTTAATCCACAGCTCCTCTGCCCAGGGCAGCCCCAAGAACTTTTCTTCGTCCTAGTCCTGAAGATGAAGCAATATATGGGTATGTATTTCTGTCTTTTTTTTTTCCTATCTTCTTCCACACATCTAATCTCTGTAACTGAAATCCATAATACTGAGGTTTCCCCCTCATATGGCGATTTTTCATATTATTAGCTATCTTTAATTGACTGCTGTTGGTTGTGTTCGTAGGAAAGGGGAATGATTTGTAGGAAAAGCAGAATGTGGAAGTGGATGAACTTTGTTAGGATAATGTGTGCTCTTCACCTAGCTAGCTGCTGCTCCAGAATGTTGTTCTGAGTATTCGTGTTGGTTAGATACGTAACGTACAAGTAGGTGAAGTATTGCGGGCTCCAGTGCCTGAGAGTGACTGTTGGGAATGTGATCCCAGCAAGGAGAAAGGAGGAGGATCTGCACTTGATCATGAGTCCTGCAGTCCTAGTGTTAGGAGCAGCAGCTGGATTAGGACCAACTTCCTTGGACCTAGCCTGCGTTTTTATTGATGAGCTCTGGATACCAACACTTTCCTTTGAAAGAATCCTGACCTGGAATCTGCCAACTTAAGAGTAGGGTTAGAGTTAAAATTATGTGATGTTGCATCTTAAATAACCTGATGAAAATATGCTACATTTCTACTTTTTCACCAGTAACTTGGGGCTGCTAACATTCATCTCACTGTCTCAAAAAGATAAAAGTTATAGATTAAAAAAAAAAAAAGAGCATATTTCTCACTGTATGTGGTGATGCAGGTCATTTCAGCCTGTTGAGAAGTTTGGGCAGGAAGATCCCAAGTTTGAGGCAGAACTGGGCAACTTACTGAGATGCTGCCTCAGAATAAAATGCAGACTCGGGGTATCACTCAGTCATAGAATGCTGGCCTGCATATACAAGCCCTGGCTCAATCCCTGCTAACACTGAAGAAGTAAAGAGAGGGGAGAGGCAAGGGGACATAAAAAGAGTTAAGATACATTGTATTCATCTATCTACTCCCATGATGGAAGGTAGTCACTGCGTACTGCAAACATGTACTCATAACCATTTGGAAAAAGAAAAACGAAAACAAAAAATTAAAAATGTCTCTCATCTTTCCTTCTTAAAACAAAAACTGTTGTAGCCCTGACACCAAGATGGTGAAGTTCAAGAAGGGAGACAGTGTGGGTCTGCGGTTGGCTGGTGGCAACGACGTTGGATTGTTTGTTGCTGGTATTCAGGAGGGCACTGCGGCGGAGGAGGCAGGTCTGCAGGAGGGAGACCAGATTCTGAAGGTAAGGGAGCCCTGCCATGTCACTAGGAGTCACCTGAACGGAGGGTCTCTTTCTGGGTGCTTCTCCACAAGGAGTGCAGACCAGCAGGAGGTTTGATGGTGTCTCCCAGGAAGGTCTGTATCCCTGGTGGTCCTGTCTTCAGTGATGAATACCTAAAACTGTGTCACTGATAATGTGTAAAACCCTGGGTAAGATTTTTATTACAGTTAGACCTTGGTACCCAACTCATATACTTTGAAACTCCTTGAAATTTATTATTACATGCATTTTGACAGAAAAATATTGTCCCAGTGTTCGTTGTTTGTTTGATATTCAGCATGCAAGCTGTAACTTGTAGATGTTGATTGCCTAGTGATTTTCTAGACTTCCCAGCCAAAATAGTTTGTTTGAGACTGGTTGGTTTTGGTACTCATTGCACTTCCTGGAACCAATTAACAAGTACTAAGGTGCCACTGTAGTTTGATTAACCAAAAAAAAAAAAAAGAAGTTAGAAAATTGAGACTCATCCTATCAGAAACAAATTCCAAAAAGATCTTGTGAAGTTTTGGGTTTTCATTGTGTGTGGTGTTGCCCCTTGTAGATGGCACTCTTCAAGGCAGTGACCTATAACTGAGGAGATGTGGGTGCTACCCCAGACTCCCCTGGGTTTCATGCTCCTGGTTGGGTGCCCTCGTTTTCCCCGAACCTTGTTGTGTGTGGGCATTCGGTGGGATGAGTACCTGCCTCTCCAGAAGTCCAGGAAAATAGGAGAAGTAGCACTTCCAAGGCCCCAAGCAGAGTTCTCAGCACACAGAGAGAAGGTCATTGTGGAAGGCAGCACTCAGCGGCCACCCGTATTAAACTGTCTAGCAACAGAAATTCCTGGCTAATCAGGTAGTGGTACATGTAAAGGTACTCTATGTTTGTGTAATTTATTGGTATCAGAAAATTTTAAGGTTGGTAAATTTAACATTTTATGAGCTACAAACCCAATTTTTAAATAGACTTCAGAATAAATTTTAACCTGATTACTGTAAAATACAAATGCTAGATAACGGTTACTGGAATTTTGTTCTGGTTTCTTTGTACCCTTGCTAATATTAGTGGAGAAATTGTATATAGAGGTCTTGTAAGCACTTCTAAGCTCAAAGGAGAAAGAGAAAAGTCACAGACTCCCTGAGGAGACAGACTGCAAAGCCTGGCGACGGATGGATGGCTCCTTCCTGTTCAGTGCTTGGCTCCTCTCTGGTAGTTCAGATTTCAGTTCTGGAGCGGATGAAGGGCAGACCTTGATCACAAGGTTTGCTAAAGCTTCCCAGTGAAATTCTAGCTCCTCCTTGGCTCTGCTGGGAGATCCTAGAAGACTGTACCTGAGTGAACCTCAACTTGCTGCCGATAAACATCCCATCCAAAGGCCAGCTCATACCAATTTACTGTTAGTAAATATGCCAGTAAAGAGCGAGCTATTTCATAGTTATCAGCTAGAGATGTAGAGTCTCTGCTCATTTCAGATACCAGGATAAAATATATTTGTCATCAAGGGGATGTGAGCTTTTAAAATTTCCATGATAAGAAGTAGAGAATTCACCGAGGCCCCTGACAGACCTCTCTGTAAGTTGTTCTTAAAGACAGTAAGGGTGGCTTCAGTGGTCCACACGGCAGTCAGGAAGAAGCTCTGGAGACTGGCTGCTTTTGCAGTAATGCTGTATGGTGGCCAGGTAGTAGATAGTCCTCATTCACAGGTAGGAATAAAATTTCCTGCTACCTATAAGAGGTGCCCTCAGTTCTGCAAAGGACTGGAAGAGACTGAGTAGCTTACCAGGGCGGGAAGCTGCTGCACATTTAGCCGCTGCAGCCAACATAGAGTCCTCTGCAGGCTCATGCGGCCACCCTCACCCTGCAGACTGCTCAGCAGCTAACGAAAGAGGATTTTTATCGCAGAGAACTCGACAGTGTAACCTGCAAATGCAAAAACACCGCCCTGGCTTTTTCCACCTGTGTGCGTCTTGGCGCTGCTTCTCGGGGCCAAGCTGAGTGTGAGACGAACTCTGCACACACTGAGCACTGTTTGCTGCTGTGGGTTTCTTGGTGTCGCTCTTCCTTCCTGGATGGTGATGGTCTCTGCCTGGGATGGGGGCCCGGGTGTGGAAACCGAGCAGGAGAAACACACTTTGTGTCCATGTTCTTGCCCCCTTGACCTGACTGTGGTTTTGTTTATTATTTATCTAGGGGTTGACATTTCTCTTTCAGAAACTTTTATAGGATAGAAAAGAGAAAAGAAATATTTTGGAGTTTGGTCATGTCAGCTGGGTGGATTTTTAAAATGTAGCCTCTAGTGCTCGCTTTGGCAGCACATATACTAAAATGTAGCCGCTATGTATGTTTTTATTTTGGCTGATTGAAGCTCAGTGTCACATGGTCATGGAGATGGATAAAGGACTCTGAAGTCCTCCCCATGGTCTTACCATTCTTAAATAGACAAATAGAAGCATCTGCAGCACATACAGAAACATCCATGTAGCCATACATAAGTAGAAACATCTACACACTGCCTGGTAAAGGAGCAGACACCAAAGTTTGATGATCCCTAATTGGGATCCCTAATTGGGCGTGGCGGCACCTACATTATAAATACTGATCCAGAGCAAAACGTAACTTGATTGCTTTAGCAAGTTACTTAATATTTCCTTAGAAAGTACTAGGTTTAATCCATTGCCTCCTTTAACTTAATTTTGGCCTTAAATAACAGCCAGTTAACAATAGTTTTTTTTTTAAGTAGTAGACCATTAGTTTTATTTATTTATTACTTAATTTATTTATTAGTAGGCATTCACTCTAGGGAAGTGGCATATGTGTATAACTCATCTGACTTCCTCTTTTCTTCTTTCCCTCTAGTCCTGTTTTTCTTTTTTGTTTCCCTTTGAAAAATGTTTTGCCAGCTTCAGACGTACTTTATTTTTAAAATCTTTATCAAGTTAATTATAAACACAGAGTAAGAGCCAGACTTACAGATCATAAAACACATAAAACAATTACACTAAATC
Organism: Hydrochoerus hydrochaeris; assembly: GCA_004027455.1. NCBI lineage: Eukaryota > Metazoa > Chordata > Mammalia > Rodentia > Hydrochaeridae > Hydrochoerus > Hydrochoerus hydrochaeris. The sequence goes on along the minus strand of PVLA01001780.1, from coordinate 123,721 downwards.
AGGGTACACCTTTAAACACATTTACCATACTAGATCACAAAAATCCTCTCCTCCCCCCACCCCCACCATGGTTTGTTTTTTCTTTTGATGTTTTGAGGCAAGGTTTCACTATGTAGTTCAGGGTGGCTTGAACTCATCATGTAGCCCGAGTTGGCCTTGAACTCATGGTGATCCTCCTGCATCAGCCTACTGAGTTCTGGGATTAGGCATGCACTACCACATCCAGCAATTGTCTTTGCTTTTGCACTTGACTTATATATTGGGTTTCTCAAGAGAAACTAGAAGATATTTAAGCTTGTGTGTCTGATTTTAACATTATGATCTCAAGGTACCTCCATTTTCCTACGATTGACTCAAATTTGTCCTTTATGGCAGTACGGTACTCCACTGTGTGTAAATATCCATCCATCTGTTGAAGGACATACAGGCTAATTCCAAGATCTGGCTATCATAAATTGTGTTGCTATAAGCACAAATATGCATACATTACTGTAACATGTCTGTAACTTTGGGGGAGTGTGCCTGAAGTTGTTCTGCACCCTGTATTCTGTTCCATTGATCACGACTCTTTCTTTGCCAATACTGTGTTGTTTGTATCTCTTTAGTTTTGAGTGGTATAACTTGAAGTCTGGCTTTGTGCTGCTTCCTGCCTTACCCTAGTTGCCCAGAATTGTGTTTGCTATTCTAGGTCTCTTCTGGTTCTGTATGGATTTTAGGAATGTTTTCTCTAGGTCTGTGAGAAATACTGTTGTTGTTTTGATTAGGGTTGTTAAAGCTGTCTATCAGTGTTGAACGTGTGTCCATTTTGTCTATATTGGTTCTGCCTATCCTGGAACCGGGGCTACCTTTCCATTGTCTTTCTTTTTTCTTCTTTTTGTTTTGTTCTGCTTTTTAAGGCGGAGTCTCCCTGTGTAGTCCGGGCTGGCCACAAACTCATGGCAGTTGGAGTGCTGGGATGACATGTGGGCAGCACCCTACCATGTCTCAGTTCCATTTTCTGGTGTCCTCTTCCATCTCCTTTTCCAGACTGCTGTAACTGTCAGTTCCTTCCTTGGTTAGGTTGATCCCTAAGCGTTTAATTTTTCTTAATGCTATCATAGAAGGCATTGTTTCCCTAGTTTTTCTCTTGTTTGCTATTGGTGTACAGGAATGATGTAATTTTTGCTTGTTGGATTTGTATCCACTGTGCTACTGAATTTGGCTTTAATTCTAGGAGTCTGATGGTGGGATATTTTTGGATCCTCTATGGAGAGGCTCATGTCACCTATAATGACAGTCTAACTCATATTCCTATTCATACCCCTTTTTGTTTGCCACATGATTGCTCTTGCTGATGTTTTGAGAACTCTAACAGGAGTGATGGTGGCAGACATCCTTGTCTTCCTGATTTTAGAGGAGGAAAAGCTTTTAACTTTTCTGTATTTATTATGATGGCAAGAGATTTGCCATAAATCATACTGATAAATGGTTTGTATCAGATTGAAATAAAGACCTATATCTGTTTTCTTCAAGAATTTTTATTGTGAAAGAATGTTGGATTTCATTAAAGGTTTTTTTCTGTATCAAGACAATCATGTGATTTTTGTCTTTGCCTCTTTCTGTATTGTATTACATTTATTGATTTACATATGTTGAATTCTCTGCGTTCCTGAAATGAATCCTACTTGGTCATGATGTAGAATCTTTTTGATGATTTTCTGTGTTCTATTTTCTAGTATCTTATTGAGGGTTTTTGCATCTATGTTCATAAACTAGATTAACCTATAGTCCTCTATTTTGGCTGGGTCCTTTGGAATCAGAGTAATGCTTGCTTCCAGGAATGACCTTGGGAGTGATGCTTCTGTTTTGATTTCATTAAAGAGTTTGAGGAATATAGGCATTTAGAACTTCTCTAAAGTTCTTGTGGAATTTGGCAGTGAATTTTTCAGGAACTGGGCTTTTCTTGATTTTTTAAATTTTTCAGTTTCATTAAATGATATTGGAATATTTAGAATAAAGCATTATTTTCAATGAATGAAAAGATTCTACATTTTTTAATGACTGAGAAACTATCTTGTAGGAATTCTGTATCCTATTTTCATTTATGTTACTACAATGTCAAGAAATTTAAAATGAATTTTGCAATTCAGTTATTTATAGTTATTGTTTTAAGATAGTTTTCTAAATTCAGTTTCCAAAAGCTATTAGTTGTGCAGTCTTGCATTGTAAATGTTGTGCACTCCCTGCCAGAAATAGATGTAGGTGACAGGCTTATATATATAAGGCTGTGTATTAGCCCAGTGGTCTGCCATATAAGACCGATGCTCTTCAGTTTCATAAACTCATGTTAAATATCTTATAGGTGATCGTAGTATAGGAGAAAGATGGAATTGGTCAGAATCCTTGGTAGTAAATTCTATTTGGACCAGTTTTTTAAAAATGTAAGTTCTGGGTCAGCATTTACAGACCTTCCCCTCCTGGCTACCTGTTCATACTGGTATATTACCTCCCCAGCTTCATCGTGAGAGACTCAAAGGACAGAGAGTGACAGACACAACCACAAGACCTTCCAGTTAGGTTCAGTGACACATGCGTGAGTTAGTGGTCTCCCTGACTGGTTCGGCCCTGTGGCGGGTGAGATGAGAGAGTCAAGTCCACAGGTGCTGGGAGGACAGAATGGAAACACGGAGGACTTTTTCACAGCCTGCTTTTGCTGTGAGCAGAGTCCTGATGAAAAAAGGCAAAAATGTTCAGATAACACCGCACTGTAAATTCCTCTTACTTTTCCCCCTGATTTTTTTTTTTTTCTTATTAGGTGAATACACAGGACTTCAGAGGACTGGTTCGGGAGGATGCCGTTCTCTACCTGTTGGAAATCCCCAAAGGGGACATGGTGACCATTTTAGTTCAGAGCCGAGCTGATGGTGAGCACACTTGGTCTCTTAGTTTACTTCTGCTGAGTGGGGAGTATAAAAGAGGTGGCTTGGGCCAGAATCCCCCCTTAAATAAGTAAAATGGGTCCTGACATTTAATCTTTAGGTCTTAGGTATATGGAGAAAATTTGGGTGCCATGTATCTTGCTCCAAAAATATTTTCTCTGTACCTACTAAAATAACTTCTTTTACTGTGTCGATTTGGAATGAAATGATTTTCCACCAGCGATACCTCTTTAAGTTCATCCTGGAGTTACTGAGTGTCCATAGGACAGATGATAAGAACTCAGTTGTTGTTGGCTCCTACTTTACTACTTATCAGCCTGGAAAGTAGGTCTACCTTTCAGCTCCTGGAACTAATTTGTGAAGTGGGGGCCAGAATAGTCTCTTTCCTGTCTGTTTCAGAGGGCTGATTGGCAACTAAACTAGACAGGGTTCTCCAGAGGCAAAGAACCAGTAGAAGGTCATTGGAACCAATGGAAGATAGAAATCTATTTGAAGTAATTGGTGCAGATGATTATGGAGGTTGATGGGTCCTAAGATCTGAAGAGTGAGTGGATATATTAGTTAAATTTCTTATTGCTGGGACCAAGGACCTGACACCCACAATTTTAGAGTTTATTCGGCTCACAGTTTCACTAGATTCAGTCTGTGGTCAGCTGCCTTCCATGGCAGAAACGTCATGGTGGAAGAGCATGACAGAACAGAGCTGTTTAGTTCAAGGCAGGCAGAAAGCAGAGCACAGGGAATCAGTGCTAGAGAGGAGAGGGTAAGGACTAGTCATAGCACCCAAAGTCACACCTCCACGATCCACCCAGAGACACCCAGAAGTGTGCTTTACTAATCACCTTGGAGATTCCCAAACCAATCAAATTGATAGCTTGACTTAATAACCATCATGGCAGGCAAGCGGGACACACAGCAAAGCTCAGATTTAGTTCTAGTCTAACAATGAAGGCCTGAGAAGTAAGAGAGATATTGGTATATTTCTAGTACAAAGGCAGGAAGAAAAGGTGATGTCCTGAGTGGAAAGCAGTCAGGCAGGAAAAATAGTATTCTGTTACTTGAGACCAAGTCTGGGTGAGTCTGCTTTTTGTTGTTTGGGTGAGGATCACCCATATTAGGGAAGAAAATTTGCTTTACTCAGTCTGCTCATTTAAATGTTTCCCTCATCCCAACTGCCTTGCCCATAACATCCAGAATGATTGTTGGCCCAAATGTCCAGACACCCTATGTCCAGTCAGTTGACACATACGGTTAATCATCACTCACGCAGTTATTCATTCTCCTGTGAAGCCTGACACTGTGGTCACCAAATGGAGGGAAGGTAAAGGGGGCCATCAGAGAAGGGAGAAGCTGGACCGTCATGGAACTCGATGTAGCAAACATTGCTTTTGTCTTTCAGTGTACAGAGACATCCTGGCTTGTGGCAGAGGTGACTCGTTTTTTATAAGAGCCCACTTTGAGTGTGAGAAGGAGTCTCCACAGAGCCTGGCCTTTTCCCATGGGGAGGTCTTCCGTGTAGTGGACACACTGTATGACGGCAAGCTGGGCCACTGGCTGGCTGTCAGGATCGGAAATGAACTGGAGAAAGGCTTAATCCCCAACAGAAGCAGGTATCTGACCTTGCCTGTTCCCACACATAGGCCTTTTGTCCTTTCCGCTAGAAAGCACAGCAGACCCACCCTAAGAGGAAATCCCACGTGCTTTCATTGTTGGTTATCTCCTCTGTTTAGGGAGAGTGGCCTGGAACTGTGACCAGCCACCTGTCCAATTGCTATGAGTACTTAGCAACACATGGTTGTTTGTTGCCTGTGGCTGTGTTTGACGGTTTCCTGAGAAGCATCCCTGTCCAGGCCTTGCACAGGACACACAATAAGTCCTGAGTGGCTGCATGCACCAGTGAACCTCTGATTCCCATCCTTGGGAGAGGCTTGTGTGCTCCAGTGAGGACTTGTTTGTGCTGCAGTAACCTAGGAAAGACATTTACATTTCACCAAGAGTTTTTACTGTGACCCGAAGCAGATGAGCCAGACTTAATGTGTTTATCACGGAGTTATTTCTGGTGGGCTTCCCAGGGACCCTGTCTTTCTCTGCCTCTGTTGGGCAGCAAAGACATTCACCTTCTGCCCTTGGAAATATCTTCATCATCAAGCCAAATCTTCCTGTAATTCAGCTTCTTAAGTAAAACTGACCAGGTCTATTTAGTGGAAGGCACATGAACTGTGTTTCCTGGCTTTAGAGATTTGCTTCCAATGGTTTCTTCCCTCAGAGCTGAACAGATGGCTAGTGTCCAGAATGGCCAGAGAGACAATGCTGGAGACAGGGCTGACTTTTGGAGAATGCGTGGTCAGAGATCTGGGGCAAAGAAGAACCTGAGGAAGAGCCGAGAAGACCTGACAGCTGCTGTGTCCGTGAGCACCAAATTCCCAGCGTATGAAAGGGTTCTGCTGCGAGAAGGTGAGGAAGTCACCATTTTCAAACCAGAACAGTCAGGTTGCAGCTTACCTATGTCACTTACACCCCAGACAGGTGGAGAGTTGGAATCATACTCTAATGAGGAAGTAAGCTGTCCAGGCTTCTTAAGGGAGGCAGATTTCCATAACTGAAAAAAAGATTTCAGTACCACCATTGAAAAGTTTTTAAATGTTGCCCACAGCAGCATTTTAAAAATGGCCAAGTGGGTGACAGGAAGGAACTGGGTCCCATCAATTTCTTTGATTGCTTGAGTGATTTCTTTGATTTCTTTTCAAAAGCCTGCATAATAGTTGTGCATCTTATCTGAACGTCTGGGTATGTGTGGGTATTAATGACCTTTCTTTTCTCATTTCAGCTGGTTTTAAGAGACCTGTGGTGTTATTTGGCCCCATAGCAGATATAGCAATGGAAAAGTTGACAAATGAGTTACCTGATTGGTTTCAAACAGCTAGTAAGTCTGTCAGTGATATTTTCTCCTTACATTTTTATTTTAAAACATTATTACTTGCCCTTCACCTGGAGTCACTAGTTGTTAATATTTTGTTACAGACACTTTTTTCCTCCACCACCTGCCCGTGCATAGACACACACGTGTGCACATGCCCATCTTCAAAAGTTAGTACAGAACCATTTGAAAGTTTCAGTTGCAGACATTTTATTCCAGTTATATGTGTGAACCTCCTGAGAATAAGACTGTTCTTTGCTATGTTCATAATACCATTATCAGTTCAGTGATTGAGAAATTTAACATTGATACAATGTTATAGATTGAGAATCCCTAATCTGAAAATCAGAAATCCAAAGTGGTCCAAAATATGAAGATTTGGAGCACTAAATGATGTATCACATGTGAAAAATTCCATACTGACCCTGTGACAGATTGCTGTCAAAATACAAGCCCCCTGAAAATATCGTATGATACTCCCTTCAATCTCTGTGTATGAGATATGTATGAAACAGATAGTTTTGGGGCCAAGGATTTAGCCCAGTGGTTCAAGCGCTTGCCTGGTAAGCAAAAGGGTGTGAGTTCGATCCCTGGTACCAAAAGAAAAGAAAAGAAAATATGTATTTGTTTAAAATAAATAGTTTTTATGTTTGGCCTTGGTTCCACTTCCTGGATGTCTTCTTTTTTAAGTATGCAAATATTCTGAACAATCCAAATCACTTCTGTTCCTAAGCATTTCTGATGAGGGAAACTCCTCATACTTTAGTAATATATGGTCTCTTTTTCTAGTTTCTTTGTCCCAAATTATACTTTTTGCATCTTTTTTTAAAATTCAGGATGTAACCAAGAATCATGCATTAAATTTGGTATTTATGTCTTTATGATTTTTCTTAAGTATTTTTATTCACTTTTTTCTAAATTACTTGGGACATTGGTATGTTGAGGGGCCCAAGCCGTGGAGCATTCCTTATTGGACTGTTTGTTCCTCCGCGTTAGAGTTCAGATGAGCAGGGCTGGGAGGAGATTTCGGTGGTGGGACCCTTGGCCAGTGTGCTTGAGGCTCTGTGTTTGAGCTTCATCGCAGCAGCCAGTCACAATTAAACAAGTGATGTGGCCCTTGCAGTTGATTCTCGTGATGTCAGGCGTCCGTCATTACTAATGCAAGCTGGAGCATTTGGTTGTCATTGATTTCTAAAAGAATTATTTATTTTTGCTATTACAGAAACAGAACCAAAAGACGCAGGGTCTGAGAAATCTACTGGAGTAGTTCGGTTAAATACTGTGAGGCAAATTATTGAGCAGGTGAGAAAATCTGTCAGTAAGTCATGTTGTCAGAAAGAATTGAATCGGTTTTCTACAGCCTATTTTTAGTATTGAGTCTGTATTGAAACTGCCATTAAATATTAGTGATAAAAGTTAATGTAAATGCAGACTATTTTGCTATGTGGAATGTTTTGATTTTTTTTTTTTTTTTTTAAGTCTCAGCATTATTCTAAATGTTTGTTTGGGCTCAAAGTTGCAATCCTCAGGCTTCAGCCTCCCAGAGTACTGGGGTTACAGGCATGCACCAACCCCCCAGCCTAAATACTAAATAACCTTTTAACATTAGGCCCAGTCTGAGGGGAGTATGTTCCAGGACCCCCGGTGGATGCCTGAAACCTGGCATAGTACTGACCCTATAGAGACACCATTTTTCCTGTGCTTACACATGTATGATAAAGTGTAGTTTATAAATTAGGTACATAGAGAAGTAATAACTAATAATATCATAGAACAGTGAAACAATACACTGTAATAAAATTGTGTGTGAATGTGATCTTTATCAAAATAGCCTACCATGCTCTGCTCACCTTTCTTTTAGGTATTGACCTCAGGTAATTGAAATTGGGGAAAGTGAAATTAGAAGTTCTAACCAGTTTATTGTAATGAAATGGACATAATGTGGAAAGATGCTCTGTATTTTTTAATCGAAATGTACATTTTTCTGGGGCAGCACTTTGTTACTAAAATAAATTCTGTACAGTACTGTAGCATGTTACATACCCACCTGTGTACCTTCTCCCCGCTGCTGACAGGACAAGCATGCGCTGCTAGACGTGACTCCGAAAGCTGTAGACCTGTTGAATTATACCCAGTGGTTTCCAATTGTGATATTTTTCAACCCAGACTCCAGACAAGGTGTTAAAATCATGAGGCAGAGGCTGAATCCATCATCTAACAAAAGTTCTCGAAAGTTATATGACCAAGCCAACAAGCTCAAGAAAACCTGTGCACATCTTTTTACAGGTATGCGAACGTTTAAAGATAGCCAGTGTTCAAAAGTGACAAATAGAGAAGTGAAAAATGCAAGGGGAAAAAATAATAATCTGGCTGGAGAAGGAGAGCTCCTGCTCCTCAGAAAGGACGTAACCTTGTGAAATGGTGTATGAGCTCCATGGCATTTTCATAGTGCAGTTTGTAAGTCTGGCTGAAAATGGCATTGGTCATTTTTGTGAGATTCAGATTGGTTTGTGGGTCTGCAAGGCTGGGGCTGAACCCTCTTCGCAATCTGTGACCCCCCACTTCTGCACAGATCATGCGTCCTTCTTTCCTTTCCTTTGTGTGCAACTCAAATTGTTACAAACTTGTTCTTAATATTTTTAAGTGGCCAAATAAAAACTTGAAGACTCTAGGTACTGAATGATAAAGGTTTTGTTACATCTATATTTTAAATCTGATAATATGATGATTTTAAGAAAAAACTTGCTTTTTAGAGATGCACTCTAAATAAAATACTTATAGATGACCTAATAGGATACCCAAGTAATTGGAAAATGAAGGTAGAAGATGGATCTAGATAGGACAAGTCTGGCCAGGAATTGTTGCTGAAGCAAGTTGTTGTATGCTTGGAGTTCATTAAATTAAATTATGTTAGAAATTTTCTATAATATATTTTTTAAAAAGATCTCTAAGCAATTGCAGCTGTTACTTGTGACTTAGTGGCCTAAAAATGACATTTTAGTAAGTGAATATCTGTACTATAAAAATGACTAATTCTGTGAACGTAGTATACTGAGTTTAAAAGGACATATATTTTGATCACACAAAACTTTGTGGGTGCAACATATGGACACTGCATGGATGTATTATCTTTAGGATAATGATAGCTCCTTTGAGTTCTGTGCTACCAGCATCAGCCTTTGTCATTTTTGGCCTATCTCTGATACTGGGGAGGAAGATGCTGGTGTGTGTGCATGCGTGTTTATCTACATTAGACTCTTGTTCTACTGACACTCAGATTTTCTTATTAGAGATACATTACTTACCACTATGCCAAAATGTCATAACTGAGAGAGAGTTTAACTAAATGCCAGGGAGAAGCCATCTTTCTGATTATAACCAAATTGTACATGTACCACTGTGTTCCTCAGTGGGTTAATCTATTGATGAGTTCCTATTTGAATGCACTATTAGGGGTGAGGCCTGGTTAGAAGAGGTGGGTCACTGGGGTGGTGACCTATGTGTATTCTTGTCCTTGGCTCCTCCCTCACTTGCTCTGCCTCCTGGCTGCTATGGGATGAGCAGCTTTCCTCCACCATGTGTTTTCTGCATCAGAGCCAGCCAACCATGGACTGAGCTCTCTAAAACTATGAGCCGAAATCAATGTTTCCTTTAAGTTTTGGATGTTGGGTATTTTGTCCCAGTGACAGAAAAGTGAGTAATGTATTACTAATAGTATAAATTATCGTTGTTAACGACAGTAATGGTGAACAGTGGTATAGTCGTCCCTGTGTACATTCTTATTGGACAGGAGAGATGGGCCCAGCTTCTACATAGTCATAGTCATAGTTCAATCTGTGGATTGAACGTAGAGTGAGACGGTCACATCCCTGTTAATTTATACTAAGGACATACAGTATTATTCTGATGCTGAATAGGGTCATATACAGGTTGGTCGTTTTGTTGTGTAAAATGCCAGAAATGTTTCAAATTTTGGATTTTGGAGTATTTGCATGAATTATCTCCCCCAATTTACACACAAAATACACTAATATATACAACTTAATGCATTGCCTTTAGGGGATTTTATAATATTTTGAGTAGTTTTGCACATGAAGCAAGGTTTTATGGTATAGAATTTTTCACTTGTGGCATAATGATGAGTCTCAGTTTTGGTTCTTAGAGCATTTCAGGTTTTGTGTTTTTGGATCACCTAGTAATACAGTTCCTGCTTTTAATAAACAAGAGAACCAAAGCCCATGTGCTTGTGAATGATGCTAAATATGCTCCCACTTAAATTGCACTTTAATTTTCCTTGCCTTTAATTCCACTGAATGATTAGGAACTTTCCTCAGACAGAGGAACTTGGAGTTCATGCAGGGATGCGAAAAACCAGGAATAGAAATAGTGGATTATAGAAGAAAAGCCTGATGGAGAGTGGGCAGAAGAAAGTAGACAGTAACTGTGGACACCCTTTATCTAGATTTGAGTCAGTACTGCTGATTCTTTGTGACACAGGTACAGTATAGCTGAGTCTGACTGAGGGGCTGGAGGAGCCCATGTAAGCGGCTCAGCTCCACCAATGGGCTACAAAATGCCCAAAGGCAGAGATTGTACTTTATCCAGCTCCACGTGCCGGGACTGGCAAACAGGCCCGGCACAAGTGTATGTTACTTGGAGAACTGCCTTTGGGCCACCAAGCCGCTTCTTAGGTGAGCTAGTCAGATGCAGTAGTTGAAAGTTTTAGGATAACTAATGCCAGAGAGGTTGGAATAGGAACACCCTATGAGCTTAGAGTTGCACCTGGAACTTTGAAGGAACCTGATTTCGTCCTACCTTACCAGTAATAGTGTGTTTTGTCAGGGTAGATGCTGCAGGGCACTGCATAGATTAGCCCAACACACCCGGTGTTCTGCCCCTGGTCTTCCATAATATTCTCGCATACTTCTCAGTTTGGCTACTCAAAGCCACACACAGGCCTCACCGGGCCATTTTGTTCCCCATCCCAGCCCTCAATCTGCAGACCAGGTTGAGTCTTAATGATGTGAACCATGGCCAGAGAAGCTGGTTTTCAAACTTGAGCAGCAGAACCTTTAGGCAGAATTAATATTTTATTTGTTATGATTTTAAATGTATAGTATTTTTTGAATTAATATAGTAACTTGCTTTCATGAGCACTGCAATCAGAAATCAAGCTTTATGTTAATGTATAGTCTCATTAGGTTTAATAGCTCATTTTTCCTTTTTGCATAGTTATAAAGCCCTTTTTTCCTATAGGTGAATATTTATGACAATATTAAAATGTCTTTCCATATAATTTTGAGGTACTCCTCAATTAAACAACAAATGCTTTATTCTGAGATTTTCCCAAAGCAAGTTGATTTGTCAAAATAAGTTAGTGCTAAGCTTGTTTCTTTCCTGTCTCCACTTAAAATTTTACTGTATAAAACACATTTACATGTACATATCACAATGGTTTTTTTATAAAATAAAGTTTGAATTACATGTGTTTGTAGAGTCTTCACAGCACTTGGTGGGGGGAACCAAAGCACATGGTTCATAGATAGAAAACCATTCAAGTGGAATTAATGGCCTAAAGAGACCCAGGTTGGGTCACCCGTGGTGATAAAGTGTGGCATTTTAAAGTATTATGGGATACTATGACCATTTTCTCAACTTCCCAGGCTTTGTTAAAGTGAAATGCTGGGACATGGGGGGAGGGGGTTTGCTGAACAAATGTTCAGTATTGTTAGTTGATTTACACTTCTATCTTCCTATTTACACTTCCTATAGTTAGTAATTTACACTTCCTATCTTACAGTTTCACATAGTGAAAAGATTTGTGTCATTGGGTGGTGGGGTTGGAATCTAGTAGCAGCTGAAAAATCCAACTGTGTCAGGTAGTGCTTGATTTCCTGAGGGACCATGGAGGGTCTGTAGGCCACAGGAAGCAGAGGACAGGCGCTGGGCTCTCGGCTGGGTCCTGTGCTGTAGCTCGTCCATTTAGGTCACACTTGAGTGTTGACCTAACCACATGAAGAGCTTTGTGAGGTGTATATTTGCATACCATACCATTTGCCCATTGGAAGCATAAGCCTTGGTGGGGTTTTGTATCTTTAGAGTTGTGTAGTCATTCACCACAATCATTTTTAGAATGTTTCATTGCACCCCAAAGAAGCCTCACGCCTGTCAGCAAAAACTTGTCATTACTCCTAACTCCTACACTGCCCCTCGCTACTACCCTGGGTACTTCCCCCTTCTGTGGCTGGGATGGGGAAGCAAGCATTACACTCCGCCCGAGCTGGACATGATTGCTCCAAACACTGGTGCTCCAGCCAGGATGAGGATTCTCTCAGAATGTCACTCTTGGTTTCAAAGCCACGTCAGGCCTATCCAAGGGGCACAGGTTAGAAGCTGCATGAACTCACTAATACATACTGCAGAACATCACAGAAGCTGAAAATCCAACTGGGAAAGGGAACAGTAAGCCAGGTCCTTGATTCAGGCTCAAGGGGTGGCAGCATCGTGGTTGCGTACCCACTTGTTCAGAGAGGCCAAGTGCATGATGTGGGTGTTACCAGCCGCTGTGAGGAGCCTAACAAAGCAGCTACTCTGAAGCTGTTTTACTCCTTATTAGATTGTTAGTGCGAATGCAGTAAGAGGTTTTGTGACTTTATCAGCAGCATGAACATATTTTCTGTATTGCTTTTTTTTTTTTCAAAGAAAATTATTTTTATGGTACATTTTAGGTATACATTAATGATCACGTTCATCATAAGGAATTTGTATCTATATGTGATATAACTTGATTCTTTTTCTCCCTATTCCCCTACCTCTCCCTTTAGCTTCTGTTCCCTTTCTTATTTACAAAAGCTTCATTTCAATTTTTTCCTTGTCTCTTCTTTTTACTTTTCCCTTCCTTCCTTTTCTTTTCTACCTTTCCTTGTTCCCTTTGCCATTGGAACATTTTCTTCCTATTTCACAATATGTATTATATATTTTGGTTATTTACACTATCAGTTTCTCACTCCAGAGAAACAATGCAGTATTTATAAGTGTGTGTCTGATTTATTTCACTTAAGAGTATAGTTTGAGGGTACATCAATTTATCTAGAAAAGTCTCAAGCTTATCCTTCTCTGGGGCAGAGTGGTACTGCATTGTATACAAAAACCACATGGTCTTTATGCCATATTCACCAGCTGATGATGATTTGGGCTGTTTCCAAGATTTAGCTATTACAAACTGTGCCACTGCGTGTGGTATGATGCCTTTAATTCTTTCAGGAAGATACTAAGAAGGGGAATAGCTGACTCAACTGGGATCTGTAGTCCTAGTTTTTTGAGGAATCTTCACACTGATTTCTTAAATGGCCCTTGTAACTTTAAATTTTCTTTATGATGAATATAGGCTGTACCTGCACTAGACAGCTCCAATAGAAAGCTTTAACAGGCCACTTAACATTCTTCATACATTTTGAACAAATCACTTATTTTATCTCTGGAGTATTCAATCCCACTTTCACATTTAAGTACATGGCATCGTATTCTAGGTATGAGCACAGTAGTCTTTCAAAGTTCCAGTATAAGGACACAAAAATCCATGGCATCAGGCTACTTTTCCTTGGGTTGTCCATTGTATCACTGTCTTCTAATGCTGTAAATAATTAAATTTACAGGAAATTGTAAGCTCATTCAAGATTTTCCAAGGTCAGTGTTAGAGCTTCTTAAAGAAAGCTCTGTTACTTCAAAGAAAATCTGAAGCATAATTGCTTGCAAATTTGATGAATGATTCCTTGGGGGCTTGAGAACTGATATACCATCTAATAAAAAGCCATGATGATAAAATTTTTTGAAATCTTATCTTCATTCTGATAATTTTAGACCCAATTTAAATTATTATTTTGGGTCAGTTTGTTTATCTGGTTTGTTTCCATTGGATTCATAATACATATTGCCAAAGAACTGCTATTTATGTTGTACTTCATTGATGTCTTGTACCTGTGTTCCAAATTTGTGTCTTGGGATAAGTTCTAAGTTTGTGTTCAGGCCCCTTTCTTTGCATGGCTTGAGGCTGTGGGCTAGTTAATTTCACAGCCATCCCTTGGTTTCTCCTCTGCATGGTGTTGATGATAGCAATATTTACCTTACGGAGTCTGTGTAAGCTTGAAATATACTGATCCATGTAAAGTATCTGAACCAATATCTGGTTGACTCATAGTAAGGGCTGGTATATAAGCTGCATTTTGAAAAATATTCCTTTAAGGCCGGGGATTTAGCTCAATGGCATAAGCGCCTGCCTAGCAAGCGTGAGGTCATGAGTTTGATCTTCGGTACAAAATATATATATATATATATATATATATATGTATATATTTTCACACTAGTTGAATTAGGTTAATCTTAATATTCCAAAATGTTTAAGACTATGCAAGATTTCAAACATTGAAGTATTTAGTGTGTGAAATAGATGCATGACATATTTAGTTTTATTAGATATAATAGTATAGTAGTGTTTTTTCTTATAATCTATCTACATATTTATCTTTAAAATATGGTAATTTTATTTTAAATCTATTATGTGTGCTACTGAAAACATGCTCTTTTAAAAATATGCTTTCTGAAGATAACTTTTCTAAAAAATTGATATTCTGAAAAAAAAGACAGTTTTGTCATGTCTGTCAATAATGTAAACTCCAACAGTTAGATGGTTAGTTACATTCTACAGAAAAACCAGTGAACCTTTGACTTACGAGCTCAGTTTGTTCCTGAGGGCTGGTTATAACTAAAGGTGTCGGTGGCGGCTCCAGCCCCTCGCCCAGCCCTCAGAGGCTCACTCCTTCACAGGCAGATCTGAGACACTGGCCCAGGATTTCTCAGTTAGCCCCATGTGGGAAAGGATGCTGTACTGTTCCTTTTAGACCTCCTTAAAGAGTAAATCTCTATCTGAGACCATCTGAGAGCCGGCATATTCTGGTTATAACTCAAGGCTTTGGTTATCAGTTAAAACTAAAATACCAGCCATAACTTGAGGGTCCACTGTATGTTATGTCAGGTAGCTTCCTGACTAAGCATTGCTCTAGAAATTGATGCGAAGCTTTTTGTTTACGTTTCTCTAGCTACAATCAACCTCAATTCAGCCAATGATAGCTGGTTTGGCAGCTTGAAAGACACCATTCAGCATCAGCAAGGACAAGCAGTGTGGGTCTCTGAAGGAAAGGTATGTGGCCTACATTTGCTGCTGTGAGGTGAGAGTCCATGTGCTGCGTCTTTCCTCAAGAGGGCAGTGAATGTAGGAAGTGATGCTAACACATGTGTTCATCAGGTCTGAAATTCTACACATTTTTCTACAGAGTGATAAAATGACACTTTTACAAGAAAAGCAGAATGTGATGAATGCAACCCTACATTCACTTCCCTTGTACTTTAACGTAGTAACTAGTATTGTATTCCAAGTACACTAATCAGAGCTTACAAGATCTTGTGCTGAGCTCCACAGCTTACTAAGATCGTGGGAAATTAGAGTGGAGATGAGAGGCAAGGTTGAGGACCATGGAGAATACAGTTAATACAAGAAAGAAAAGCTAGTGGAACTGGGACTGTTTGCACTAGAAGAGGTTGACAGAGATTGGGCTGTTGTACTAGGAGTTTGATTAGGTGATAGGAGAGCATCTACATCTCTAAAGTTGGAAAGCATCTCATCTATAGAGACGTTTACACACTGCTGTGCTACAGTGGGGGAAGATGAGCCATTGTAGAATCTGTCTTCCCTTTGCTGCTGCTGTCCTGTGCTCTAGTTGAATTGAGGTAGTTTGTGAGCTTTAATCCTGATGATTTTGTTAGAGAAGTGATGATGTCTTGCTTTCTGGGAACAGGATGTTTAATCCATGTATATCCAGCACTCAGCAGGTGCTGTCAAATCCAGAAGGCTTTGTGCTAGCTTCCCTGGGGAGGACAAGTTTATCAGGGCATAACTTCTACCCTCAGAGATCTGAGAATCTTGTAGATGAGTGACTATGTGCATAGCATAAGGCAGTGCGCATTTATTCTTTGGAGACAGGTCCTAAGAGAAAAGGCTGGAGGGGAGCTGGATTACAGAAGAAAAGCACCACAGTTAGAGGAAGCATGGATGAGCTGTGGACTATAAAAGGGATGGCAGCAGTGATAGGCTAGAGAGTCCCTAATTTGGGTTCCTCTGCAAAGTTTAGCCTGGTGTCTACATTGGATCAAAGCCAAGTGATCTCAGGAAACTAAAGATATATTCCTTGTCTAGCATGTGTCAAGGTTTCAGACACTTGGCCAAAGCCCTTGGGAGTGTGTTTTGAGTCTCCACTCCCAGGGCCCCTGGCAGACGCCACTGACAGTCCAAAACAAATTCCTCTAGATTGAAGGGATGGATGATGACCCCGACGACCACATGTCCTACTTAACCGCCTTGGGCGCGGACTATCTGAGTTGTGACAGCCGCCTCATCAGTGACTTTGAAGACACGGACGGCGAAGGAGGTGCCTACACTGACAATGAGCTGGATGAGCCAGCCGAGGAGCCGCTAGTGTCTTCCATCACCCGCTCCTCGGAGCCGGTGCAGCACGAGGAGGTGAGGGGAGGCATGGTGCAGGCTGCCGGCCCGGGGCAGGAGAAGGAGGTTCTGGTGTTTCATTTGATTCTTCTGGATAAATATAACTCAGGGTGCTGTGAAGGGATTCCTAAGGGTTGGAGCAGGTGACCGCCAGGGAGCCTTCAGTCTGAGTCAGTGCCTACAAGCTCAAGCTCGTAGCAATGACCCATGGGAGAGTGGGACCAGAAAGAGGCAAGTGATCAGCACTCCCCTGCCCTCAGGCATGATGGGTAAACAAAATGGCTGTTAACACCAGCTATCCAAATTACAAGTGGAATGTTCAGTTTTAAATATGACATGGCTGTATTTACTTGTAACCTTTGATTAGGTCTCTCTCTGTACTCTTAGGAGTCCTTGCTTTTCTTCTCCACTCTACTTTTAACTTTCTAATCTTGCTGAAGCCCCCGAGTATTTCCCCATCAGTTTCCTTCTCTCTTGTATTTCAATTTTGTGATTGACTTTATGATCAGTTACACATCTGATCACATGTACTGTGCATCACTAACCTGTCAATTGACTGCTTATGTGGTCCTAGAAATTACATTGTGAGTTAGTGGCCAACTGGTTGCACCTTTGAGAACACTGGAATAATGAACTTTATAGATGAGATTATATGTGGATTATTGCTGTGGACTTCCTATTAGCAATTTAATGCAACGAATATTTTTCTTTTTGAAATATAAATACCAAAAACAAAAAGATGAAGGAGGAAAACCCACCCCCAGAAAAATAATTACTGTACACTGCTAAATACAAATAACTCCTAAATGTCCACAGAGCTAGATGCTTAGAAATATTAATATTTCTTAATGGCAGAGAAATTTTAAGACTCGAGTAGGGTTTTTGGTTTTGTTTTAAAATTGAACTTTAAAGGCAGACCCTGTTACATTAGATGCATCCTGTTCTAAAAGAGTTGCTCTAAGCATTTTGCTAGTGGAAGGATAGCTGCTGTCTGCCTTTTTGGTGAAGAAGACCTAACTCAGTGCCTCTACTCTGGACTCTTACAGTTTGCACAACTCCAGCAAAGCAGATGAGTGCTCTCCTCTCTGCTCAGATTTCTTGCTGTAAATGAACCTTTATGTTTTATAGAGCATAAGGAAACTCAGCCCAGAGCCACCAGCTCAGATGAGGAGGGCTGCTAGCAGAGATCACCTTAGGGATGGTAGCCCACCCCCAGCATTCAAGCCAGAGCCGCCCAAGGTATGTGGTCCGGAAGCCGCAGGATGGGAAGGAGGAGGACACAGGTGACTCGAGCCCCTGGATCACCCAGGAAGATCAAGTACAGTGATACTGGATTATGGTTTGGGTGAACCCAGGAATTACAGAAAGGCGAAAAAGATAAAAGCGGTAAAGGAGAGAGATACATAATTTTAGGACTCTTAGAGTTTATTTTGTTCATTTTTCTGGTAGAAAACCCTTGACAAATGCTGCATGCTCAGAATCACCAATCTCAGAATCCATTTTTTCTTTTTCTGTCCAACATTTCTACCCACAGTCTGAATTGGATGCTTCAGAAAATCCTTACTGGTGATTACTAAAGAAAACAATCATTATTATCCTTTAGCATGTCTCTCATTATGAAAGCAGCTTAATTTGTCTGTTACCCAGAATAGAATCAGCCTAAGGATCCAAGGAGGTTACGTTATACAATTCTTCCATCACCAGTCGGAGTCAAAGCTTTAACTATAGACTTTTCCTTACACCCCAATAAAATGTCTCTATTTAGCTCAATAATTGGGATGAGAAGAAAACAGTAATTGATTGCATGAGCTGTCAGGAGTAATTAGTGAGCTTGTGCATTGTGTCAGTGAAAAACCGCAAGCAGGGCTGGAAGCAAAGTGGGAAGGAGAAATGGGCTGCTTCTGCTGCGAGGCTCTCCCAGCCCGTCACCAGGCTCGTTCCCTCCGGCTGAGCACAGGTCTTGTCTCTAGGCTAGGGTACGCACCCTTCCTGCAGTGTGACCTCCAAAGTCATCGTCTCGGTCCTAAAGCAGATTTGTTCTGAGGTTTTCACCGAAATTCTAATCTCCAGTACAAAATGACTCCCAGTCTAATCTATCACTAGCAGTGATAGCACTTCCAGCGCTCTCTTGGTTTTTGAAAGCTCTTGATCCTCTTTGCTAGGAAGGAAAATGGGCTCAGCATGCCCGACCAGTGGCTGTTTGCCCTCCGTCTTTGCTTCTTTGTCAGAATGATATTTATCCACCATCTTTGGAAACTGATCAGGAAATGGAGTGTATTAATCATTAATGTAGATTTGAAAATAACCAAAAACCCAAGCTAAAACAAACAACCCACCCACGTCTTTATTCTTTATAGACAAAACCCCAGAACAGAGAAGAATCCTATGACTTCTCCAAATTCCAGGAATACAAGTCGAATCCCTCTGCCACGGGTGGCGATGAATTTCCCCGGACCACTGCCAAAGGTGGTCCTCCCCCTGTTGCAGCAAAACCCTCCTTTGGACGGTCCGTCCAGAAGCCCTGTGTCCCTGTCCCTATCCCTGCCCCGGAGAGTGAGGAGGTCGAGGAGAGCATGGAGGAGCAAGAGAACACTCCCAAATCAGTCCTGGGCAAAGTCAAAATATTTGAGAAGATGGATCACAAGGCGAGACTACAGAGGCTGCAAGAGCTCCAGGAAGCACAGAACGCGCAGGTAATTGTGGTCGGACCACTAAAGATCCCAGTGTGTTGACAATAAGAGTTTTACATAGGTCTGGTTCCACTATAATGGCGCACAGTCCTTTCCACTGCCACAGGAATGACAGGGATGTTAGGGTGCACAGCACTGTGAGTGTCATTCAGGTTGCCGGCCATCAGCACATCTTTTCTTCTCCCCATCAAGAAATAAGAGTAAGATCCTGCTCTCCTGCTCTTCCTACTGTGCATGGGGCTTGGAACTGAGGCGTATGATGATGAATCAGTACCTCTCAGAAGTCACGTTAGCTAGTGTGCTTATTCTGCTCCGATGACTGAGCCTAACATACTTCAGGGGCTGAAATGAAAAAAGATTTTACACTTTTAACGGTTTGAACTTTTGTTCTGTGCACACATGCAACCTTTCCACACCAGAGAAGAATGTAAAATGAAGCTGTGCGTGATGGCATACGCCTGGTATCCCTGCTACTCAGAGAGCTGAGGCGGGAGAATCAGTCGACCCCAGAAATCTGAGTGCAGCCTGGGCAACGTAGTGAGGACCCTTTTTTTGACATAAAAGTTCCTGGAACATATTCTGCTGCCCGGAAGGCAGGGGTTGTCATCATTTAAGTATGTCACAATAATAGTGCTTCTAAGCATATTTTGTATTTTTTTAAATTGTGATAAAATATGCTTACTGTAAATTTTACTGTTTTTAAGTGCACTGTTCAGTGACAGTACATCATTCAGATTGCTGCCCAGCTATCCTCACCATCCATGACCAGAACTTTTCATCCTCTCCAAAGTAAAACTCCACCCCTCATGCGCTAGCAACCTGCGGTTTCTCCTCCCTCCAGCCCTTGGCAACTGCCATT
This sequence comes from Hydrochoerus hydrochaeris, assembly GCA_004027455.1. NCBI lineage: Eukaryota > Metazoa > Chordata > Mammalia > Rodentia > Hydrochaeridae > Hydrochoerus > Hydrochoerus hydrochaeris. Next base: position 103,782 of record PVLA01001780.1, on the reverse strand, counting down.
TGACCTGTTTATGTGACAAGTTAGGAACCTTATATAAGTGAAGCTAGACAGTATTTGTTCTTTTTGTGACTGGCTTATTTTGCTTTCTGTGATGGCCTCAAAGTCATGCATCTTACAGCATTTATGAAGATTACATTTCCTTTAAACATTTTCTGTCTTTGACATGTACCACCAAGTACCACATGCAACCATGAAAACTGAAGTTACCTATTTTTCCTCTTCTCAAATTAGGGTAGGAAAGTAGGACAGCAGAAGGGATGGGCCCCAGGGAACCAGTAGGAAAATAAAACAGCTGTCCCTGTGGTTCACTCTCCCCTTCCCGTTCTTCTTTCCTGATACTACAGATTGAAATTGCTCAGAAGCACCCCAGCATCTATGCAGTTCCAATCAAAGCACCCAAGCCGGATGCCGGCCTGCCCCAGCACACAAGGTAAGGGTTCCCCAGCAGGGTAGGTGCAGAGAGGGGGCTTCTCTGACATTTGGACTAGGGGGAAAACTTTCTTTACCTGTATTTTAGAACAGCAAGAGGATATTTTTTCTTTTTGGTCCACCATCTACCTTATTCCACGAGGTTTTAATTGTAAATATTAAAGAGTGAGATTCACAGTAATTTTGGTTGTGTGCCTGGTACCCTTTGGTACCAGCACAGTTGGAGTACATTATGTTACACTGTGTTAGGGCAGCACATGAGGAAATTTTAGGATTTAGACCCATTTTGTCACTGTTGTCTGTGGCTCTTTGCCAAGCTCCTTAATTCCTTTGCATCACCCAGCAGAGTCAGACCAATTGTGCTGACCCAGGTCTTAAGGGACTGTGACAAGCTCTTGGTAGTGTTGGTAAGAGGCTGGCTTAGTCACGTTTCTTACTGCTGAGACAGAACACCTGACACCCAAAGTTAGAGGACAGGTTTATTTCAGTAGTTTGTAGAGATCTCAGGCCAGAGTAGACTGCATGGCAGAGTTGTGTCATGGAAGAAGAGAAATAGTCTGTGGCAAGCAGGGCAGGCAGAAGGTAGCAAAGCAGCGAAGAAGCAACAGCAGCAAGTGACGGCAGCAGCCCTCTTTCTGTCCTCTGTGTTCTATCCAGGCTACCCGCCCTTGGGGCAGGAGGGACACCCTTAATCCTAGCATGGTCCTATTAATCCCGGCATCACATCCTGAATCCTGTCCTCACACACCCTAGATCCCCTCACCTCCGAAATCCCTCCCTGTGCCCGCGTGAAGCTTTGGGATGACTCCACCCACGTAAAGTGCCGCGCAGGCATTAGGAGTCACCCGAGCATCTTTCTGTTGAAGTTTTGCATTGGGTATTTTCCTGCTTCAAAAACAGGAAAAGAATTAGCAAATCATATTTTTTACAGCCACTCTGACTGGGAAGTAGTTTTGTTTTATGGCACTACAAAAGCAGAAACAAAATTTTCTTTTCCAATTGAAGAGTGACACAGCTGAGTAGGTTCCCACTGGCAGTGCAGAGGACTTGGTATGACTGACTGAGTGTCCCCAGGGAACTCAAGGGTGGGAATGGTACCCTCTGTCCAGTTCTTAGCTCAGGGATCAGCTGGCTGGCTTCCACACTCAGGGATGCGGTAGGCCTTGGCCTTGACCTGTTTCCTATCCCGGTCCACTACTTTGTGGACCAGGAGTGGAACCAGAAGCGCCCCGGTCACCTGGCACTGGGCGCGCGAGGTCAGTAGGGATCAGCTCAGTGTTGCCTTCATGAGCTCATAGCTTCAGCGCCATGGGCAGCTGGAGGACGTGACATCCTGGGGATGTGTGTAACCCCTCACTTTGTTAGTTCTAGACCCCCTGAGCCGCAGAAAGGCCCCTCCCGACTCTCTCAGAATATGCAAGGAAGTTACGGCAGTGACGCGGAGGAGGAGGAGGAATACCGCCAGCAGCTGGCAGAGCACTCGAAGCGCGGTTACTTCGGCCAGCCAGCCAGGTACCGGGACACTGAATTGTAGTACCTGGACACGGACTCCTCTGGGCCCATCTGCCGCTGCCTCAGATGCTTCTGAGAGGCCACTGGGATGTCACTGCCACTGCAGAAATGCACTGGGTGTGGTGGAAACTGAGCTCGGTGTTCTTCTGGGCACCTCAGGTGCCAGCCAGCACACACTGAGAACTAAGGCTCTGTTTGTGGGAGAGGGGAGGGAAGTTATTATGGCTTTGTGCTCGGAATTGAGAGGACACTACAGTCTGATGCTGTTACTTGCTTCAGTAAAGCAAAACCTGTATTAATGCTGTTGGTGTGTTTTTAATATGTATATTAAGAAGCAATAACTCAAGCATGGCTTCAGGGAGAGGCCGAATATGAAAAAAGGAATAAAATACACTGTTGGACTCGAACTAAATTTAAATGTAAAGTATTTTACTATAAAGTGCCTTTGATAAGCAGTGTCTTAAAAAGCTTTATGCAAAGCCATAATGGACTAAAACTATCTTGGCTGCATTTTTTTTTATACCAGTTTAATAGCTGTAGTTCTTCCCTGCACTGCTTCATCTTTTCAAAGTGTTCATCTTTGTAATATTTTCTATACATTCTGATTGTACATACGTAATAGCTAAACCTGGTAATTGGTTGTAAAGTGCTAAAAACCTTGAAGGCCAAGAAGTTGGTATGGAAACTTTGTTTAAAATCATGTGCTCCACAACAGAAGAGAGTTGATAAAAACATTTTATTTTCACTAGTATGTGTATTGATGGCCGTCAGTTTTATAATTTAATAAAAAGGAAGAATACATCATAATAACTTGCTTTGTGGTTAGTTTCTGCACACACGCACAGCCCATGCTGAGGATTGAAGTCAGGGTGTCAAGATATGTAAGCAGGTGCTCTGCTCGTGAGCTGCACCCTCAGCCTTCCTGTTCTTTAGTGCAGCTTTGTTTTTTTTTTTTTAAATCGGTACTGGGGATCGTGGAACTCGCGTGGGCTTGCAAGGCAGGCCCTTATGCCACTGAGCTAAATCCCCAGCCCCTTTAAGTACAATTTTTATTTCAATCATTGATCATACAAGTGAAAGCCTGTTCATTGTTGAACACTGGAAAATGGAGCACGTATAAATAACAGACTATAATCTTGCATTTGGACCCCTTGTATCCATTTCCTCCAGATGTGTGTATTTGTAGATGTCTGTTATAGTACTTGAGATCAGGCTGTATTTGCAGTCCTGTTTCATACTTTTTCTAATTAATGTTTCATTGTGAATACTTTCCCCAAGTGGTTACATTTCCCTGTGTACATCATTACTAATAACTGCAAACTAATATGTTCTGTGAGTGCTGTTGCACGAATAGTTCCTCTATTGTTGGCTCTTTAGATCATTTTAGTTTCCTGCCTCTATTACAGGAAACAAATGTTTCCTGCCTTTATGTGCAATCCATATTTTGTGTATGAGTGATCAGTATTTCAGTCTCAGATGTGGAATTTCTAAAAGTATATGAACATTTTTAGTGCTTTTGATGATGTTTATTGCCAGATTGCTATCTAGGAAATTCGTATCAGTTTCCACTCTTAACATTCACTCCTGAAAGATTGATGCAGGTTTAAAATTTAGACAATCTAGGAATTTAAAATTACATGACTCAAAAGTAGACTGAATTTGGGAAATGGGAAGTGCCTTGGTTCCGTCAAGGAGCTCTTGCAGTTTACGTGGACATAAAGGTGTTAAGCTTGTACTTCAGTGGGTAGAAATTTGGTTTACTGATCGTGGGTCATATGTTAGTATATAACGTGTCCTGGGTCATGCCTCTGTCTGGATGCTGTACCTCCTAAACCTTTCAGTGCTGGATTCTGCATTTCTGAACAGTACTCAAGGCACTAAAAGTTGCATATAAAATAAAAACCATCGTCTGGGAATAGAAGGAAAACATACACTGGTAAAATGCATGATGATGGGGTTTGCTTGTGGCCTTTGCATACAGGACTGAGCCCTTTTACAAATCCAGGGAGGCATAGGGAGGTTGCTGTTACCCAGCTCCAGCAGTTTCTTGTTGCATTAAATGGTGCAGAGAGGCACGACCTGTGTTCCCCAGTGTGCCCAGTGACCACTGTGCCTTTCCCACCCATTTTTCCTATGTTGGTTTGTTCTAGAAAGGATTTAAAACTGCCTGCAATACATAGGAGCAAACTGGAAACAATGATGCAAGTAAGCAGGGCAGAAGAGAGGACTGTCAGGCTAGAGAGGAAAGGGCTGGGACCAAGGGTGGTCTTGCGTGTGCTGCAGGGCTCAGCGCCCCAGGGGCTGGTGTGGAACATGGGATTGGATGGTGTACGTGATTTGATTCAGTGTCTGCAAGCGCGTGTGGAAGGAAGGCTGTTTGGGAATTTCCTCCCTTCCTGCATTATTTTTATTCCTTGGGGTCACAAAGATGATTCTGGAGGTCTGTTTCTTACTCTGTTCTTGTATAGCACTGCTCCAAGGACCACACAGTAAAAGTTCTCAAGAAAGGACCGGAAACGCCAGTGTAGAAGCACCAAGCTGGAGTCTGGCTTTACCAAGAGATCCCTTCTGGAGGGCCTAGGGCCAGTAACTCTAGAATAGGAATGTGACATACCTCATGTCCCAAGATAAGTATGTTAATCATTTTTCAGCAAAATCATTTTACCCACAGGCTGGTGGAGGGGCGTCGTCTTTTACCCATGGGGTAGGTAACATAGAATGCAAACTTCACATGTTTGTAGGAATAAGACAAATGAATTCAAGTTTTGCACATCAGGTTTTGGGGGCATATTCTCAGCCTCTCTCCAGACAGCAGGCATAAGGAACACATGCACCCTCCCCTTAGGGCCAGTTAAAGAAGCCTCATCTAATGAGGGTTTTTGAAGTAACGATATACAACTTTTTACAAGGCAGCCAAAGTCACAGTCATGACGGGAGATCTGGTATATCCAGCATGTATTGTTCAAGGCCCATTGTAGCTGCACAGGAAGGGACATATAGACCAAGGCTTGTGGGGCTCCCTAGAGGGTCAGCCACAGATGGCAGTATTCCATAGAATGAGGAGCATGAAGGAAAGGTCCATCCTTAAGAGATAGTCTTAATTGCAAAAGGAGGAAAGGATATGTAAGGAAAGGCGCACCATGGGCAGCTGGAGGACATGACATCCTTCGTTACCAAAAACTGCAAAAGCTCAAGTCCCATATAAAAAAAACACCAGTAGTAATTGCATGCAAACTATACATCTTACAATGTATATTGTAAATCGTCTCTAGGATACTTATAATACCTTCTACAGTGTCCGTGCTTTGAAACCAGCCGTTATGTTGTTTATGGAATAATCATAAAAAGGAGTTTAAAAATGTTCAGCACAGGTACAATTTACTTTGTTTTTTCTTAGTATTTTCCACCCTTGAATGAATATGCAGATAAGGACTCCACAGATAGGGAGGGTTGACTGAACACACAGATGCTAAATTGGCACATTTTACGTTCCCCAAACTAATGACCACAATGAATAACAGTACCTTGGTATTTATTTTGTGCACTATTTATTTTAAGTGAGCCTTAGTCTGGTTGCTTCTGCAATCTGCAGATACTGTTCTACCTAGTGAAGGCCACAGTCCAGATTCCTCCATGCCCTTTGAGTTGAGTCTCCAGCACACATGACTGGAATATCCCAGCTGAAATAAGTGATCCTGGGCAAGATGAATTCAGTTTTACCTTTACCTAATTCTTACTCTGGAAGGATAAAGGGAGAGACTTCTGGGAAGATGGAGCAACAACTGAGTTTCTCCAAGATTTGGAATCCAGACACTGGAAAATAATTTATAGAAGATGGGGGCGGGGGGGAAAGGAAGTAGATCCTTGAGAACCAGGAACGACCTGACAGGGAACTGAAGAGACAGAACACAGTGCACAAAAGGAAGGGACAGCCTGCACTTTCTCCCTGGCTCCCAGCTCGTGACGGAGGGAGAACACTGGACCCCAGAGGGCTTCTGGGAGAAATGCAGTGGTGGAATCGACTGGGAGATGCTGTGACCTGCAGCAGTTGGTGAGTGGCACTAGCCCAAGTGCCTGCCATATTCCCTGGACAGAGTGCTTAGCCAGGTCCCATTCCAGGGAGAGGTCAGTTGGATGAACCTGAGTCTCAGGGCTGCAGCAGGTTGGATTCATTTCAGGACTCCCAATGTTATGTTCCCACAGTGACTGGGTGAGAAACAGCCATACCAGACAGCTTGATCAGCAAACCCCAACAAGAGACCCCCCTGAGGATTAAAGGACACCGGCCTGACTTCCGTGGCCAGAGGCCAGGCTCAGTCTGAATTGCACTGGATTTAAAAGGCTCAGAACTGGCCCTTGCTCTAATCCTACCCGCCTGCTGGCAGCTGCATCCAGCATGGACCTGGAGTGACTGCCTGCTTTTGTCTACCAGCCTGACATGTGGAATTGATACCATCCCAAAATTGTAGAATGCTCAAGAAAACTACATTTGAAATCACAGAGAATTTTGGTTTCTGGTTTTTTTTTTTATTTATTTAGACAACTATGCATTGTTTCTGGCTTAGTTGTTTTCTTTTTCTCTTCTTTTTTTCCTTTCTTACCAGTGTATTTGGATTTGGGGAATTTTCCTTTGTCTTTCATCTGTTTATCTCTTCTTACTCTTTTTTTTTCCTCTTCTTTTAAATTTTTCTCCCTTTTTCCTCTTCATTTACTCTCTGTCTACATTTTGTGTTCTCTTTCCCTTGTATCTTCTGTTTCTCATCCCTTTTTTGTCTTTTACTTCTGTAAACATCCTTCTACACCTTAGCAAGATCATCGCACACTTCTCTGTCCTCTGCATAAGGTTTCATAGTTTTCCTCTTGCATTCCCTGATTTCCAAACTCCATATCTTTACTAGTATAACCATAAAGCTGTATTAAACTCTTGATAGTTATCTCTGGAAAATTACTGTTGAATTATTTTCTACCACTAGCCGAGACACAGCTGTCCCATTTACTATACTATACTATATATTTGCTGTAAATCAATTCCTGGGTAATCCTTATGCTTATAGTATAATTTTGGATTTGTTCTCTAAAATTAAGGGTGATACATAATTGGTTCTTATGTCCTGTTAATCCAGTTTTTCTTGGGTGATACTACTGTAGCTGATTCTCTTGATATTAACACAGTCACATAATTGCCTCTATTTCTCTGTGAGCTGGCACTCAGGTTACCTTTGTGACACCGACAATACTAGGGTACATTCCCAGAGAACTTGGTGGTTGATTTAGTTACACTGCATCCTCCCCTCCCAAATTAACCAAAATTAGCCAAGGTGGTCAGATCTTGGGCCTCCGTCAAAGGATTATAGTTAGCTTTGCCAAAAGTACATCATTAAAAGTAATCAAAAAGTCCTTTATATTAGCAACAAAGTCTTTACACTGTGATACTTCACAATCCTCAGCACAAAACAAAGCAATAGAAGACAACGAAACTCCGAACTCTCCTGAACCCAATCCAGTGAGCACCAAGGGGCAGAATAACATAAACCACACAAAAATTACTTGAAAATAGGAGAGATTAGAAAATAGATCAAAGAGGTACTTACTGGAATCACAGAAGATATAATTAAACAGATAACAGAAGTAATAACAAAAAAGATGTCAGAGCTTTCTGAGGACACTAATACAACACCAGATGCACTAAATAGAATGATACAAAGCATGAATGACCAGTTCACTAAAGAACAAGAGTCTACAAAAAGGGTTCAATCAGAATTCCAGGAGATTAAAAATCATATTGAAACAGTGGGCAGCGTAACCAACCAATGTGAAGACAGAACTTCAGAAGTAGAAGAAAATAAAGCTTTCAAAGACACTTTAGAAACAACAAGAAAACATGAAAATGGATTAAGCAGCAGTTAGATGGCACAGAAAACTAAGAGTAATTGAAATAAGTGAAAAATCAGAAGACAGCACTAATAGCATGTCTTAGTTACTTCTCTCGTTGCTGGGACAAAACACCTGACACCCAAAGTTAAAGGAGAAAAGGTTTATTTAGCTCTTAGTTTGTGAAGGTTTCAATCCATTATCATCTGGCTCCAAGGCAGAGTGGTATGGTACTGGGGCAATATTTCAAGGCATCAGCCAGAGCAAAAAGGGGAGAACAAGCCACTTCTCCTCTCTGACACTGTAAGCAGGCTACCCCTGCCCCTGGGGTGGATGTAGCACTTGCTTACACCACCTCTTTCCTCTTCCACAAGCTGAGGACATGTACAAAGTAAGGATCCTGGCTCCCTGCTGAGTCTCTTAGTTAAACTTCTAAACTTCTCAAGTTGACACAATGTATCAACCATAAAGGTACAAAATGCTTTCCAGAAATGATAGAAAATTTCCCTAATATAGAGCAAGAAATAAGTATACAGGTAATCGAGGCATATAGAACCCCAAGTGAGCCACACCCAAAAGAGAATTTCTCTGTGTCACATTATACTCAGAGGTACCAGAAGTGCATCACAGGGACAAAAGCTGTTAGAGAAATGTAATAAATCACATATAAAGAATTACAGCATACTTCTCTACATAAACATTAAAGGTGAGGAGGGCTTGGAATAAAATGTTTCAAGCCCTAAAAGATAACTTCAACCTCAACTTATGTATCCTACAAAATTTACCTTCAAAATTAATGGGGAAATAAGGTACTTCTAAGACAAGGAGCTACTCAAGAAATTCACCACCACCCAACTAGCACTACAGAACATTTTCAAGAAAGAGACAATGGCACTAACAAGTCAAAAACAAATACAGCTGGTGGGATAAGCAGCAAGACAAAAGAATAAGAAAAAAGGGAAATCAGCAATAGGAAAATAATACAATGACAGGAATAAGTTGGTACACTCAGTAATAACTCATGTGGATGATCACGATTCCCCAATCCAAAGACACAGATTGACAGAATGAGTCAAGAAACCCTAATAAAATGCAGTATGCAAGAAGCACATTTAATTAGAAAAAAACATTTCAAAAAAATCAAAGAATGGGAAAAATATGTAATAGGAACCCAGAAAAAAACAGGGATAGATATCCTAGTTTTACAGGGGATTTCTGAACAGAACTGAACAGAAGATAAAGCTTCTCACTTTGTAACCATTCTGAGCCTGTGCAAACAGAGGCCATGGAGATGATGTGAGTGCTTCACCCACTGAAGTGGGGCAAAGAGACTTGTCCCCGCCCCTTTTGCTCCTGTTGCTTTTGCTGTCTTCTGTCACCTTGAACTGTTTCCCCTCTACCATGTGCCACTCAGCCTTGGAGCCATCTGATTACAGACTGAAATCGCCACAATCTATGAGCTAAGTAAATAAACCTTTCCTTCCTGAACTTTGGGTGTCAGGTATTTTATCCCAGCAATGAGAGAAAAGTAACAGACACTTAAGCAATTGTACCGAAATAAGGAAAAGAAAAGACTCAAATTCAAGCAATTAGAAGTGAAACAGGCAAAATCACAATGCAGTCTGACAAAATCTGGAAGATCATCATAATTACTTTGAGAACCTATACTTGAATAAAATGGAAAATTCAAAAAAATTGATAAGTTGCTAGATATGTATAATCTACCAAAGCTGAACCAAGAAGATAAAAAAAATCCTGAATGAAGCAAGTAACAGTGTATATCTACATCTGTATCTCAACTAAAAAAAAAAAAAAGCCAGGTCCTAATGGATTTGCTGCCAAATTCTACAAGAACTTTAGAGAATATCCAATTACAACACTCCTTAGACACTATTGAAATCAGAAAAGAAGCAGTATTAGTAAAAGCATTGCCCTAATTCCAAAACAATAAAAGGACCCAACCAAAAAAAGAGAACCATCAGCTGATCCCTTAGTGAACATAAATGCAAAATCCACAATAAGATACTGACAGACAATGTAGAAGATCATCAAAAATACCATACGTCATGATCAAGTAGAATTCATTCCAGGGGTGCAGAGATGATTCAACATATGCAAATCCACATAAGCAAAGACAAAAAGCATGATTATTTCAAGAAATGCAGAAAAAGCATTTGAGAAAATCCAATATTCATTCATAATAAAATTCCTGAAGAAGGTAATTATGCAAGGTCCTTATCTTAATCTGATAAGTCATGACAAACCAATGGCCAACATCATAATAAATATAGAGGAACTGAAATCTTTCCTTCTAAAATAGGACTAAGACAAGGATGTCTGCTATTATCACTGCTATTCAATATAGTTCTTGAAACATAGCAATTAGGTTAGTAAAATATATAAAAGGGTTAGGGATAGGAAATCAAGAAATTAAATATCATTTGCAGATGACATGTTTCTTTAATAGAAGGCCTCAAAAGCTCCACCAAAAGACTCCTAGAAATAATAACTAAATTCAGTAGCATGGCAGGATACAAAGTCAACACTCTAAATAGCATTCCTATACACCAATACACTCACTGAGAAAGAAATTAGAGAAACAGTAATATCAAGAAAAATGAAAAAAAAAAAAAAAGGAAAAAGCCAGGCGTGGTGGTACACACCTGTAATCCCAGCACTTAGGAGACTGAGGCAGGGGGATCACTGCAAGTTCAAGACCAGTCTGGCCATAAAGTTTTCTGCTGTCTCTTCCTCTGGTGTATTGCATCATGGACTCTAGTTCTTTACCCTTCTCTGTCAGCTCTCTGTATCTGATGATGTGTCCTTTGCTGGATGAGCTTACAATTCCATTTTGTTTAAGTACATTTTCCCATCCCGTGGCTTTGGATTAGCCATCTGTATTAGTCAGTTTTATTTAAGAAATATCTGAGATAGTCATCTTAAAGTGGGATGGCTTATTTTGGACCATGATTTTGAAGATTTCAGTTCATGATCAGTTGACCATGTTGCTTTTGGGCCATGGTGGAGCAGCATCTGGTGACAGGAGCATGTGGCAGAGCAAAACTCACGGAACAGGCAAGGAGAACGAGTATGCAAATATGCAGGGGTCCCACTGTCCCCCTCAAAAGTGCCATCCAATGACCTAAAGACCTCCCACTAAGCCTGTCTCTTACAGGTTCTAGCAGCTCCCAAAAGGCTTGGGGACCAAGCCTCTAATAAGTGGGCCTTTAGGGGCTTTTTCAGATCCAATCTCTAGCACCCCATGACTTGTGGTCTTGCACCTCTGTTGTCCCAGGAGAGACAGTTCCCTTGAGGGGTCTGCAATGCCAGGAGAGGATGAGGGAGAACCAGCCTGGATCTGCCCACCGCTGATGAATGAGAGATAAATAAATGTGTTAAGCTGCTGAAGTGTGAGGTGGTTTCTTAGAAAACAATAGACCCCAGGGTTCCCCAAATCCTCTCCCATGTAACCTCCAAAACCCACATAGATTCCAATTAGAAGAGAGCACTCGCCATAATGCGCTCCTGGCGTGGTCTGTTCTGCCCTCTGCTTCTCTACTGCCCTTCCAGATCCAGCTTACGTGTCCTGTCAGCTTACATGTCCCTGATTCCTCTAGATTCCTCACTGATGCCTTCTGGAATCTCTGTAGCCCTTCGTCTGTGTCCTTTAGGATTTTAGTGATCAGTGATCAGATCTGCAGTGCACTCATCTCTACATTTCCGCAGGAGGGGCAGTACTTGTGTTCACCTTCATGTCTTCCACAGTGTCCTACAGATAATCTAGGAAGTGGTTTTTGGAAAAATGGAGTATATGGTTGACAGGTAAATACTTTCAAGTGCAATGTCTGCCTTTTATCTCAAAAGACTGCAAAATAGCATAATGATTCCCTGACATCGTGTCTGTTTAAACCTCAATACTGATACTACTTATAAAAACTGGAAAACAGTAGGACAAATGGAGAGAAGCTGCCGTGAGCTTAGTTTGCCCAGGAAAAGACTACCTACATTAAAGTATAATTTTCCAAAGGGTACACTTATGATTCTCATGGAACCATAAAATTAACACAGGTCAGTGATTTCACTCAGCCCATTCATTACTTAATGAGTGAAGCAATACGATGTTAATGTAGGTTTAACATGTTCGCAACAGGACTGATTCCTGTGTCACGGTCAGGTGGTGCGAGCCACCCAATGGGACAGTCATGCATGTTCCACCAGTGGGAATGTGGTAAAGAATATCTGAGAATCTAGATAATAGAACATTAGGATGAGAATTGTGAGTTAAGTGCAGAATTGGTTAATGACCTACTGAACAGGAAATGATATATTTTCCACCCAGTAGAAAACCCACACATTACACTATAATTTCATGAGACCTGGGAACTTTGATCAGTAGATTTTGCACTAATCAGTTGTTATATGAGTCTTTATGTTTAATAATCTTACAAGCTATTTGGAAGATATTAAAAAGATTAATTCTTGAAATTTGGATTATATCAGGAAAACATTCAAGTCAATTAAAAATATTTATTGAGTGCCTCTGTGTGCAGATAAAGATACACCTGATGTATCGAATATGGCTTATTAACTGCCTTGCTGAAGTTTACCTCATCAATTCTTTCATTTACGTGATTCTTTGGAGTGTGTGGTGAGATTTCCTGCCTTAATAGTTTGATGTGTTCTTTGCAGTGGCCTGCATGCTACAAAGGACAGATGAGACTATGTCCACTGTATGAGTAATCCACAGCTTCATTGTGTGATGTGCTCAGGGTCCTTTGGCTAATAAAGCCCAGAGACAGCTCATATTCTGAGTCCAGTTTTTATTAAATGGTGGATTTGGTAGCACAGGGCACATGTCTTTGCATGAGAACCATCAGGTAGAGCTAGATGGCCGCTGCCCTGTTAGGAAAACCTTTCTAGTCTCATTTATTAACTTCCTTGGGTGCCGGAGGGCAGTGTATTTGGCAGCCCCTGCTCACCTCTTCCCTGCCTCTGCTTCCTCCTGCTATCTCCATGTGTGCAGAAAGAGCAGCCACCATTCTGAACACACATGCAGGGCCAGGCTGCAGCGCCCTGGAGAGCTTTGCAGCTTTTTCTGCAGGATGGCTCTTGATGAACCAGTGAGTATATGATTGCAGATTTTGTTTCTGTGGCCTCCACAAGTTCAGTAAGGTGGAATGAGAAATACAGATTCGGGGGAGGTGGCAGATACAGTCAGCCCTTCTTATCTGCAGGCTCCATATCCTCAGATTGAACTGACTGCAGATGGAAAATACAAAATGCAAATAAAATTAATATAAATTTAAAAACCAATGCAGTATGATTATTTACATAGCATTTACATTGTATTGCATATCATAAGTGATCTAGAGATAATTTAATGATGCACACAAATTATATGCAAATACTACGGTATTTTATTTTAAGGGATTTGAACATCTATAGATACTGTTATCCTCAGGGATCCTGAACCCAGTCTCCCAGGAATACCAAGGACAACTCTGTTTCTGTGGTTTTGAAATTTTCCTTTCCTTTTCCTTCCTTTCTTTCTTTCTTTCTTTCTTTCTTTCTTTCTTTCTTTCTTTCTTTCTTCTTCTTCTTCTTCTTCTTCTTATTATTATTATTATTATTATTATTATTATTATTTATTATTATTTTATGGTTTTGAGTCAAACCCAGAACCTTAGCAAGTGGGATTTCTAAATTTTGCTGCTTACTTTTGTAACTCAAGGTTAGATTTGTAGACTTGATCTGGGGAAACTCCTGGAAATTCTCTAACAAAATATAATGTGGTCTAATACATTAAAAGGAGATTAGCTAATAGTTTTAGACACAGCTGCCAGGCCTGTCTCGGTACCTATATTTCCATTAGATCTCAGTTCATTAATATCTCATAAATTAGTCACTACTTTGTGTACTGATGAAATGTATTCATCAGTACATTTTCACATGACAGAGGGAAAGGAAGCCAATGCAGAAGGGAAGGAAGTCTTCTGCATTTGGACTAAGAGGCCTACAAGGAATCACATCAAGGAAAGACAATGCTAATTCCTTTTTTTTTTTTTCCTTTCAGTATTAGGACTTGAACCCAGGGCATTTGTACTCAGCTACATTCCTATCTGCCTTTTTGTTTTTTGAGATAAGTTCTTATTAAGTTGCTCAGTTGTCCAGACTAGAGTCAAATTTAGAATGCCAGACGGCTGGGATTACAGGCATACTGTATTTGTTAGTGCTCACTAGAGAAACATGTTTAATATGAACTATATATATCCATATATATGGATTTACAAAGTATGCTTACAGCGGCTGCCTGCAGAGCCAGGTATGGAATGGTGCAAAAGGACTGCCTGTGCATTGAAGATCCACAGGACCCAGTCAAAAGTTAAAGGCCTAGAGCTCACCATAGAGCCCTGTGCAGGTCCATATCAGGAAGCGAAAGGATCTGTGCTGGAAGCCAGGAGACAACATCCAAGGCAAAGGTGAAGACTGGAGCTCCTCCAAAGAAACAGAAGTGAGCCTTCCCTCTTTCCCTTTCTATTCCATTCAGACTGCAAACCTATTGGTTGGTCCCACCTGCACCCATGGTGGGCCTTCCACCATTAGTAAATCCATACAGCCACACCCATAACGGTGCTAAGCCAATCACTTGGGCCCCTCTCACTCACACTGACACAACAGTGAACTCTCACACATGGGCCGCCATGCCTAGCGCTCAGTGCTCATTCTGTGGGACAGGGAAGGAGGAGAGAGCCATTTCCTTGTCCATCACTTTCTCATTGGTTGAGGTATGAGAGAAAGAAGGTCTGTGAGGGAGGCTGAGAGGCTGGTCACAGCCGGTCACCTCCATTTCTGGTTCTGAGCAACCGCTGGCTTCGCAGAAGATAGGACCTCAGTTTCCCGTGGGTCCTCTGATCTGCAGTAAATCGCCCACACTTCCTTTTCTCGAGCTCTTTGTGACATGGGAAGCAGTAGTTCCTTCTGTAAAGTGTGGTAGTGAAAAGTAAATGAGGATGTAGGAAAGCACTAGTCCAGCAGGGACTACAGGAACACCAGCCCTGCCCACTCTGCTCTGTATGTGGGTGTCATGGTCTGTGTCTAGATGTCCCCTCAAAGCCTCATGCAGTCATAGTGTTTTTGGAGGTGGCTGAATCTAAAGTGTGTGATTGATTCGTAGTGTGATACTGGGATTAAGGGTGCTGGGGTTAAGGGTGGGTGATTGCTGGGTCAGTCCACTGATTGGATTGGAACTGCCCTATTCTAGTAGACTGCATACAATATAAGAGACAGAGGAATCAATCTCTCTCTTTCTCTCCCCCTTTCCCTTAGTCCCTCTCCCTCTCTTCCTCTCTCCCTTGTTGCTTTTGCTGTCTTTCTGCCACCCTAAATGGTTGCCTCTCTTTCCAAACCACACTGCCTTGGAGCTAGCCGATTATGGACAGAGGCCTCTACACACTCTGAGCTAAGTAAACTTTAACTTTGAATGTCAAGTATTTTGTTTCAGCAACCAGAAAAGTAACTAAGACATTGGGCTTCTCCTTTCTCTGATAACCCTGAGAGAGTGGAAAGGAACAAATGAATGAGCTCTGAGATGCAGAGTGAAGGCCCAGAGCAGACAGCCTGCGTTTGAACCATCTCTGAAAACCACTACAGGTATAACTTTGGCCTAATTATATAACTTTGTTGTGTCTCAGTTTCTTATCCCTAAACTAAGTATAAAAATTGCACTTCTCTCAAGCTATTGTGAGGATCACATGCCTTCAGGCAGTGCTGGGCACACAGTACATGTTCAACAAACATGAACCTTATGCGAAAACTAAAGTTCAGCTCTTTTTTTTTTTTAAATTTTAAATAAAAACCTACATAAGACAAAGTTAACCATTAACCACTTTAAAACACACAATTCTGTGGTATTTAGTGCATTTACAATGTTGGTTGACCATCATTTTCATCTAGTCCTGTGACATTGTCATTACCCCAAAGAAAACTCTGTGCCCATTAAGTGTTCACTTCCTGGATGTCCTTCTCCTAGTCCTTGGCAACCACTGACCTCCCTTCTGTCTCTGCGGATTTGCTGGTGATGTGTGTTTCACAGCAATGGCAGCATACAGTGTGCACCTCTTATGTCTGGCTCTGTTCACTGAGCAAAACATTTTCAGGATTCAAAAGCTACATGTTTTGATTACTACCTTCAGACTTCTTCCAGAAAACCTTCTAGAATTGATAGATTACTTTGCGGGGTTGGGGGAAAGACTTTTAAAGGGCCAGGCATGTAGCACAGTAATGTCCTAGGACCCTGGTTTCATCTCATCTCTCCCTCTGTGTCCATCCCTTGTGACCCATGATGCCACCAATTCCTGCGGCAATGTTTCCTCATTCGTGTCCAGCAGGAGGCAGAGTAGTTTAGTTTCAGTGTCCTAGAAAAAAGTTCAGACTTCACTTAGATCTGACTGATATAAAGCTCATGTAAATTCCCAAGTGAAACTCCAAATTCCAAGGCAATCCCCAAACTTCTGGGCTAAGCACTGGAGGGAAGGGAACATTTTCCCAAGGAAGCTCAGGGGACCTTCTGCTAGAGGAATGGGGGAAACTATCAGACAGCAAATCCCAGTTGAGATTAAAACAAGGTTCCTGTCTCTGCACTTTCTATAAAGGGATGAGAATATATTAATAGCATAACTGTATGGTAACATAGCTACTTGCACTTTTGAAGTCTAGCACAATGAATAACATGTAATAAATGGATAAAGATATGTTCCTTTGGGGTTGAACTTGTCTTTCCTTTCTTAAACCATTGTCCTTGCAACAGAGCTGGCTGTCGTGGGTTTTTCTCTAGTGAAAAGGAGGGCCCTGTGACAGGCAGGCTTGGGGAGCCTTGGGACCCAGAGAAAATGTTTGCGCTGTCCACCCTTCTCACTTAGCAACCTAGCTGTGCCTGCTGGCCCGCTTTTCCCCACTTCAAATGTGCTATTCTGGGCCACTGTAATTACTCAGCCAGTGGAGAGTTCTCTTCTGTGACAACTGAGATACCTCACACTAAGAATAGGACTCTGACTGATGAAGGAAGGTGACAGCTTTGGACTGAAAGAGACTTTGCTCTCCACGAGGACTTCCTTTAAAGACCTAATACTCAGTTTTTATCTTTGTGGCTCGATCATCTCAGGCTGTGTGCAGACAAGCATAATCACATTCATATCACTGTATTTCCCCAAAAATAGGAGAGGGTGCTGTATTGATTTCTGCTCCACATGATGCAATAAGGCTTCTTCTCAGGGGATGTCTTATTTTTTCACATACAAAAATCTACATTTATTCATTTAGTCAAGTACAAAAATCTTCATTCATTTTATATGTTTTTGGTATTGGGGATCAGATTCATGACCTTGTGCTTGCCAGGCAAGTGCTTGTGCCACTGAGCTAAACCCCTGCCCCCTCATCTATTTAAATACGATCAAGTCCTCTTCTTCTGAAGCATCATCATAACTCTCCAAACCGAAATTCTGGCCTGCATTTTTTGCAACTCCATTTCCAGTAGAACCATTGGCCCCAGTCTTTCACGTCCAGTCATAGAGCTTACCTCAAACGAGCACTTCACATAGTGCCTCATTACAGTGCAGACATACTGAACTGTGAAAACCCGTTAGACACAGCCTCATCCATTCATTAGCAGTGCACGAGTTTCCACACCTTGTGTCTGTGCTCCACTTGGTCATTTGGCAGTAAGTCCTTAGTTTATCTGTTTCCATGGTCATTTACTTCTCCTCCAAAGGCACCCACTTGGATATTTCCAAATACAGAATAATAATTTATATTATCATCTATTTTAAGTATTAATGGCATTATTAATGTATATTTATTGTATATTAATGTTATTTTATTATTCAGTATGTCAATATATATTGCAATGAATATACTAAATGAGTCCATCTGGTTGATGATGATCTTAATGGGTTTGCTTTTGGCATAGGACTCATATCATGAGCATCCTGAAAGATCAGACTAGGGCTTATTTTCTGTTTAGCTCTTATATGGGGAAACACAGTATGGGCCAGAGAAGCTATTCAGGGCCCAGCCCTGGAGCTGAGTTTGCTAGCCATTTCTCTTATGTGCATTTGGTATCAGAGAGACAAAAGCCCAAAGGATACTTTTGCTAAGAGCTTCTGAGAGAAAACAATGAAACTGTGCCTCCCTTTGCCTGGCAGACACTGCAGTACTTTGGCAAAAGATTTTGAGGTTGAAAAGGCACCCTGGCCTTGCTCTATAATTCAAGCAGCTTAAAGCCTTTCAAGCTTCAGTGTTTTCCTATATTAAGTAGGGTTAGCCTGACGGTGTGGCACAGTGCTACAGCCCTGGCCTGACCCGACTCTAGGTTCTCCTTCCAGCTCTGAAAAAATGGAAAATAAAAGAGGAAAAAAATGGAAGTTATTAAAACCCATCTTTCAACATTGTGATAATTAAAGTGTTTCAAAAGTACCTAGCACAAAAAGTGCCCAATGATTATTAGCCAACATTTTACTGCAGTAGAGAGAAATTATGCATTTCAGAGGAAGTCATATGGAATCAAACGTGGAAATGTACTCCAATATTTTTCCTTCTTCTGGGTCTCATTTACCTTCTTCCCTTGTTCTGGTTCCTTTGGATCACCCCACATGCAGAGGTCTTCACAAATATTACCTTGTCCTCTGCTTCAGGGAACCAAAGTGAAACAGCCACAAATTAATAAAAGCAGCAGAATGTCCCAAAGTTGTTTGTAATCATACTTTCATATGTGGCCATATGGAAGATTATGGCCATGGCAATGCTTATAATGATTGTGATGGTGGAAGACTGAAGAACGGGTATTTCCTGATGGTGCCACTTCTGTGTGGGTATTCAGCTCATTCATTTCTATAGTCTGTTTTTAGCAAACTAAACAAGAAGGACTGAAGGTGCCAGAAAGATGGAGGTGATCAGGACCAGAGGTATAGACTGATCCAAATCCCTATTCCCCATATACCTTATTCTCTTGTTTGGAAAAAAAAAAAAAAAGGCAAGAAGGGTCTATACCAATGCCAAGAGCAGGGTTCCCGTAAACACGGCATCAAGGATAGAGATGGTCAGTGTCAGGTGCGTTGTATTGTAACTTGTTCAGTGAATGCTTAGTTTCTCTTATACTTTTGCATGTCCTGGCCCATTTTCTGTCTTAGCTTTGCTCATGGCCAAGATGCCTCGGCAGCAGAGCCATCCCATGGTAACCCAGTAGCACCCACACATGGCTACAGGAAGGACAGGAGTCTCCAGATGCTCAGCTAACGAAGGGACCTTGGAAGGTACATGAACATTTTATGCTCCTCTAAATTGCTATGACTAACAAATCCTTCCAAATTTGAGGGTAAGAAATAGCCATTCCCTCTTGCCTCAGGAATCTGGACACAGCAGAGCTGGGGTGGCTCTCCTTTGCTCCATCCTTGTGTCCAGCGCCTCAGCTGGAAGATTGGAGGGCTGGGGGCAGAAACCCTCATCTGGTTTGCTCATGTATCCAGTGGCTGATGCCAGTGCTTGGTTGGGGTCTCAATTGTTTTCCACATGTACTTGTGTGTGGTTTCTCTACGGTGGTTGGTCTGGGCTTCCTCATGGCATAGAGACAGGATTCCAAGACTGGGAGCCAGGAGAAAGTCATCTATGACCTGGTTTTGCAAGTCATGTATTGCCGTTTCTACAGCCTTCTACTTATTAAGGCAGTTGTACAGTCCCACCCAGATTCAAGGGGAGAGTAAATGAAATTTGCCTCTTGATGGAGAAAGGTGAGGAATTAGAAGACTGTAAACTTCTGCATTCAGCACAGCTCTTGAGACTCCAGAGAGTGGACGGTGGAGGATGAAGACATAATGACAAGAGTCAGAATGCAGAAAGCCGAAGCCAGGTGGAGCCCGCTCCTGAGAGAAGGAAGGACTGCCCAACAATGGCAGCACATTTACTGATACAACGCGCACAGGAGGCTGTTCGCAGAGGATTTAATGTGGGGGGGCAAGATCCGGCTCCCAACATGAGACTGGAAATACTGCCGAAACCATTTTTGGAGAATCTGCCATATTTGCATACAAGTCCCTAATGAATACACCACCTTCCTGCCAAGACACTAGTCAGTTAGTTATCTCTCCGTCTGCCTGCCTGCCTCTCTCTCCCTTATTTATCTATTGATGATGCTGGGGATGAAACCTAGGGCCTCTCACACACAAGTGACTCCTAGACAATTATCTTTCGGGAACATGAAAGGATGGATGGTAGTTTTGCCAAGGAATAATGGCTAGGTCTCCTACAACAAATAAGGACAGATGCCTGGCCCCACTCTGCAAAACCCCTAGTCTAAGAAGAAGGAAAGCCGAAAGGAGGAAGCTAGGTAAAAAACAAACAAAAACAAAAAAACAGTCATCTTGGTAGGTTGGAACACTCTGTGTCATGATAGAGATCTTAAGTTGAAACAGGGAATCTTCTGACAAACATGGAAAATAAAGTTCTGTAAAGCTGAGGACAAAGCCTGCCTGTCCCTCGGAGGTGCTCGTAAGTCTCAAATACCCAGCTCCAGCCACGTGTGGGGACAAGAGAACCACAGGGGACTGTGGGTTAGCAAAGATCTGAGAATACAAATTGTGTCCCTCGACTGGTAGGGTCACAATCCGAGTGTCCTAAGTGAGGCTTGTGCTGTTGGCACACTGACATTCCAGAAGTGTTACAGTTTAGATTGGGGATGCCCCTTAAAGCCCTTATGTGCAGGTAGGTGAGGCTTTTTGAAGGGTTTTGGAATCGTGGGGGTTTATTGGCTGACTGTGTATTAGGAGGCGCGGTCTGGTCAGAAGAGATAGGTGCCTGGGAGTGTAACACGGAAGGGTGTGTCTCCTTCCCACATGCTCCCCCTCTACTCCCTGGTCACCGTGACATTAGCAGAAGACTCCCACCAAGCCTTTCTGCTTTCAAGCTGGCCAGCTCTGCACCAAAAATACAAGACAAAATAGACCTCTCTTCCTTTATATTGCTGGTGTTGGGTATTTTGTCCCAACAATGAGCAAAGTAAGAGGAAAGGTGACACAAAAACCGCAGACTTCATGAGCCCTCTCTAAGGAGGACTTACAGCTGCACTTCTTTATTAACTCCATTTCCTCAGGAAGGGACCTGAAAGCTGCAGATACTTCCATTCAAAGTGCAGCACCTGCTGAGGAAAAACAGGATACATCAAATGGTTCCATGTATATTTATTTATTGAATGATTTCAGGGTACCAGATACTCGATAAGAGTATCACCGTGTCTCAATGACCCCACCAGAGTCCAGTGGAGAAATTCTAACAAAGGAAGAAAGAGCCAGAGAAGAGGCAACCTATAGAAGACGAAGGAGCTGAGAATAAAGTGCAGGTACTGGGCGTCCACTTAATGAAGACTTCACGGGGAAGTTAGGATCCAGAGTCTAAAAGTAGACCAGAATAGTAGGGCAGGGCAGGCAGGGCACTTCTCTTTTGGAAACTCAGACTTCACAGACTCGGCTTTCAACAAGCACATTCTCTCCTCTGCTGCCTCAGAACCTCAAGGGCTGGGCTGGATGTGTCAGGCTGCACAGCCTCCAGTTGCTCAGGGCCCTTGGCACCATTTGGAACATTCTGGAAGCTTCTTCCAGGTGCTCTTTTGACCAGCCTTTTGCCTCTTCCTTGGATCAAATCTCTTGTTCACACTCACTCTTCCATGTCCACACCCCGAGTTGAGGGCACTTCCTGAGCTCGCCTGCAGGCCTGACAGACTCCCAGACTCGGGGTCCTGGCAAGGATATGTGTGACACAGTACAGAAGCCTCAGGCTTGGAACATCCCGAATGTAGGCCTCAGACCATCAGTGCTGCACTTACAGAAATCTCCTCTCCAAAGGCCTTTTTACTATCCTCTTAAGCCAGCAAAGCGCAACTTGTTCAGTACCTAAGACTTCTGTCTGTTCGCTCTCAGCTCTCACTTCTCAACCTAAAGGATTCATTGATGATTACAAATATCCACTTTCTGTTTAACTACTGATGCTACTTCTCAGTTCACTAGTGTCATTCTCGTTCTGAAGCATTCCCTTAAATGTTATCTATTGCAAGGGCCCCGGGGTGGTTTGTGCTTCTCCTTACCAAGTAATTTATCTCATTGTCAATCACACTAACTACTGCCCCTTGGACAGCTTTTGTTTTCTCCTAGTGTCTAAGTTCTGTGACAGAAAAAGCTATTCTTTTTTCTTGCATTTTAAAAACTTCAGCACTGGGCATATGGGAATTACTCAATAAATAGGTATCGCACCCATAACCAAAAAGATACATAAATTCATTTTCTTCCCTGTTGACTGCCCAGGGTCCAAGAGATTAAGGAAGAAAGTTGGAGAACTTCCCAAAGGAAGGGACATCCCTTGAGGTATTTTTTGTCTCACACTTGCATCAATGTTGGGGCCACTACATTTCAGGGAGACGCAGCTCTGATAGAGCTGCCGAGGCAGTTTCCACCTTTGAGACATCAAGATTCTGAGAGGAAGTGGGTCCTCTACTGGAAACAGCTGTTCTGTGTGTTCCTTTGTTAGAGAATAGTCAGGGGCACAGCCAGGGCACAAATGAAGAGGCCAAGAGGTTCAGGTTCAGACTTTCTCACCTCAGTGCTGAATGTTGAGGTACCTAGATGTGCACCCCTGGAAAAAAATGTTCTGTGGTTGGTTTCCATTCCTTTAAAGAGCTTAATTTTGATTAGTATCAAAGGAACACGTGCTTACGGTGTTTAAAAAGCAGCATTTTATTTAAACACTTATAACAAAACTGAACAACCCCTGCTGTACCTGTTGCCATTCCCTAGTTATGGTCTCTGACCCGGTTTCTTTAAAACTCATTTAGTTGGTTTTTCTGATTTTTACCCCACTGTATTTCTAAATATGGCGGTGCTGCTATTTTTGGTATCATCATCTCTCTGGTGACTTACAGGTATGTGCCTCTCTTAATCTCATCCCTACATAAATCCCCTCTTACCATCTTCTCATCAGAGCTGTTTTATCTATGAAGACAAATTTCCATAGTGGTGTTCCATGGACTATAAATAAAAGTGATTTGAATAGAATTCTCTTGTGTAAAAGAAGTTGGGTAGCAGGTTGGTATAGTGAACTCACAGGCATCTGGAAGGAGGTTTATACATCCTTCTCAGCTCTGGTTTCCTTATTTTAAAAGGAGGAAGGAAGTGGCTGAGTTGGCTGGGATAAAGTCTGCTGTAGTAATGAACACCCCTCAGATCTCTAGCTAACAAGAGTTCCTTATCTATCACGTGACACCCCCATCACTGATTGGCTGATTCTTTGCTTTTTTGATCTTTCCTGTGAGACTTAGGATGATGGAGAAGTTTCTCTCCGAGCACTGCAGAGCATCATTGCAGATAGACAGAGCAAGCAGAGTAAACCATACACTACGTCTCAACTTTTCCTTGACAATGTCTTGTGTCATGTCTATTCATATTTTATTATACAAAACGAGTCACATACGCAAGTCTGAGTTGATGGGATATGGAAAGACAATTGAATATTTATGAACAATCATACCATTTGGGACAAGGTGTAAGGGGAAAGATAGCTAATTTGTGAGCAAATTTAGCCTTCTCAGTGGTCCTACACAAATATCCATTTCTATCTCACTGGCAGAACTTGGTCTACTTAATTTCCAGGGAGGCTGGGATGGATTCATAGTATTTTTGGCTCAGTTCATTTTATCTAAATAATATTTGGGGTCAAGTACTATTAAAGGTGGAGAGAATGAATTGGGTAGGTACCTAATGATCTCTGCCAAAAGTCTGTCATGGTTTGGAGTTAAATTTCAGTGTACATTATGAAAAGCATGACATTTTTATTGTTGGTTCAAATAGATTCATGCTGTTGTTACGGATCGTGTCTAGATGTCTCCCTATAGCCTCATGTGGTGACAGGTGGGGCTTTTCAGAGGTGGCTGGATCTCGGGTATGACGCTGGGATTAAGGATGTGACGTTGGAATTGACTCATGGTGTGATGCTAGGATTAAGGGTGCCACACCTTGGGTGTGAGTGCTACCTTCCCTAAAGTTGGGTAGCCTGGAAAGGATAAAAGGGAGAGAAAGAGGGCTGCTCTTGCTTGAGGCTTCTTTGCTAACTCACCACTTGGCTGTCTTCTGCCTACCATTATTTCTCCTGTGCAATGCCCCTCTGCCATGCCACCTTGCCTTGGAGCCAAGCAACTCTGGACTGAAACTTCTACAACCTGTGAGCTAAATAAATCTTTCTTTCTTTAACTTTGGGTGCCATGTATTTTGTCTAGAATTGAGAAAAGTAACTAAGACACCTATCATTATTAAATTATTTTTCTTTACATCATCTTGCAGCCATTGATTTGCTATTTCCTAGTTCCTTGTTATTTTTAAGAGATCTTTCCTTTTACAATCACTAGCTGCTATCCTGTCTTCAAGGTCTGAAAATCTATCTTCAGCTTCTTTCAAGAGGTTTTGCCAGCTTTCAGTGAAATGTTTAATTTCTTGGATATTTCTTTGAGTCTGTTTCATGCATTCCAATTCTTCTCTATATTGTTCATTCAGAGTTTCCCTCATTCACCTATGCTGCTATTTTTTTTTTACTCTGTCTTTTGTAGTTGCACTCAGCAACGCTTTTATTATGTTTGTCATTTCTTCTTTTACCTGAGATATTATTTCTAATCTGATTTCTTTTACAGCCTCATGAAGTAGTTTCTTTACTTTGGTTGCCATCATCCCAGAAATTTCAAGTGTGTAACTTCAACTTTTTTTCATGTCCATGTCTCTTGAACTTGTTCTGTTTGGGCTGAAGGCCGAGATTGTCTTTTGCTCCTTCATCTTGA
This sequence comes from Hydrochoerus hydrochaeris, assembly GCA_004027455.1. Classification (NCBI taxonomy): domain Eukaryota; kingdom Metazoa; phylum Chordata; class Mammalia; order Rodentia; family Hydrochaeridae; genus Hydrochoerus; species Hydrochoerus hydrochaeris. Next base: position 79,112 of record PVLA01001780.1, on the reverse strand, counting down.
CATTTTCCTGGGTTCCTCCATACAAGTGGGTTGTGGGATCCCAGCCACGTCCCATGTGGGCTACCTGTCCCCAGTGTAGGGGATGGGTAAGACACCTGGGTTTCTCCTAAACCAAGTTCCCCAGGAAGTTGTAGGGTGTGGGGTGGACTTCTCCAGACATTTGTGGCTTCTCCAAAGCATGGCTGGCTGGTTCTTCTGGCTCTCACTGGCTACCCATGGCAGAAGCCTGATGGCAGTTGAGTGTGCATGGGGGCTGGCTATGTTTATCTTTTTTGAGACAAGGTTTTGCTATAAAGTTTGTAAAGTGGGTTTGTAAACAATATAGGAATCCAAACAGCCAAACTGATGAATTTTTGGATTTTATTAGGTGAGTTCAGCAACCACTAGCATAGACCCCTGTTTCAGAGTCCAACCAAGTGGCCCTGAACTGAAGGGTCACAGGGAATTTTAAGCAAAAAAAACCACAAACAAGACATCCTGTTGGAAACAATTTAGCTAGACTCTTACATTAATTTTTGTTAACACCTGTATCCTGCTTCTTTATTGAACGAGTTAATTTTTTCTCCCATGGGTGCAGTCCATTCTGTTTTTCTCATGGGACTTGTACCCTGAGTAATTTTTCACTTTTCTAGGTCAAATACAGGGCACAAGTCAAATGCAGGGCACAAGATGGCTTTAGTTATGCCAAGTTATAATAATTCAGGCTGTTCTTGAACTCACTTTGTAACCCAAGTTGGTTTTTCTAATTCATAATAATCCTCCTGCCTCCACCTGCATGCTGGGGTTACAGACATGTGCGCCGTCCCTGGCTAGAAAGACTTTATGTGCCTCAAAATAATTTTGTTCTGTCTTTACACTTCATTTTTAGTGTGGCCAAACATAGAATTAAAGTTGAAAATGTAGCATCCAAAGGTACTAGAAGATTTATGTTATTCTGATTCCTGATTCTTTGTGTATGAGCAGTTTAGTTATTACTTGGGATCTTGGATTGCTCTTAGACATTTTATGCCTTAGTACTGGAAACCAAACCCACAGTGTACTAAGCCACACTCCCATCCCCCGTATGTATGTATATATTTATGAATGAATGACAAAGTATCACTATATAGGCCAGTCTAACCTTGAACTATGTAGCCCAAGCTGATTTCTTAACCTACAGTGATCCTCCTGCCTCAGCCTCCTAAGTTCTACATTAAATTTTATTTTGACACAAGATCTCACTAAATTGCCCAGACTGGCTCCAAGTTTTCAACCCTCCTACATCAACCTCCCAAGTACCTAAGATTACAGTCATGGACCATCGCATCAGGCTGTGCCTGTTAAAAGTTTTTCCAAGAGACTATGTGTTGGTGAGAATGTTTCATTCACATCACTTGGACATGCAATAGGTCTTTTCATTGGAAGATTTAGTTCTCTTGGTTCTACGACTTAAAAAAAATTTTTTTTAAACATTCTTCCTTCTTTTTCTTCCATGTTCTCTTTCTGGACCTCCTATTTGTAAGATATTGGAACTCATAAATTTGTTCTGTAATTTTTCCTCATATTCATTTTTATGTTTTTATCTCTTAATACTTATGTGAGGATTTTTGGGGACATGTTTTCAATTTTTTCTTCTAACCTTTCTGTTAAATTTATAGTACTGCTCTACATTTTAAATTTCAAGGTCTCATTCTTTACTCCTTTAACAAATCCCATTCAGGTTTAAAGGATATATGATTATCTGTCAGCTCATTGACAATATTCCTAATAGCATTTAGTTCTGTTTTATTACTTTCTGCTTCCTTTATTGGCTCTGTTTGCTCAGAGTGCCTTGATTTCCTTTGTTTCCATGAGTTCTATCTTGCTTGTTAGGGGCTTTCTTGAGATGGCTGAGGTCTGTGGCCACCCATTCATACTGAGAATGAGTCCCAGTGGAGGAAAGTAGGGAAGCCCAATCTAAGAGCAAAGGGGGAAATGGGGGGAAATGGAGCAGAACTCAAACTGAGAGCTGGCTTGACAGCACAGGTCTGTCAGATTTTGTTTACAGTCACCCATGAGTGTGGCCCCAGTGGAGTGGGGGTAAGAAAATATGTGGTACATTATATTCTGCTCAGCAGTCAGAAAGAGTGTGAGCAACATGGGTTATTTAGACATACAGAACAATCCTATCTGAACAATTCTAGACTTTTATTAAAAGAATTATTAAAAGAAAAAAAATTATTAAAAGCTGTGTCCAGCCAGAATTAAGATTAATCTATAAATGGCAAACATGATAAAGTAATCAGCACAGGAGAGAATATCAGTAAATATAACAAGTAGTGACTGTGAAAATTGAAAGGTGAGGAGAAGCCCCCAAGATGCAGAGTAGTAAGCAGTAGAGAAAGAGCCTGTCTGAAAGTTGCCACCCAGGCGCTGGAATATAGCAATGTTAGGAAGTCAGGAAGAAGGAGGGAAGAAAGGATCTGAAGTGAGAAGTGAAGCCCATAGAGAGAGGAAGTAACTTCAATGAAGGAGGAGGAGGTTACTGGCAGAGCCATTTTGGAGAGGGTCGAGCTCAGCTCAAGCACTCAGACTGCTGCTGGCTCCCTCTAGGGGCTTCAAGCTGAGTTTAGGCCTGAGGAAGGTTCGCTGACTGCCGCAGGCTGAATGAGTCTGATAATGGTCCCCACAGCCAGAATACAGCCTGAACTTCAGGGGAAATAAAGGTGCAGCCTCGCTGAGATTACTCACTACCCTGCCACAAAGCTACTGCTGACTTGCTGGGATAAATCAGCGCAGATCTGGATTCTGTCTCCACATACTGTCTACCAGTGACAGCAGAGACAAACCTGGAAGTGGACCTTTTTGCCTTTCTTTCTTTGCTTCTTAATTGTTCTTTGTTGTTGTGGCTTTTTGTTTTTTCTCCTTCACTGCTTGATCTTGTTTTTATGTACGTGTGAACGTGGTTTCTGGCCTCTTTGTGGTGGTTGTTCTTTCTTTTATATTTTCCTTTTCTCTTTCCCCTCTGTCTACTGCTCCAGTTTTCCAAAGTTAGCATGATTCCCCCTCTGTCTTCCAGCCTCACTTCTGATCTGTTCCTCTTCTTCAACTGTTTTTTCCCTAAGCCCTTTTAAATTTTAACCCCAGGGTACAATTGACATATTAGGGACTTATATGTTGCATATAATTTTCTGGTTTGGTTTAGATTTTGTTATATGACCACAAATATAGTTCATATGGTTAAAGGTGGTGAATTAATGTTTATCAGTTTGTCATTTTCAAGGCTGTGTTTGATGCTATTGTTATTGCTGAGGGTACCACTTTAACCAAAAGTGATATAACTGTTCTAAGCAGCTGTACTTCCTGGAACTCCAAAGGTTAGATTGACTAAGGCACATAGAAAATACTGTGCCATAGTACCAAAGAACCAGAAGCTGGTTCTTTGAACAGTAACTTCAGTAACTTCTCATCGCCAAAGAGCTGAAGACGTAAGATCTTGCTATAGCCTCAAAACCCAAAAACCAGCTCACTTAGAAGATATCTCAGAGAAGTCATCATTATCTAATGGTGCTAAATACTAGCAATGCAACAATCCACTATAGGCAACTTACAAGTATTACCCCAAAAATTAACTAAAAGAGAAAATAAGTAGACACTTAAACAAGATGCAGTCTCAGATATCCAGTTCACAAAAGGCAAACCCAGGAGGTAATGAGGTGGGACAGTCCAAAAGCCCCCTACTTGACTTCTTTAAAGGGGTAACAACAAAGTAACTGAATGGTGCTCTGGAAAAAATCAAATCAGAAATAATCTCTCATATAACTGCAGAGATGGTGTCCAAAATAAAGACCATGCCTAGTGACTGTAGAACAGATACAGACCAAAAAAAAAAAAAAAAAAAAAAAGATAGATGAGCTTAAGAAAATCATGAAAGCCATAAATGCTCAGCATACGACAGACATAGAATCCATAAGGCAGATCCAAGCAGATATCCAGGAGAATAAAAATTGCACTGAAATTATCTGCAGCAAATTAAGTCAGTGTGAGGACAGGATCTCAGATATAAAAGACAGGATTCCAGTTAGTGATCATGAAAAGAAAAATTTCTTAAAAATAGCAAGAAACCATGAGAAATAAATCCAGCAGCTGCTAGAGGAGACAAGGAAAAATAATATAAAATTGATCAGAGCCCATGAAAAAGTAGGAGATACCACAAATGATATTAAAAAATGTTCACAGACATCATCGCAGAAACTTCCCAAGTAGAGAAAAAAAATTCAACACCAGAGTACAGACTAGTGAGGCACAGAGAACTCCAGTTAGTCAAGATATGCCTCACTTAGCCAACATAAAGAAAAATCTACAACCAGGCATATCAGAATTAAGATTCCAGAAATTCAACATAAGAATAGAATCTTAAAATCTGTTAGGGAAAAGAAACAAATCACCTATAAAGGAAAGCCCGTCAGACTCACAGCTGATCTCAGCACAAACTCTCAAGTCAAGAAGAACCTGGAGTGAAGTGTGAGTTGAAGAGGTGGTTCTTCGAAAGATTAAATAAAATTGACAAACCCTTATCCAACTTTATCATAAAAGGAAAGAAAAGACTCAACTCCACACAATTAGGAATAAACAGTGAAATCACAATGAACCCTGCAAAAATCCAGAAGATCATTTTACCTACTTTAAAAACTTGCATTCTAACAAGACGGAAAATATAGAAGAAATGGGCAGATTCCTGGATACATGTGAATTACCAAAGCTGAATCAAGAAGATATAAAAATCCTAAATAAACCAATAGCAATCAATGAACTTGAAGATGCAATTAAAAATCTACCAACAAAGAAAAGCCCAGGCCCTGAGGGATTTATTGCTGAATTCTACAAAAAATTTAGAAGAAAACCTAATACCACTACTTCTCAAACTCTTAAATGAAATTGAAAGAGAAGCAATACTCCCAAATCCATTCCTAAAAGCAAGTATTACCCTGATTCCAAAACCAGAGAAGGACCCACTTAAGAAAGAGAATTACAGGCCAATCCCTAATGAACACAGTTGAAAAAATCTTCAGTAAGATACTGGCAAACAATGCAGCAAATCAAGATTATACACCATGATCAACTGGAATTCATTCCAGGGATACAGAGATGGTTCAACATATGTAAATCAATAAATGTTATATTTAATATTAACAGAGGCAAGGGCAAAAATCACACGATCATCTCAATAGAGTCAGAAAAAGCTTTTGACAAAGTCCAGCATTCACTCATGATAAAAACTCTCCTGAAAATTGGAGTAGACGGTCTTTATCTCAATCTGATAAAAGCTGTCTATGACAAACCAACAACCAACATCATACTAAATGTACAAAAATTGAAAACTTTCTCTCTAAAATTAGGAAAAAGACAAGGACATTCACTGTCTCCACTCTTATTCAACATAGACCTGGACATTAGCAGAGCAATTAGACAAGAAAGAAATCAAAGGAATAAAAATAGGAAAGGAAGGAGTTAAATTATCATTATTTGCAGATGACCTGATGTTCTACCTTTTAGAAGACCCCAAAAACACTACTAAAGAAATAGTTGATTTAATAAGCAAGTTTAGTGGCACAGATGGATACAAAATCAACACTCAAAAACCAATAGCCTTCCTGTTCATGAATAAAAAACTCAGTGATAGAGAAATCAGGGAAACAATACCTTTTACAATACAATCCAAAAATGAAATACCTTAGAAGCAGTCTAATGAAGGATGTAAAAGACTTCTCCATTGAAAACTACGTACTCTGGAAAAGGAGATTGAAGGGGATGACAGAAATTAGAAACATAACCCTTGCTCTTGGATAGGAAGAACCAATACAGTGAAAATGGCCACACTTCCAAAACTGTTGTACATATTTAATACAATTACAATCAAAATTCTAATAGTGGGGGCTGGAGATTCAGCTCAGCAGCATAAGCGCCTGCCTTGCAAGCACCTGGTCGTGAGTTCGACCCCCGGTACCACCAAAAAAAAAAAAAAAAATCTAATAGTATATGCCACAAAATTAGAGAAAACAATCTTAAAATTCATCTGGAACCAGAAGAGACCTAGAATAGCACAAGCAAGTCTGGGCAACAAAGGCAAGACAGGGGACATCACAATCCCTGACTTTATATTATAAAGCTATTGTGATAAAAACAGCATAGTACTGGTGAAAAAACAGACTTGAAGATCAGTGGGATAGATTAGAAGGTGCTGAAACAACTCCAGACACACTAAGTCAACTTATCTTTGACAAAGGTGCCAAACACATCCACTGGAAGAAAGACAGTCTCTGTAGTAAATGGTGCTGGAAAAACTGGCTCTGCCCATGCTGAAGATGAAAACTGGATTCATATCTTTCACCATCTACTCAACTGAAGTTGTAGTGGATGAAAGACCTAATATTAAAATGGAAACATTAAATCTGCTGGAGGATAGAATAGGTAAAACCCTTAAGACACTGGTGTCAGCAAGACTATGAATAAAATCCTGATCACACACAAACTACCACAAAGAATCCACAACTGAGATCTCATTAAAAAGCTTTCACACAGCAAGAGAAACCACCAACAGAGTGAAGAGACAACCCACAACGTGGGAAAAAATGTTTGCCAGCTGTTCCTCAAAGGATTACTGTAAACATAAAGAACTCAAAACAAAAAATCAGTCCTTGTAAGTTTAAAGACTCAATCCAAAAATGGGCATCTGAGATGAATATGCTCTTCTCAGGTGAAGAAATGCAAATGGCAAATAAATACATGAAAAAATGTTCAACATCACTGGTCATTTGAGAGACACAGTTTAAAACAGCACTGAGATTTTATCTCGCCCTGGAAAAATGGCTATTATCAAGAAATCAACCAATAACAAATGCTGGAGGGGCTGTGGGGAAAAAGGAATCTTCTCCACTGTTGGTGGGAGTGTAGACTGGGGCAACCACTGTGGAAATCAGTGTGGAGTTTCCTCAGAAAACTAGGATCATAGGTCCTATTTGATGCAGGCTCTGGGTATCTTCCCTGAAGACTGAAAAAGATCATACCGCAGCGATACATGTGCACTCACGTTTATAGCAGCACAATTTTTAATAGCTGAATCTTGGGAACAACCCAAATGCCCATCAGCCGAGGAATAGATTAAAAAGATGTGACATTTTTATACAATGCCATATACTCAGCCATCAAGAAGGATAAACTTGAGACTTTTATAGGTAAATGGACACAACTCGGGACCATACTCCTAAGTGAAATGAATCAGACTCACGTGTGTAAACATTGTATTGCCTTCCTGGTGTGAGCAGCTGAAAGAGTAGATAAGATCCAAAAGGTATAATAGATGATGGAAAATGGGAAGAAACTGTTCAAACGGAAAGAGAAACTGGGATGGGGAAAAGGAGAAAAGGAAGCAAAAAGAGAAAAAGATTATATGCAAAATAGTTAAGATAGTTACACTACTAATTTCTCTTAGTTCATTGGAAAAAAAACCAGATTTGTGCTCATATTATTTGGACAGCTGGGGTTTTAGCTCAGCGGCGTAAGCATCTTCCTGGCAAGTGCAGGGTGCTGAGTTCAATCCCCAGTACAATAAAATAAAATAGTAATAATAATAATATTGTTTGGACAATTAAATGCCTGTATCTTGGACTCTGCATAGCTAATTTAGAGATTACAATATGCAATGTATTAACTATTATTACTGTCCTATTATCTTGTTTTGAAAAATTTTTTTCAGTTTAAAATAAAATTTAAAAAGGAAAATTGATTCTGGTACAAAAAGAGAAAGGAAAGAAAGGAAGAAAGAAAGAAAGAAAGAAAGAAAGAAAGAAAGAAAGAAAGAAAGAAAGAAAGAAAGAAAGAAAATTGAAAGAGATTGAAAGAGATTTAATTTCTTATTTAAAAAACTTTCACTGCGGCATTTTCTTTCCCCCCTGCTGAGGTGGAACCCAGGGCCTTTGTGCTGGCCTACATTCTCAAGACCTTGCTAAGTTACTCAGCCTGTGCTCAAAACTGTGGTCCTCTCTTCTTGACCTCCTACAGGTAGGTATCCATCACCACACCTCTATTTACTGAGGTATAATTTATATTCCATAAACTCACATTTTTATGATTTTTAGTAAATTCATATAGTAGCATCACTATAACAGTCTAGCGGTCTCACTCTGTAATTCAGGCTGGCACTGAATTTACTATGTAGCCCAGGCTTTGAGCTCACAGAAACCCACCTGCCTCAGCCTCCCAAGTGCTGGGATTACAGGCATGAGCCATCACACCCAGTTATAGTCTAGTTTTAGACTCTCACAGCACCTGCAAAATTTCCCTGATGGCTGTTTGCAGTAAACACTGCTCTTATTGTGAGACTAAGGCACTAATCTGCTTACTCTCTATACTTTTGTCTTTTCTAGAAATTTCAGTAAATAGAGTCAGACAATATGTATTTTTCTTACCAGACTCTCTTCTCTAGACATAGTTTAAGTTTTGTCTGTGTTAGTGCATACCTTATTCTTTCATTTGCCTTAGTCATATTGTAGCGTGTGATTAAAGTTCATATTGATTTCTAACAGCTTTACTGAGATGTGGTTAATATAGCATACAGTTCACCCATTTAAAGTGTAGCTCATTTCTTTCTTTTTTGGGGAGGGGGCAGGAATTGAACTCATGACCTTGCACTGGCCAGGCAGGCGCTGTGCTGCTGAGCTGTAATCTCAGCCTGCTCATTTCTACTTATGGCTGAAGTATACTCCAAAGTATGGATATATCATTTTTAAAAATTCCATTCATCCTTTGGTGGACATTTGTGGTCACATATTTTGAAGTTCGCATATTTGAAGCTGTTACAAACAGTGCTGCTGTGAACGTTTGCGTACACGTCTGTGTGTGGACATAGGTTTCCATTTCTCCTGAGTTTGTACCTAGGAGTGAAACACTGGGTTGATTTTCTGTGTGTTTATTCATTGTGGCAAGGCTGCACTGTTTTACAATGTGACCTCACCGTTTTACGTCCTCACCAGCAGTGGGTGAGCTTTCCAGCTTAGCCACATTTGGACCGATGCTTATTATCTGTCTGTTTTAAAATCCCACCTTCCTGGTAATGAAGTGGTATCCCAGCATGGCTCTGATTTACATTTCCCTAATGACAATAATTTGAAGTATTTTTTTCTGGACTTGTTGGCCATGTGTATACATCTGGAAAAATCTAGACTCAGATGCTTTTTCCACTTTTAAATTAGGCTGTCTTTTTATGTAGACTTTTAATTGTTCTTATTTATTCTAGATATAAGTGCCTTGCCAGATAGATGCTTCATAAAATGCTTCTCTTATTTTGTAGGTTGTCTTTTCACTTTCTTGATGATGGTATTTGAAGTACATTAAGTTTTTAATTTTGATAAAGTCAAAATTATCTACTTTTTTCTTCTGTTGCTCTTAGTTTTTGGTATCCCCTCCTGACTTTTTGGTACTTTTTTTTTTTGATAGTACTGGGGATTGAACTCAGGGCCTTCTGCACGCTTGGCAAGCACTCTACCACTGGGCTACATTCAGTGAGGTGCTGCTGGAAGGCCTTCGGCCCTCGGTAGGTGTAGTTTCCACAGATCTCCTAATTGGAGTTGATGTTTAGGCCATGTAGCGTGTACTGCTAGTAGGGGATAGGCTTGCCAGCCCAACCAGGGACAGGTTTTGGGGGCTGTCATGATCTCATTCTCTTCACTTTCACTCTCACTGAGCTGCTCTTCCTCTTCCTCTTCTTGCTCTTCTCCTGTCCCAGTTTGTTTGCGTTGCACATTTTCAGGAGTGAGCTGTCGCTGTTCCCCAAGAATCTCGACATAGTCATAGATCTGGGCTTCTAGGAAAGTAATGTCTTCGTCCCTCTCAGGGTCTCCCTTAGTGCCCTTTGATTTGGGAGTTTTGGCAAACAGGGAGTTGTCCAGTGATACCAAGGACTTCACTTTGGTGCCAAATAGCTCCCGGGCTGGCTCTTCAAGGGTGCATGGCAGGCCGAAAGCTAAGAGCGCAGACTTCCATCTGTCTAGACCCAGAAAGACCAACTCCTCCCAGGAGGAAAATGCAGACAAGTCCAGACAGACGCTAGCGTGGGTCACAGTACTGCTTGTCTCTTTCGGCCACCCGGGAAAGGTACCTTTCTCTCATTTCTTCTCAGATTTGGTCTGTATCATCCCAAGAAGTTCATTCTGATCTTGAAGTGGCTTCACTCTGTGTAATCCTGAAGATTCTCAAGCAGCATTTCAAGGTATCTCTTATACTCTGCATTCTTCTTTTCTTTAGGAACGTCACATAACTGATCAAAGACTGACAGGTATGTGATATAATCCAGCTTCTCAGAGGCCTTCAGGTTAAGGTACTTGAGGTAGCAGCCATGCAGATCAAGGAAAGGGCCATATCCTTCTTCGCCTGTGAACTCCACCAAGTTTTGTGCCTCTTCACTTGGATTCTTTCTAGCTTTCAGGAGTTCCACAAATTCCACCGACATTAGCGCATGAGTCTCATTTGGGTGCTTCGGGTGGAATTCCTTGATTTGCTTGAGTCTGTTACAGACCGCAATAAATTCATTCAGTCCCGGAATGGCTTTGGGCTCTTTCTGTCCTAACCCGTCCTTATCGGCATGCAAACCCCTCAGGTTCCCGCTGACCCCCTACACCTATCTTGCATGGCCCCAGTGCGGTGGTCGGAACGGATCTGGTCCTGGAACGTGGACTTCTTAGTGACCAGCTCCTGGCCATTGTGTCCCTGAGCCGTTCCTTCTCCTCGTGGCACTGCTGCGGCTGCTCTAGAACTGTCTCCATCATCCCTTTGTGACCGCACAATTCAGGCTAAGGACACGACGGAAGCCGCTCCTACTGCCTTGCACGTGGACTGTAGCTTTGATTCCTCTTGCTTGTGGCTTCTATCCCAGCAGCTCCTGGACCCCTTGGCCCTCCGGCATGCAGGACTCTGACAGCCATGTGGATCCCTCTGCCTCTGATCCCCAAGCTGTGGTGGATTCTCTCACCTCTGATCCTGTGGGCCTGCCTAGGGCATCTCCTGCACAGTCCCGTACAGACGTCCCTGATACGCGGCTCTCCTCCTGGAGGTCAGGACTGAGACTGAAAATGTCAAGCTTCAGGGCATGGCTTGGTCTTTCTGGTGACCCCACCCAGGAGTTTAACAGTCACTTCATTAGGACAAAAGATGCTCCCATCACCCAGAAAATTCCAAGAGATTATAGTGCCAGGAACCAGGCGCAGAGAGCATATTTGCAATTCTTCATTGTATTCCTAGTGTCACAACAGTGACTTTCACTGTTATTTTTTCAAACAGCAGAACAAGTTTGAAAATAAATAATGTGAGAAAATGAAATAATACAAATGAGTTAAAAACCAGAAGAATAAATAGAAAAAGCCAATAATATCAAAAGGTAGTATTTTGATGAAAAATATGAGCAAAGTGCTAGTGATCTGGAAAAAAATAGGAAAGACACAAATACTAAGACTAAAACAGTGAAAAATTATGTAATTGAGATTTTTTTGTTGTTGTTGGTACCAGAAATTGAACTCAGGACCTTGTGATTGCCAGGCAGGTGCTGTGCCGCTGAGCTATATCCCCAGCCCCTGGAATTGAGGGTTTTGTGTTGGTTTGGTTTGGTTTGGGTTTTTTTGTTTTGTTTTGGGTTTTTTTGGTCTTTTTGAGACATGGTCTTGCTGTGCAGTTCAGGCCAGCCTTGGACTCACTCTGTAGCCCAGGCTGGTCTTGAATTTGCAATAATCCTCCTGGCTCAGCCTCCAATGTGCTGGGATTACAGGGGTGCACCACCATGCCTGACTTGTAACTGAGATTTCAACAATAAAAAGAATGCCATAAACAGTCTCATTCTAACAAATTTGAAACTTTTGACCACCTGTTCTCCAAATTCATTTTTTCCCTCAGTAATGAGACACCTGATTTTTACTTTGGTACATGAATAAAGAAGACATGTATTAGCATTCCTTGCAATCAGAACTGCCTCTATCATGTTCTGATCCGTGAAATAGAATAGATACTGTGTGGCAGCTTCTGGGAAGTTTTCTGTGAAGTCAGATGGCACTTACTCTTCCTCCAATCAGCGAGCTGGAATGTGGACATGATGTCTGGATCTGAAGTAGCCATCTTGTACTGCAAGGTGACAGTCACATGTAGAGGAGAGCAGAGTAGCAAAATAAATAAATCCATATCATTGATAACGTGTGTGTGTGTGTAACTAGTGGCTAAGCCCACGGCCTCACACATGCTAAGCAAATACTCTACTGCTGACTGTATCCATAACCCTTCTTATTTTTTGTTTTAGACCTTGTCTCATTAAGTTGCACAGGCTGGTCTCAAACTTGTGACCCTCTTCCCTCAGCCTCTTGTGTACCTGAAATTGCAAGTGTATACAGTCATGCCTGGCGGATACGGTTGTTTAAGTTACTAAATTTTGGAGGTGACTTTTTATTCAAGCAGAGCAAGACATTGAGCTCAGTCATAAAAATAACCAGAAAATCCACGTTTCTAAGAGTGTGTGAAATCTCCCTTCCAGCTAGACACCTGTCCCATGTCCATTCATGGCTGCACATTTTCTGTGCTTATGATAAAAGGAGGAATGTGGTGGGGTCCCTGCCTTGACCTTAATGCCGGTCTGCGGTTTCAGTAAATAACAGTTGAGGCTGGGAAAGCTGCAAGTCACCCAGACTTAGGCCAGAGAGCAAAGTCAGGGAAGCGCAGACAAACCACAAATCGCACTTGTGGCTGAGCGCTCAGACTGATAATTATGAGCATTTACAGGATTCAGTCATTTAAAAATATATGCTTTTGGTGATGAGTAATTACCCTTCCCAGAACTGAAAGGGCTCTGCCTGTTCTCCTTGCCGCTCCACTGCTGTTTTTTCCAGAACAAGGCATCAGAATATCACCTGAGCAATGCACTGTCCCAGCACACTTCTGCTGTTGATAGCTATTGAAAATGGATTTGGGCATATGAGGTTTCTTTGTTCAATTTCTTTTCTAACTTGTAGCAGGTTTAGAAATGTTTATCATAAAGTCTTTATTTGAATAACTTCCACTTTAAATAATTTCCCAAACAATACTTTTTAGTTATTCAGTGAGTCTTAACCCCATACTCATGTTTGTTTTTGGTCACTCACCATGTACAGCACCCCCTAACACATATCTAGACCATTGCTCCCAGAAGGAGACTCTGATGCATATATGAACGAAACACTGCAGTGTGTGTAGTTTGCTTTTGAGTACGCTAGTGGTGGGAGCCCTAGAAGTCCTAGTGGCGGTGGAGTGTGGATATGACAAACATGGCCAGTAATGGGTGGATAGGACTATTTACGTGTCCTTATACGTGAGTATAAGAAATTTTCATTCATAAAAATACTGTTTAAAAAGATCTATCTGCTTTCTAGCAATTGTCCATCTAAGTACATGTCTCAGTTATTTTTCTCATTACTGAGACAAAACACCTGACTCCCACAAGTTCAGGGAGGAAAGGTTTATTTAGCTCACGGTTTGTAGAGGTTTCAGTCCACAGTTATTGGGCTCTCACACAGGTGGCGTGGCAGAGGCGGAACAGCCCATGGAGTGGCAGGAAGAAGGCAGCAGCAGCAGCAGCAGCAGCAGCTGTGGCCTTCTTTCTGTCCCTTTACAGTCCGCCCAGGCCACCTACCTCTGGGAACTTTCACCCACACCCAGGGTGGGGCATTTTTAGTACTAGAATCGCATCCTGCAGCCAGCCAGCTCTGAAAAACCCCACCTATGGGTACATCTAGGGGACACCTAGATATAAGCCATAACAGTATATGTTCCCCAAACCTGAAAGAAGGCTCTCAGTAGGGGTGCCCCACCTTGCTAGCAGCATTATTCACACAGGCCACCAGGTGGCAGCAGCAAATGAATGGGTGCAGTGTCACACCCGTAAACAGAATTTTGTTTGGCCCTGGAAAGGAAGGAAATTCTGATTCAGGCTACAACATAGACTAAATGTGAAGACAGTGAGCTAAGTGAAATACACCAGTCACAGAAGGACACATATGATTTCACTTTCATGAGGTACCTGGCCTGGTCAGATTGGCAGAGACAGAAGATAGAAAGTAGTTGGCTGGAGCAGAGGGTAAGGGTGGGAATGGAAGGTCACCTTTAGTGGGAATGATGTTTCCATTTTGCAAGATGGAAAAAAGACTTTCTGAAAATGGGTGGTAATGCAACAATGTGAGCGTACTTCCTGACGCGCAACTGTATACTACAAATGATAAATTTTGCAAGGTGTGGTAGCACATGCCTGTAATCTCAGCAGTCCAGGAGGCTGAGGCAGGAGGATCTCAAGTTAAGTAATTTAGCAATTTAATGAGATCCTTTCTTAGAATAAAAAATTAAAAGGACTGGGCGAATATTGCTTAGTGCAGAGACTGTAAATTCAATTTTTACTACTTAAAAAAAAGTTAACTTATATGTATTTTACCATAATTAAAAAGAGAAAGATATGTCTAGTTTTTTTTTAAATGATAGAAAAAATGGAATGTATGCATAAAAGGATTAGGCACTGCTTAATCTCTAAAAAATCTGGAAATCTTCACACACATCCCCATATGGATCAGTCACTTCCCTGTGTGACTTTCCTGCCCCCCAGGTTTGCCGACCTCCTCAGAGCTGCCTGGAAGTCTCTCTCATCTTGGGACACTCTCCCAGCTGGCTCCTGCAGAATCCAGGACGGAGAGGCTCCTCGCCACACATCTTTTGGAGGAGGTCCACGAGTGGGAATAAATCCACCAGAAGTTAAAAATATCAGTGGCCGTGTGAACGCGCATTCTTCACTCAGCACAGCAGATGTTGGTTTGTAAACACAGCCATTTAAAGACAGGTAGGGCCAGATTACCAGAGGTCGAGAGGGGGCCACAGTATTTTAAAGCCGTTGTTTCTGCAAGTTACCCATTTGATTCGTTTGTTCGGTTGTTTATATTTTAGCCACCCTCCCAAAGAGCATTTAAAGTGACAGAGCCAGGGAGAGTAAAAGAGGATTTTTAAAAACATGGTTAATGAGGGGAAGAGAGGCCAGCATGGGCAAACACAATGTCCCCAAGGATGAGGCAGGTACACGCGACCTGTGCCACAGGGTCCTGCGGTCTTGGCTGGTATTCTGGCTCTGAGCTTCCTGGCGGTCAGAACAAAGTGGGCAACAGCACTGATAATAAGTGCGAAGGTAAAAGTAAACCAGCTCTTGAGGAGAAGCAGAAGTCTGAGAATTTCTGTCCTTGGCGGAAGGTCTTCGTGGGAAGCAGCTGGACTGGGTCCCAAGCAAGGTGGGGGGAGAGTAACGCAGAAGGAAAAGTCAGTTTGGACTCTCCAGCGGGGGCCAAGTGAGGTCCAGGTGTGGCCTTTTAGACAACCGTCGTTCAAGGACAGTATTTTAGATGTAGATCAGCTGCTGAAACGCAAGTTGTGTGATACCCTTGTTTCCCATTGTAATACTTTTGACAAAAATCCAACCGCAGAGATCCGTGTGACTTTGCCTCGGGAACTGGTCTGTGACTTTGCCTGGTCCTTGCTTCACCTGCCCACCCTGGCCGGGTCCCTCAGGCCTTAGGGGCAGCTTTTGTGGTCCAGTGCGTGCTCTGTATTGGCCCAGGCTCAGCCTCACCTGTGGGGTGAGCCCTCCTGACCAGCGTCTTGAAGGGCTCTGGCGGCTCCTGCAGCGCCGTGCTTTTACTGTCAACTGGATGCACAAAGGAAACCCCCGGAGGATGTCAGCCTCTGTGTCTGTCTGCAGAGAGACTCACGCCAAGGTTGAACCTGCTTCCTCTCCTAGACTCTCCAAGGTGTAGGACGTGATAAGAGAAAACCCGCCAGATTTGGACCTTAACTGATGTGTTCGTGGACGTGAAAAGCTAGCAGTTTTTTTCTCCTGATACCTTCACCGATTTAAATGGAAATGTCTTCATACCGAATTCAGAATACAATCTTTCGTTTTCTAATTTTGTTTCATCAGTGCTTCTTTTACAGGTCAGCAGTCAGTAACAAAATTTTATTACAGGGCATCTTGTTCTGCCCCGCACCATTTTCTGTGTTGAGGGGGAAGGTCCGGCGTCTTCCATGTGAGCTCTGAGTGACTGGGGAAGAAGGGTCAAGCACCATTTATTACCATGACTGTCCTGAAGCAAAAGGTTCTCTGGGTGCCAGGCATAACCAAGGGGAGTATCTTCTTGACAGGACACGGCTCTTGAATAGCAGCGCCCAGAGCAGACTGGTCTAGAGGCATTAGCTTGTCTTTGTGCCTCCCAAGAAGTAAAAGGAAAGCCTGGTTAAATTGTGTTGTTTGGCCTAAGGCTGCCACCATGCATATTTAAATTTGGTATAAATGTTTCTGAGCACTTGGGAGGCTGAGGCAAGAGGACCACTGTGAGTTTGAGGCCAGCCAGGGCTGCACAGTGCATTTAAGACCAGCCTGAACTATGTATGGCAAACCTGAAACAAAGGGTGAACTGTAACCTAACCTGATGTGTAGACAGAGTGAAACCTACGCTTACAAAAAGTAAATGACTCTCAGGCGATCATAAGCAGTCAAGTGTTCAACCAAACATGCTCACCGAAGAAATGAGCCGTAACCAAGAGGGTCGTCTCTGTACCTCACTTCCGTTTTCTGCACGGTATTTTCTTTTCTCTGTCTACAGGGAGGATTTGCCCATTTTGTAGGGCAGAGCATTCTGAATCATGTTTGGTCTGGTCTGCTGCCTGGTTGTAGAATTCTGAAGCTCATCAAGATTGGCGCTCAAACCCGGTGAAGATCTACAGAGTTAGATCAGTTCTAAATCTCTCTCTCTCTTTTTAAAAATAGCTTTAGAGGACAGCTTTGCCTCTCCTGCATCAGCTAGACCCCGAGTGTAACTGCAGAGCACATGGGCTTCCACTGACAAATACACAGCTCCCGGCCAGGCCTCGCAGTGGTCCGGCAGCCACTGGCCCCTCTCCACCCTTCCCTCAGCTGTTGTGCATGGGAACCTCACTTCTGTCCTCCGGTGACCTGCAGGGGTTTGGGGAAAAAGTCTGTACACAGCTTCACTCAGTCTTGCATGGATTTGTCGTACAGACATTTTTATTGTGGCTTCACAAAAACTACCAGATTTGCTTGCTTGCTTGCTTTTTCTGTCTGTCTGTCTGCCTCCTCCTTCCCTCCCTTCTTTCTTTTCTTTCTTCCATCCTCCTTTCCTCCCTTCTTGTTTTCCCTCCTTGTATTCTTGTCCTGGGGCTTCTACCCGGGGCCTTTTGCACTGAGCTACACCCCAGCCCTCTTTAAATTGGGAAACCTATGTAAGATAGAAAGAACAACTCAGACAAGGAAGGAAAAGGCCACCTCAGCCTTGGGGCTCTGTGGGAGGCAACGTCTGTCTTTTTCCAGGAATTTATTCCCCTTCTCCTTCCAATGGGTAAGAAAGAAAGTGACTGGAAAGTGACCATTCAATGGACTTGTCCCAAGTCTGAAACGTGTAAGTGTAGGTCTAGAGACTTTCAGATGTAGGTGACTCCACACTACTCCATAGGTATATTGCTGCTTCCATCAGTGAAGCCAGCTTGACCTCAGAAGTTCATACTGGACATTGTAATCCCAGCACTCGGGAGGCTGAGGCAGGAGGATCGCCTCAAGTTCAAGGAGTTACAGACAGTGCTTGTACCAGGCCACCACCACCACAGTCATGATGCAAAGCAGGGATCCCTTGCACTGCATTTTTGTAATTGCACCCCATCTCCTGCCTTCTGTAACTCCTGACAGCCGCTAGTGTTTCCTCCATTTCTATAATTTTGTCATTTTAAGAATGTTGCCAGTGCTGGGCGTGTAGCTCAGTAGGAGCATTTGTGCTTAGCAGGCAGGAGGCCCCGCGCTCATCTCCAGCTCAGACAGCACCACCCCCATCCCCCTAAACAACGAGAGAGTTACCTGGATGGTGTGAGACGGTATGAAACCCTTTGGCACTGACTTTTTTCAGTCAACACAGTTCCACGGAGATTTAGCCAAGTTGTGTGTATCTGTGGTTCCTTTCCTTTCATTGCTAAGTGTGGTGCTATGGAGGGAATTTATCATCATTTGCTGACCTCTCTGTGTATTGAAAGAATTCTGGATTGTGCACCTGAAGATGCTAAAAACATTCATGTACAGGTTTCTGTGTGATGATATGTTTTCCTTCCTGTGGGATAAAAGCCCAGCGCTGTAATTGCAGGATCATAGGATGGTGGCGTGTTTAGTTTTTCCAGAAACTATAAATTATGTTCCAGAATGGTCACGCCACTTTACAATTTCTCCAGCAGTTCATGAGTTAGCTGCATCTTCACCAGTGTTTGGTGTTTGTGCTGTTTCTATTAGTCGTTATAATTGTTGCATGGTGATGTCTTGTGGTTTTGATTTGCGTTTCACCAGTGGCTAACAATGCTGAACATTTGCTCATGTATTTATGGGCCATCCGTATCATCTTGTTCAGTGGAATATTTCTTTACATTCTTTGCCCATTTTCTAATTAGGTGGTCTTTTATTGCTGAGCTTTGAGTGCTTTTAGATATTCTACATATATTTTCCCCCCAGTCTACACTTTGTCTTTTCATCCTCTAAATAGAGTTTTGTAAAAAATTTTCACTTTGATGAGGTCTGATTTTCAATTTTTACTTCTATGGATTGTGCTGTTGGTATTAAACTCAGTAACTGTTTACCTAGCCCTAGATTCCAAAGATTTATTCCTTAAAAATTAATAATTTTAACATTTCTATAAGCCTTTGTTCCATTTTGAATTAATTTTTGTATAAGATATGGGTACAGATCTTTTATGGCCATAGATACCCAATTGCTTGAGCATGATTTGCTGAAAAATTTTGTACTTTTTATTTTTTGTCATTCACAAATGGAAAAGAGAGAGAGAGAGAAAGAGAGAGAGAGAGAGAGAGAGATTTTAATGACATAACTGATAACCGTGACCAAGGAGCATGGGCACATAGGAACACTGCCCTAAAATTCTTGATTAGAAAGAGAGAATAGTTGCCCAAGGAAGAAGTGAATCATGCTGTTAATTAAAAACTGAGAAAAAAGGGAAGCCATCGGTCCTGCCCATCTTCAAGGCATTGTAAATGAGGAATCGTGCAGTCCCTGGTAGGACGGAGGGTGAGGAGTAAACTGAAACGGGGTCTGAGTGGCTCTTGGGCAGACTTGGGGCAGAGTCTCTCGGGTCACCTTCCAGACTCCGGTGCTGGGACACCCTAACTTTCCTCCCCCACGAGGCCTGAGGAATGCCAGGCAGCCTCTTGCCCTCTCCTCACCGCATTTACCCCTCTTCAGCTCCCCTGTGGTGCTGGAATGTAAGTACTTAAGCACTCAAGAGGCCATCCATGAGAAACAGAAGGACCCTGCCTTCCACCTTTTGGTTCCCTGCCATGTGACTGTCTCCAAAACTTTCTAAGTTATTTTTGGAATGGAAAAACCAAACATGGTATGGCTTCTTGAAAAGACAAGGTGATTGCTCTCTGGCTTGGTTTCAGAAAATAGACACTTGATGCCTCCTTTCAACAGGCATTTTAAATCCAAGAAGAATGAGGCCATGGCAGAGAATGGCTTTGGTGAAGTTAATTCTGTGTGCACCTTGCCAGTGGAATTTGGAGCAGAATATAATCAAACACATTGGCATTTGTATGAAACCAGCAAACAATGGAATGGTCATATGACCCACTTGGAGATCTGCTGTTAGAAAAATGCTGCTTGGCTAACTTGTTAGCTATGGAACTCTTCCAGCGTTAGCCATTAATATAACAGAATAGAGAGAGAGAGTCTCTAGCTGGGTCTGGCTTATTTACTGTCTTCCTCTTTGCTGTATCTGTGGCAACTGTAACCAGTGTGTGTACGTCAGTTATGTGGCTCTTCTGCAACTTTGCTTAATGATCCTCACAACACCATGGTGAACTGAATGTGACTCCCCAAAATCTGCACCCACATTCCAATGCCCAGAACCTGTGATTGTGACCTTAGTTGGAAAAGAGTCTTTGTGCATGTAATTAAATTAAGGATCTTGAGAGACATCGCCTTACATTTTCCGGGTGATTCATAAACGCAGTGGGAAACGTCTTGTAAGATGCAGACGGGGCCACAACGTGGAGACTTGGAGGAGGATGTCAAGGGAAGATGCAGACTGAGATTGGAGTGACGCAGCCTCAACGCCTGGGACTACCAAAAGCTTGAAGAGGCAAGAAAGGTCTCTCCTCTGGGGCTCTGCAGGGAATGTGGCTCTGCTTTCAGACGCGTGGCCCACAGAAATGTGACATAATACGTTTTTGATCCCCCAAGACCCAGTTTGTAGTAAGTTGTTATAGCAGCCCTTGGAAACTGGTACTCGTATTGTTTCCGTAGTTGTTAAGAGACCTCAGGAGAGGCACGAGTGCTGCTTACAATGAAGCCAGCAGTAGAAATAGGTCCCTGTTCCTTCTCAGGGAGGGAATGTTTTTATGTTGAGACACAAATAGTGCAGACAAAGTCTCAGGCTTTCACAGATGAAGGATTCCTCTGAGACTGGACCCAAGCCCCCATTTTATGTTTGAGGAATATGAGACCCTCAAAAGGAAATCGCTCTACTTAAGGCCATGCAGGCAGTCAATGCAGGGGCAGTAAAAATGCCATCTCTTCTGGTTCCCACTCTACACTGTGAGCCACCCAAAAGAAAATTGTGCACTTCTTGCATGCATCGTTGCTGTAGGAGTTCACTGTCTCTATCCCACCCTAGTTTTTCATTTTGAAGCACTAGAACTCCATCCACCTGGGTCAAACACCAAAGGAGTCACTGACATACAAAACTGGGAAGGAGGAGGGTGGCTTTGGTATCAGGCACTGAAGCCAGGTCACAAGCCATGTCATAGGACTTTGCTGCTATCCACTGGTTCTCCCTCTCTCAGCCATAAATCTCTTTGTGTTTCCCCCATTCTCTCGATGATGGACATGCTTTCTTTATGTTTTAGGGAGGAAGGATACAGGCTGCTGCACATTCATATTCTTCCTGTACCATGACCCAAAGCCAAGAAACAGCTTCCTGTTGGGCCCACAGAGAAAACCCAGGAAGAGCTCTGATTGGCTCAGAGTGAGTCACATGGCCAACCCTGGGGTGGGGTGCCAAGGGTCTGTATGGTAGAGGAAGCCGGCTGCTCCACCAAGTCCAGGGTCTTCTCTCACTGCAGGACACTCAGCTAGAGAACTTCCCTAGTCTCCCTTGTAGAAAGACATAGTTGGATGACTACATCCTAGTGGATGGATATGCCCTAATTTCTTCTTGTGCTTCCTTCTCCTCCCTGTATGCCTTTGTGTTTCTTTTTGGTTTGCTAAAAGGGAGGTGCCTTAGGGCAGCCTTGCAAAGCTCATATTGAATATGGCAGTGGTCCCACCAGTTGGCAGTCAGCGCATGAATGAGTGGAAGAAGGCCACCTACTGCCCCATTCATCCACTCACCATTGTTACATGAACAGAAAATAAACTTCTCCCGAACATGGGCCCTTATCATGGAGGGATTTATGTTTCCTCAGTTAGACTATAGTAACCAGTGCAGTGTTTACCAGAAGAGGGGACAAGCACACAATCCTGGACCACCAAAAATAACACCAGCCTTGCCAAGTGGACTAATCAGGTAGGTGTAGAAAAAATAACCGCAGCTCTCAAATCCCAAACAACAAAGGTTTGCCTCTCACTGGTGCCGGCTGTTTGTCATGGAGCATCTGGGGAGAACTTCACCCTCACCCCGGGCCACGTGCTGAGGGAGCTCCAGCTCCAGGCTCCACAATTGTCATGGCAGGATGAAGGCCCTGGGGACTCCTGCAGTAGCTTTTAAAACATCTAAAGTGCTGCTGTCTTGGCCTAATCAAGTCACATAACAGTTGCCAGCTTCCAGAGGGTGAGGATGTACAGGCCCGTAAAGTAGCATCCCCAGGAGTGTCTGCAGGAGGGAGAAAACGGGCTTTCTATTTTTTATTTACTTTTTGTTTTTGTTTTTTTGCAGTGCTGGGACTTGAACCCAGGATCTGGGGACTGAATCTCAAGGTTCAGTGTGTGCTAGGCAGGTGGTTTACCACTGACCTGTGCCTCCAGCTTGAAAACAGGCCTTGAAAAGCAGTTTTGGAAAAGACAAAATTTCTGGTTTGTCTTTGGAGAGTGGAACTGGGAGAACAGGGGAGAGGAGTGAGAAAGCTGTCTTTTGTTGGCTCTTCTTTTGCGTTCTTTGGATTTTTATTTAAAAATTTTGTTGTAGTAAGCTGTGACATGAAGTTTGTCATCGTAACTCTTTTAAGTGTGCAGTTCAGTAGTGTTAAGTACAAGCATATTGTTATACAATCAATTTTCAAAACACTTTCATCTTATAAAACTTAAATTCTAAACCCATTTATTAATAACTTCCTATTTCCTTTACCTCCCAGTCCCTGGTAACCATTGTTTTATTTTCTGTCCCTATCAAACTGGCTACTCCTTTGTACATGACACCACATATTTGTGGAATCATAATCTTTTTCTTTTTTGTGACTGATTTATTTCACTTCACGTAAGTTTAATCCATGTTATAGCATGTGTCAAAATGTTCTCTTTTCATTAATTATATGTTAAAGGTTGAGTATATTTTCCTTTTTAAAGGAAATTCACCATTGCTTATTATTGTCAGCAGGACAAAACAAACATGAGAAATAACACCTTATCCCTCAATTGACAGAGATACAAAATACATATAAACCATTTACAGAACTATATGATAAAACTTCTAAAAGAGCTATTTCTTTTATATATAGATATGGCTGCACTGATCAAAGAATTTTGTCTGTTTTTAAGGATGAGTAATACTCCATTTTATGTATGCACAGATTGAATAGCCTTAATTTGAAATGCTCAGAACTAGAAGTGTTTTAGATTTTGGATTTTTGAGATTTTGAAGTATTTGCATGTATTAGATATCCTGGAAGTAGACAAACAGGAAATTCATTTATGTTTTGTGTATACCATACACGCACAGCGTGTCGATAATTTTATATATTTTAAATAATTCATTCATCATATAAACTTTCATAGTGTGGACTTTTCCACTTATAGCAGCATGTTGACGTTCAAAAATGTTATAAATTTTGGAGAATTTTGGGTATCAGATTTTCAGTTTAGAGCTACTTGGCCATTCGTCCATCAATGGACACTTGCACTGCTTCTGCCTCTGGGCTATCGTGGATAATGTTACTAGAAATATCTGTTCAGATCCTGCTTTCAATTTTTAAAAAATTTTATTTTAGAGAGAATAAAATCAAGCAAAATAAAACAGAATAAAGCCAATCAAAACAAGACCATGTAAGTGGCACAGGATTTCAAAACAAGGTAATAGGAAATCAACAGTGGTTACCATAATGCCTCTTGTCTTCAAAATAGCTGCCCATGTCTTCAGACATAGTAAAATCAAACAAAACAGGAGCAGAGTAGAACCAATAAAAGCAAAACAATGAATGCAATATGGGGCTTCAAAACAAGATAACAGTACATGAAAATGGCTACCATAATATATCTTGTTAGCTTTGAAATAGCTGCCCATGCCATCAGACGCAACATATTCAAACAAGATAAAACAGAATAAAATCCCAACGAACAAAACAATGAGCATGATACAGGATTTTGAAACAAGATAATAGGGAATTAACAATGGCCACCACCCTCAGAAGGAGATCCCCCACAGGTGCTGCATTGCATATTGTTGTCCTCTGAATAGATGATCAGACTACCAGTTTTAGGCCTGCAAAGTCAGTGAAACACTAAACACTACAAGCATTAAGTTGTATTTTACATCTTTGGCTATCATCACAGCCTGTGTTTCTCTGGATCAGCCAATTGCTTATGGGGGTGGAGGTAGGAGAACTGTTGGCTTTTCTTGGCTCCTTGGCTATGGGCTGAAAGGGGCTGGCTTCTGGCTGTCCCCCAGTCAGCCCACACATGGCACCAACTCACAGGAGGTCTTAGCTTCTTGTTGACTTCTTGTTTTCCTCCTCCATACTCTGTGAATAGTGCCGACTCACAGGAGAGTGTTGATGTCTGGCTCTCTCCCCCAGTCACCCTGCACTTGGCCCCTGCTTTCAGTTTTTTAGGGTATACCCACAAAGGAAATGCTGAATCATAAAATAGTTTTTTTTTTTTTGGTGGTACTGGGATCAAACTCACGACCACGCACTTGCAAGGCAGGCACTTATACCGCTGAGCTAAATCCCCAGCCCAATAGTTTTGTTTTTAAATTAAATTATTTTCTTTTTATTTATTTACTTTTGTTTTTTGAGATAGAGTCTCTCTAATTTATCCAGGCTGGCCTCAAACTTGAGATCTTCCTGCCTTGATCTTCTGAATAGCTGGGATTACAAGCATATGCCATGCCTGGCAATTTTTAATTTTTTGAGGGACTGTGTCTAGGTGTCTTCTCAAAGCCTCATGCAGTCATGGGGGGCTGGCTTTTTAGAGGTAGCCAAATCTAGAGTTTGTGATCCATTCATGGTTCAGTGCTGGTGTTAAGGATGTGAATACTACACCCGTCTTAGGGAAGGTATCCTGCATACAATACAAAGGGCAGGAAGCATCTTCTTTCTCTCTTGTTACTTTGGGTGTCTTCTGTCCACCATGAATGGTGGCCTTCCTGCCATGTGCCACACTGCCTTGGGGCTGGGCATTTAGCTCAGTGGCATAAGCACCATACTGAAACCTCTATAAACTGTGAGCTAAATAAACCTTTCCTCCTTTAACACTGAGTGTCAAGTATTTTGTCTTAGCAATGAGAGAAATATAAAGCAGCCAGATGAGGTGGCCCATGTCTTTAATCCCAGCTATACAGGAGCTGAGGCAGGAATATCCCAAGTTTGAGTCCAGCTTGGGTGAGTTAGAAAGAGCCTGTCTAAAGTAAAAAATAAATAGGATTGGGGTAGGAGAGCATATCTCAGTGGTAGAATGCTTACCTAACATGCATGAGGTT
Source organism: Hydrochoerus hydrochaeris (assembly GCA_004027455.1). NCBI lineage: Eukaryota > Metazoa > Chordata > Mammalia > Rodentia > Hydrochaeridae > Hydrochoerus > Hydrochoerus hydrochaeris. Next base: position 54,144 of record PVLA01001780.1, on the reverse strand, counting down.
CAATCACCAAAAACCTCAAAAATATTTTATTAATCAAGCCAAGTGTGGTGCTGCATGCTTGTAATGTCAGCGCTAAATAGGCTGACACAGGAGGATTGCCATGAGTTCCAGGCCAGCCTGAGCTACATAGTGAGTTCAAGAACAGCCTGAACTATGCAACCAGAGCCTACCTCATGAAAAAAAAAAGTAATTAGTTAATTAATTAAAGGACAATCTTAGCTACTAGCCGAGAGCTAGTGTTAACAAAAGATACTGTTCATAAGAATTGTTCTTGTTGGATGTGAATCTGCCTGCAAGGCCAGGTCATGAATGACAATGCTTTGCCAGCCCCTTCCTGCTACCTAAGCCTGGGTCTGTTACTCTGGCAGTAATGCTGTTCCAGCTCTGCCTCCATGACTGACCAAAGGCTGAGCTGAGTGACAGCCATTGATTTGGTGTTTCTCTCATGAACTTTCTAATTTCTCCCAGTAGCTGCCATTTGCGCAAGATGTCAGGGAGAAGAGAATTCTAAGCCAAGCTCTCCCTTTGGACGGAGAAGAAAAGTCTGCTGCTGGGGGAGGCACTCCAAAATGACATTCGACATCGGGAGACTGTCTTTCTCTTCTAGACACATTTTATCATTTATCCCTCCTAAGCACTTTGACCTTTAAGAGAGAAGGGCAGCAACTGTTTCCCTGAAAGCTTCACATTCAGGTTGGAGATGGTTTGATGCTCCTGGCTAAACACACAAGAAGTATCAGTGTTTTCTTTGTTTTATAACAGCCTGGTCGGGATGCACCCATCTAAAGTCTGTATTTGTTCACAGAGTCAGGGAAACGGCCCCAAAATGTAATGTCAGGAAATTTTCATCCCCCCTGGAAAGAAACCCAGGACACAGGAGTGTCCTGCCCTGTGCTAACTGTCCTGTCTCCCTCCAGCCCCTGGGAAGCTGTTAATCTACTTTCTATCTCTGCAGATTTGCCTATTCTGGAAATTTTGCGTAAGTGGAAAAATATAGTATGTGGTCCTTTGTGCCTGGTTTCTTTTGCTTTATAGTGTTCAGAGGTTCATTCATGGTGCTATGTGGACCAATACCTCATTCTTTTTTAAGGCCAAATGATATTCCACTGTATATTTTATTTATCATTTCATCTATTGATGGTTATTTGAATCATTTGCACATTTTGGCTATTAGGAGTTAACGTTATGAACGTTTTTGTGTAGATATAGATTTTTGCTAAGAGTGGGATTTCTGGGTTATATGGTAACTCTGGGTTTAATGTCAAACTTTTTTATGGTACTGGGGCTCAATCCTAGAGAACTCTACCACTGAGCTGCATTCCCAACCCTTTTTTATTTTTTAGTGAGACAGGGTCTTACTAAATTGCTCAGGTGGGACTTTAAATTTACAATGATCCTCCTGCCTCAGCCTCCCTGAGTGCTGGGATTATAGGAGTGTGCCAGTATGTCTGGCTTCAAAAGTTTAATGTTTTGAGAATAGCCAAATTGCTTTCACTGTGACTGCCCCATTTTATATCCCCAGCAGCAATGAATGAGCATTCCAAATGCGTTCTCTCTGAAACTTGTTATTGTTTTTCATATTCTAACTATCCTAGACTAATAATTAATGATGTGGAATATCTTGTCTTGTGCTTTCTGGCTATTTGTATGTATTCTTTGAAGAAATGTCTATCCAGCTTGTTTGCTGGGTTGTCTTTTTATGATTGATTTTTATGTGTTCTTTAACATAAAAATCTTTTATCAGGTATATGAGCTAAAAATTTCTCTCATTTTGAGGATTATCTTTTTATGTTTTTGGAGTGGTGGTGGTTTGAAACAGTCTCACTCTTATTGTAATCCCAAATATTGTGTACAGTCATCCAAGTATTCTAACTGCTTTTGTACTCATCCTCACAATCCAAAGTTATTTTTACAATCCCGTTGAGATGTTACTGGAATCCTGGCAAGTTAATTCCAATCTACAGCCTCCAATGCAACCCATGGTGAGAGTGAAGACACCAAGACTTATTCCAAGCTAAGGGCAACCAAGGGGTCCTAAATCCAATCCCCATGTAGATGTGCGGACAAAGGCCCTGATCCTAGGCCTCTCCCAGAATTTATTATCTTGTGAAGAAGGGGGGTGGCTCAGGGATGAGTGACACTGAGGATGGCAGGAATTACGTAACTTGAGCTGGCTGGTCAGGTAGGGAGAAAAGCAACTCTGCAAAATGCAGAGATAGGGATATGCAGAAGGAACAATTTGCATAATTCAATTAAGGAAGCAACTGCATTGTTTTAGGAGGCTGTTGCTTGGGTTCTGATATGTAAACTTTTGTGCCCTGGGGAGTCATAGCCTCTTAACCTTGAGGCTTGCACCTAGTTGATTCTACCATCTGGCTGTGCTTATACATTTTAGAGAGAGAATAATGAGAGGAAACGAGACTGTCTGATGGCTTTAGAGATTACATACCAGCACCTCGGCTAGCTTTATTTTCAATGCTTAGAGCCAATTGAAGAGAGAAGGAAATACCATAGCCAGCTCTGTACATATCATTATATGGAAATAAGTCTCCATATAATCAAAGTTGTAGCAATTGTTCTGCATTCAAGGAAAGTCACTGAAGTTGTTTCCCACAACTCTATAGTTCAAAATGGCTTTGAACTCATCGTGTAGCCCAGGCTGAACTCAAACTGGCAGCAGCGTCCGCCTTTCTAGTGCTAGCATTACAGGGTTACACCACCACACCAGGCTTCTTTTCACATTCTTGATGGTACGCATTCAAGCACAAGACTTTACAAATTTCAGTGACATCCAATTCACTCATTTTTTATTTCATAGCTTGTACTTTTGATGTCAAATTGAAGAAATCACTGCCTGCCCAAGGTTTTGAAGGTGACTTCTGTATTTTTTCCTACAGATTTTAATTGTCACTGTTACATTAGAGTTTATGAGTTAACCTTTTATATTGTACAATACAGACATAGCTTTAATTTCTGTGTCTCATGTGAGGTAAGGATCCAACTTCATTGTTTTGCATGTGGATATCCCAGAGCCATTTGTTGAAAGATTTTTTTCCTCTATGTGTGGAAAAGACTATTCTTTCTCTCATGGAATTGTCTTGGCTCCTTTGTTGGAAATTAATTGACCATAAATGTGTCTGTTTCTAGTCTCTTGATTCTGTTCCACTGGCCTACACCTATGTTTATGCCAGGACCACTCTATCTTGACAACGATAGCTTTGTAGTAAGTTTTTGAAATACTGCTTTCTGGGCCATGAATAATTGAGGATTTGGCCTTAGCTAAGCCTTATGGTAGTGAAGCATCCTGCATCTCATTTTACTGTTAGAAGTCCATGTGGTCAGAACTACTATTTCAATTTTAAAGAAGAGCAGTTTGAGACTTGTATCATGTTAATAACTTTCCCAAATTTACATTCTTTACTTGGCTTCTATAAGAGTGGAATTCACATGCTAAGGTAGGGATTTATTCTTTTCTAGGCACATTCATAAACTCTTGGCATCTCTTTCTGCTGGTGTTTGTAAACAGACCTGTGTAGATGCTGAGTAGACCCTGTTAGATTTGCCGTTCCACCTGTGACTGTCTAGAATGCCCTAACTCTGCAGGACTGGTAACAGGGACTAGGACACATCTCTCCTGTGTGGGCGGGGGTCTTCCCACTCTACAGTTCACTCCTGAATTTAGCAGAGTATCTGGCAATATTGAAACGTTTGTGTAGCCACAGCCGGAAATTCAAATCATAGTAGACGCAAAGCGGGAATTTGTTGAAAAAATATTGAGGTACCCGTGTAATTGAAGGGAGAGCTGAAAGGCTGACCACAGAAAGTGGGCCAAGGGGGCAGGGTGAGGGGACAACACACGATGACACTGCAGGAGCAGCTGGTACCAGGACTTGCGTACCACCAGGTTGCTTTCCTTCTCTGGATTTTATATCTGACCTTCTCAACTCATCTGTTTCACCCTGCAAGTACACTACCTCCCCCCACATAGCCCAAGATGGGGCCAGGGACAGCCCCATCCTGGTACCTTGGGCTCCAAGCTCTCACCACCAAAGAAAATAAGCTGCTCTTTTTCCCAGAGCCAGTTTTTAAAATTCCAGGCAGATTCTGATTGGCCTGCGGGGTCAGGAGCCACTCAGGTGGGGAGTGTCGGGGGTGTCCGGTGTGGTGGTGGTGGTGGTGGAATGGGGGTGGGGTAACTGGCAAAAAAGGCTTTGTAGAAACTTACTTTTGGTTCAGTGTTTTAAATTTATTATAGCTCTAATTCTTGCAGAACTTTTTATCCTATTTCTAAATCTCGCAATTGTTAACAATCACGTCTTAAGGGACATTTAAAGATGGTTTGGTCTGTTTAAACATTCAGTTCATTAAACTGCTTCCATATTTCAAACATAATCAATTTAATATATTTGGTTTTTATCTTAAATATTTTAATTGCCTGGCCCAAACAAATCTTTCTGAGCACTTAAGCAACTAGTATAAATATAGTAAATTAACCTCATACATAAAAGGAAACTGAAGTCCTCTTAAATTTCCGAAACTCCACATGAACTTGGTAGGATTCCAGCGTAAGGCTGTGAGTCTATCTTACTTATTCAATGATGCATTTCAAATCCAAGTTACAAGACTGTCACTTTTCAAAGTCAAATTCTTTTCAATAATGGGAACACATCAAATATCAAATATATACAGATATTTCTAGAAACAAAAATGTTAATAGCATGTTTTGACTCCTTTTAACTTCCTTATACTTAAACTTTCTCAAAATTAAAACCTGTTCTCTAAGGAACAGTAGTAGAATTCCAAAGAACTCAGAAGACTTACTTCTAAACCTTCCCAGGACTCAAAGGGGTTCATTCACTAGGAAAGTTTCATCTGTCTTAAGATGTACTATGTTTTTCCACATTTTAAAAATTGTGTGTGTGTGTGTGTTTTGTTTTCTTGTTTTTCTGCAGCAGCAGGGATTGAGCACAAGGCCTTTGTGCTGAGCTACATCTTCAGCTCCTTTCCCTTTTAAAAGGTTTTTTGGATTTTTTTTTTAAAGGTTCTTTAGAGACAGATCTTGCCAAGTCATTAAGTCCTTCAACTTCCTGTCCACTTCTTGCCTCAGCCTATCAGAATGCTGGGATTCCAGGCCTGTGCCACGGAGCCCTTCTGTCTACACCTTTTAAAATTGTTTTGTTTTGGGGACAAGGGTTTCCCTAAATTTCCCGGGCTTGGCTCCAAGTTACAGTGTTTCTGCTGGGATTGCAGACGTGTGCCCCCAGGCTTGGCTCGTGATGTATCTTCTGTGCCAGGGCACCTTGGTTCATTGGGGGCAGTTACTCTGTATCAGTGAGACCTGGAAGGGGACAGGGCACCATCTCAGGTAGATGGGATGACTTCAGCCTGCAGATGAAGGCTGGGCGTGGCGCTCTGGACACCAGAACTTTCTTCTTATTGACACCACAGTTCTGTCAACATTGTCTTTTTGGTCTCTGTGATTTCAAAATTTATCAAAGACATATGGCTCGTTAGATGCCTAGCTAGATTTAGTTTATTCAAATACTTGTATGCTCACAATATCTACAAGCCCCGCCTTAGTTAGTTATTGGGTAGGATTTGCTCTTGTGTGACACAAACATCTTTTGTTCCATCCAACTTTAAAATTGATGGGAGCCTGTGATATTTAAAGGTACTCTTTATTTAACTTTAAAGATATTTGAATTTGATAGATTCTTCTGTTCTTTTATGTCCTGGATATTTAGTGTTATCCTGCTCTTTTTCTCAGTAGTAAGTTATATATTTGAAATTAAGATTATTTTCTTTTTGAATGTTTGTCATTGCTTAGCTACAAGTTCTAGAACAATACCTAAAATGGAGATAATTGACATTTTAAACTGTTTTCTAGATGTTAATGAAAACTTTTGTATGTGCTTGATGATTTGAGATTGATATAAAATATAAAATGATGTAAATAAAGATACTTAAAAATCAGATATGGATTTTGAGGTGCTTTATTGGCACATAATTCACCTACTATATAATTGACCAGTTCAAATCCTCCCATTCAATAGTATTTATTGTGTGCATAGATACATGTAACCATCACCACAGTTAATTTTAAGACTTTTTTAAAAATTGGGCTTCATTGTGTGATTTTCATATTTGCACACTTTTAGAACATTTTTAATCACATAAAAATCTATGAGCCAGATGTGGTGGTGCACTCCTGTAGTCCCAGCACTTGCGAGGCTGAGGCAGGAGGATTGTTGTAAGTTTGAGACCAGCCTGGGTTACAAAGTGAGCTCAAGGCCAGCCTGAACTGCATAGTGAGACCCTGCCTCAAAAAGACAAAAAAACAAAACAAAACAACACTATGCTCTGCTGTTGTACCCTGATTCCCGAGCCATAGGCAATCATTAATCTACTTTCTGTCTAAAAATTTGTTTTTTGTGGACATTTTGTGTAAATGGAGCTATAACATGTGCTCTTTTTGTGACTGGCTTCTTTCATTTAGAGAAATGGATATTGCATTTGATTAAAAACATATTCAGGAGCTATTAAGAGGGATAGTTTTTTTTTATTTTGATATCTCATAGATTTATCTCACTTGGTGTCACAGTGACAGGGTCATTCTGTGGACATGAACTGACCAACTGTGGCCCACGAGACAGGTGCTAAAGTCTCCATGGGCCAGGTGCCTGCCAGAGATTCCATCTCTTCAGGTTGGGGCACAGTCAGGCAAGCACATAGCAGCCCTTTTTAGGGCAAGGTGAGGTAAGGCAAAGAGTGGTCCCTGGAAACAGAACAGATACTTGGAATTGAACATTTTTCTTTAAGTAAGTCATTCGATCGCCCCCACCTTAAATACTGTCCCAAATCAGTAATAAAGTTGCACAGAAAATATGACTGGCATATTGAGGGAGAAAATGAACTAGAAGTCAGAAAGCCTAGGTTCTTGCTTAGGCTTTGAAGTTTGAAATTTTTAAAAAATTTTATTTAAAGAGAAAAAAAGCAAAACAGAAAAAAGGGTAGAAATAATACAAAATTTCAAAAAAAATAAACAGAAATCACTAGTTGATAAATTACATATTGTCATCTTAGAAATAGTTGTTCAAGTTACAGAATTAAGGCATACAAAGTGGACATTCAAATAGCGACACTGCAAACAGTTCTGTTCAACAATCCAACAAAAACTTAGTAATATGGTTATCTATCTTGCACACTTAAATATACATGCAGTTATATCCTTTAGAGTACTTTCTTTTCCTCTCTTTTTTATAATAGCAATTGCACATTTTGAGTTTTATTACTCCTACAGTTCTTATTACTTTTTACATTAGAGAAACAATGTGATATTTATAAATATGATTCTTATTTATTTCACTTATGGGGATAGTCTCAAGTTGCCTCCATTTACCTATGCAGTCCTCAAGATCATCCTTTTTAATAGCTGTGTAATATTCCATTGTATAAAAATACCACATCTTTTTCATCCACTCTGTGGTTGACGGGCATTTTGGTTGTTTCCAAGATTTAGCTATTGCAAATTGTGCTGCTATGAACATGGGTGCACATTTATCACTGTGACATGACCTTTTCAGTTTTTCTGGGAAAATACCCAGGAGGGGAATAGCTACATTGAATGGAACTTCTAATCCTAGTCTTCTGAGAAATCTCCATACTGATTCCCATAGTGGTTGCACCAGTCTACACTCCCACCAACAGTGGAGCAGTGTTCCTTTCTCCCCGTAGCCTCGCCAACATTTGTTATCAGTTGATTTCTTGATGGCAACTATTCTTTCTGGAAAGAGATAAAATCTCAGTGCTGTTTTAATTTGCATTTCTTGAATGACCCATGATGGTGAACATTTCTTCATGTATTTATTTACCATTTGTATATCTTCATCTGAGAAATGTGTGTTCATCTCAAATGCCCATTTTTGGAGACGATCTTTGAATTTGAGGGGCTTGATGTTTTTCAATTCTTTATATGTCCTTTGTCTGAGGGGTTGCTGGCTAAAATTCTTCCCCATTCTGTGGGTTTTCTTTTCACTCTGATGGTGATTTCTTTTCAAGTGCAAAACCTTTTCAATAATATGAGATCCCAGTTGTTGATTCTTTGAAGTGTTTCTTGTGCAGTTTGTGTTTTGTCCATGAATTCTTTGCCTACCCCTGTCTCCAAGACTTCTACCTGCCTTGTCTTCCAGTAGATTTAGTGTTTCTGCTTTAATATTTAGATCTTTGATCCATTTAGATTTTAGTTTTGTGCATGGTGATAGGCATGGGTCTAGTTTCAGTCATTGGCATGTAGAGAGCCAATTTTGCCAGCACCATTTATTAAAGAGGCTATCCTTTCAGTGAACATGTTTAGCCCCTTTGTCAAATATCAGGTGGCTGAGTGTCTTTGTAGTTGTGTTTGCATCTTCTAATCTGTTCCATTGATCCTCAGGTCTATTTCTTTGCCAGTACCATGCTGATTTTATCACTGTGGCTTTGTAGTATAGTTTCAAGCCAGGAGTTGAGATGCCTCCTGCCTCGCCTTTGTTGTTCAGAATTGCCTTTGCTATTCTTTTGTTTCCAAATGAATTTTAGGAGTGTTTTCTCTGGATCGGTGAAGTATGTTAATGGTATTTTGATTAGGATTGCATTAAATCTGTGTAACAGTTTTGGGAGTATGGCCATTTTCATAGTGGTTCTCCCTAGCCAAGAGCAAGGAATATCCTTCCACTTTCTTTGTTTTTTTGTTTGTTTTTTTGTTTTTTTGGTACCAGGGATTGAACTCATGATCTCATGCTTGCCTCCATTTTTTAATATCCTCTTCAATCTCCTTTTTTAGCATAGCATAATTTTCAGCATACAGCTTTTTTACATTCTTAGTTAGATTGTTTCCTAAGTATTTCATTTTTTTAGATGCTATTGTGAAAGGCGACCGTTCCATAATTTCTCTCTTGGTGAGTTTTTTGTTTGTGTACAGGAATGCTATTGATTTTTGAGCATTGACTTTATATCCAGCTACACTGCTGACTTTGTTTATTATCTCTAGTAGTCTTTTAATGGAATTTTTTGGGTCTTCTAGATAGAGTATCATGGCATCTGCAAATAGTGATAATTTAACTTCTTCCTTTTGTATCTTTATTCCTTTTATTTCTCTCTCTTGTCTGATTGTCCTGGCTAGTATTTCCAGAACTATGTTGAATAGGTGTGGTGTAGTGGACACCCTTATCTTATTCCTGATTTTAAAGTGAAAGTTTTCAGTTTCTGTACATTTAATATAATGTTGGCTGTTGGTTTGTCATAGATGGCCTTTATAAGTTTGAGGTAGACACTGTGTATTCCGAGTTTCTGAAGCGTTTTTATCATGAACATGTGTTGGACTTTATCGAAAGCTTTTTCTGCATCTATTGAGATGATCATGTGGTTTTTGTTTTTGGCTCTGTCGATGTGGTGTATTAGATTTATTGATTTGCATATGTTAAACCATTCCTGCATTCCTGGAATGAATCGCACTTGGTCGTGATGTACAATCTTCTTGATGATTTGCTGCATTCTATTTGCCAGTATTTTACTGAGAATCTTTGTATCAGTGTTCATTAGTGAGACTGGCCTATAGTTCTCCTTTTTGGTTGGGTCTTTCTCTGGTTTTGGTATCAGAGTAATACTTGCCTCCAGGAATGATTTAGGGAGGATTGCTTCCTTTTCAATTTCATTGAAGAGTTTAAGGAGTAGTAGCATCAAATCTTCTCTAAATTTCTTGTAGAATTCAGCCATGAATCCATCAGGACCTGCTTTTCTTTGTTGGTAAGTTTTTAATCACGTTTTTTATTTCAGTAGCTAATATTCAAAATTGCTGTATCTTTTGGTTGAGCTTTGATAGTTGGTATGTTTCTAGAAATCTGTCCATTTCCTCTGTTTTTTTCCATTCTATGTGAGTAGAGATTTTCAAAGTAGGTATTCATGATCTTTTGAATTTCCATTGGATCTGTAGTAATTTCCCTCTTTTCAGTCTTTATTGCGTGAATTTGGGTTTTTTCTTTCTTTTTCTTTATAAGGTTAGCTAGAGGTTTGTCAGTTTTATTTATTCTCTCAAAAAACCAGCTTTTTGATTCATTAATTTTTTTTTATTTTCAATTGCATTGATTTCTGCTCTAATCTTTATAATTTCCTCTCTTCTATGAGCTTTGGGGTTTAACTTGCTCTTCTTTTTCTAGAAGCTTGAGATAATAATTAGGTTGTTTATTTGTGCTCATTCTGTTTTCTTGATATGACAATTTATTGCTATATATTTCCCTCTTAAGACTGCTTTCATTGCATCCCACAGATTACAGTGTGTTGTTTCCACATTTTCATTGAATTGTAGGTATTGCTATACTTCTTCTTTAATTTCATCTGTAGCCCACTGGTTGTTAAGAAGGTTATTATTTAAGTTCCATGTATTTATGCAGGTTTTGCAATTTCTTTTGCCACTATTTCCAATTTCAGTGCGCTATGGCCAGATATTATGCATGGGATAATTTCAATACCTTTGCATTTACTTAAGAATGTTTTATGGGATAATATATGGTCTGTTTTGGAGAATGTCCCAAGTGCAGCTGAGAAGAATGTGTATTCTGATATGGTTGGGTGGAACACTCTGTAAACATCTACTAAGTCCAATTGCCCACAGGCTTGATTCAGTTCTGTTATTTCTTTGCTGACTTTTTGTCTAGTTGATCTATCTCTTTGTGACAATGGATATTAAGTTCCTCTGTTATAACTGTGTTCTTATATATTTGGTTTTTCATGTCAATTTGTACTGATATAGTTGGGTGTTTCTGTATTTGGTGCATATATAATTGTTAGTTCTTCCTCTTGAATTTTTCCACTAACGAGTATGTAATGACCTTCTTTATCTCTTTTAATCATTTTAGGTTTGAAGTTCACATTTTCTGCAAATAGAATAGTTACCCCTACTTTTTTCTGGGTTCCTATTGCATGGAATACTGTTTTCCATCCTTTGACTTTTAATCTATGAGTTTCCTTTTGGGTCAGATGTGTTTCTTGTATATAGCATATTGTGGGATCATGTTTCTTGATCCATTCAGTCAATCTGTTTCTTTTGATAGGTGAATTGAGGCCATTTACATTTATGGGTATAACTGATATGTACTAGTTCAACTTTGCCATGTTATGTTTCAGTTGTTTGCTTTCTGCTTTTCCCACTTGTTTAATTGTTTGTCCTACATGGTGGTTTCTTTCTGTTGTTGTTCTGGGGGTTGTGTTCATTTTATCTCCTTCTAGTATGTCTTTCAATACTCTTTCTAGGGTTGGTTTGGTGGACATGAATTTCTTCAGTTGTTCTCTGTCATGGAAGTATCTTGTTTCTCCATTAAATTTGAATGGAATTTTGCTGGGTACATCAGTGTGGGTTGAAAATTGTTTTCTTTCAGGGCTTGAAATACCTCACTCCAAGCTCTTCTTGACTTGAGGGTTTGTACTGAAAAGTCTGCTGTGATTCTAAAGGGCTTTCCTTGGTAGGTGAGTTGTGTCTTTTCTCTAACAGTTCTTAGTATTCTATTTTTATGTTGTATGTCTGGGCTCTTAATTATTATATGTCTGGGTGTAGATTTATGTTGTTTGTGATTGTTTGGCATTCTATATGCCTCATTTATCTGCATATCAGATTTTTCCCCATGTGTTTGGGAAATTTTCTGCTATTACTTCTGTAAATATTTTAGTTATGTCATTTGCATTGACTCCTGCATTTTCACTGATGCCTATTTGTCTTATATTGTTTCTCTTGGCATCATCTTGAAGCTGCTGGATTGTCATTTCATGCTTTGCAGTTTGAATTTAAGGAAGTCATTCTATAGCTTTGTTGATTACCTGACATCATGTGCATAAAGTCTTAGGCCAAGATTAGGAGACCTAAGTGTCCCATGGCTGGTCACCACTCCATCATTTTCAGAAATATTTCAGATTGAACTCTTGGTTAAATGCACTCTACATTTCTACTGCTTGCTTGAGGAGAGTCTGTAAAACTGATGTCTATGGTTAGTGGTTTCATTTTAAAATTTGGATCTCCAAGGCTTCATACCACATCCATCTACCACTTCAAGAATGCTGAAAACCACACAGCACATGCCCACCCCCACCTGGGTTTAGGTCTCACCTCACCCCCCATCAATCACAACCAAGAAGGTATGATGGTAGCTACATAAGTGCCCTCAGAGGTCTTCCAGAGTCGAGTTCCTCAGTCATATCCTAAGGTGTAAAGCCTATGGTTGGGGTGGAAATGTAGTCTCTGTTCTTTGGGCTTGGGGTTCTGAGGTTGACATCACATAGCCTATGTCAAGGGGATACCTGATATTCCAGCATGGGTACCCTGACACCAGGGCTTTGGGTTCTCTTATAGCTTCATTTAACACAACTTTCTTTGTAGTCTTTCATGGGATGACTCATAATTAGGATATTGCTATTCAAAAAAGACTAAGGAGCTTTTAATAACATCAAGAAAAGAGCAAAGACCCCTATATTAATGACATGTAGAAGCATAAGGGACAGTTTTTGGTTTGTCATTCAGTATATGATCTTGGTCAAGCACTTTTGGAAGCTCAGGCTTATTTTTATCTTAATTAAAAATTTATATTTTACTTTAAGGGCATTCCCAATGTTTTTATGCAGTCTGAATTCTTGTTATGGTTGTTTTAACTTACAAAATGAGTTGCATGATAATCTTTGTTTTCTTTTGGTACTGGGAATCAAATTTACAACCTTCTACTTGCCAGGCAGGCTCTATACCACTGAGCTCTGTCTCTGGCACTGCTGCATGAAAATCTTAAATGTACATCTTGATGAAATTTTTGCATGTTTGTGAGCCTAGGCTCCTATCATCGGGAGTTTGTCAGTGTTGAAGGACCCAACACTGAAGATACCTACAGCACAGTCTACCTCAGTTGTGCCAAGCCAGGCCAATTTCCTCCAAATGTCTGCCCTCCAGCCTGGCTGGCAGGAATGCCACTGCCTACCTATATTTGGATGACTCTCTTTCATGAAAAGTTGGTTGAGAGAATAAACATGTCCCCACTCTCATCTCTGCCTGGACAGATGTATTGATCTGACACATGGTTTTGGAGGACAGTGTATCCAAATCTCATCTGGTACCTCAGGGGAGCTTGTATTAAATATATCTGCATGGGAATCACCTTCCACAGGTCTTATGCTTATTGTCTCTGCAGCTGCTGTCTTAGTGTACATAGTTTTGAGAGCTTCCTTGAAAAATCTGACTGGCACTGAAGTTGAAAAGCTCTTGGGTCAGAGGACAGGCAACTCCAAGATAGCTGTTCTTGATATTCACCTCTTTCCTGAACATCTTTGTTTCAGAAGGGTCTACGCTTCACCCCTAAAAGATCTATTCAATAAATTTCCTCAGTACAAAAGAACAGTCCCTACTCGAAGGTAGATTAGTTTTGACTTCTCCAGAAACACAGAACTGCTGGAAGCTCTGACAGTACAAGCTTTCGCACTGGTGCATACACTTGTCTATTTGTAGGATACACTTTATTGCATCTATATGTATAATGTCTCAGTCACTTTCTCATTTCTGGGAGAAAACACCTAAAACCCTCCACTTAAAGGAGGCAAGGTTTATTTCAGCTCACGTTTCAGTCCATAGTTGGCTGGCCCCAAGGCAGGATGGCCTTGCAAGGGTCTGGAGGAGGAAAGCTGCCCATGGCAGGGTATTCAGGAAGCAGAGTGTGAAGAGAGAGGCTGGGGAGGGAGATGCACCCTTCTAGGTCACATCCCCAGAGGCCAACCTCTCCTGACTATATTCTGCCTCCTAAGAGAAAACCAGCTATAAGCCCTATAACGCAATCATCTTCCCAAAGTCCCACCTAAGAGCACATGAGGCTCTTGGGGGCATCTAGCTATAAATCACAATATATAGCTTATCTCCCCTAGGATTCTTTTTCATTGAAACGTTTTTTGTTTGTTTTTTTGCACCAGGGATCGAACTCATGACCTCGCGCTTGCCAGGCAGGTGCTTGTGCTGCTGAGCTAAACCCTGGCCCCCGGGATTGGGGTCTTATTATATAGCACAGGTTGGTCTCAAATTTATGATCCTCTTACCTCAACCTCCTAAGTGCTGAGATAATAGACATGCACCACCATGCCTAATTCTTCTCTAGAAATTTATGAGTCATGAGTAATTTTTAGGGAAATTGGCTCGAAATGTCCTTTGTAGGATTTGTATAATAAGTTTTCAGGGCTTAATTTTAGCATTGACAGAAGTATCACTGCAACTCTGCTATTCAACAAATAAGTCTAACTTGGAGACAGAGAAGCATTAGGCTCCTTAATTATCAGTAGACACTGTTATTTTTCAAAAATTTAATTTGCCTGGCTCTGGCCAGTTTCACTCATTCATTCATTCTTTCTCTCTTAATTTTTGAAAAGTTGCCCAGTCCTTGTCCTGGATGTTTTGGGTCAGTAAGTTTAATTACCCCACTTATCTGTGTTTGTTAGCCTTTGTTTTCTTCTGGTCATCTGACAAACCGTGGTGATTAGAACCCCTGAATTTTAAAATCTCAAACTGAGGCAATGTTAAATGATTGTGAGTCCGACTTCAGGCAGATGAACAACTGCAGCCAGATAAACTCTAGCGTGATTCAAAATCACAGAACAGAGAAGGGCTAGAATCCCGAATGTCTGGTTCCTACTCCTGTGCCCTTTCCCGTAGAATTTAGAGGTCTAAACCTTCCAGTGCATGAAAGTTACCTGCACACTAGTGTGTGGCTGGGGATCCATGAAGCCCCTCCTCCACCACATATTTACATGTAATTTTGCTTTTAAACCAAATCCCCTTCCCACAAAATTTTCTGCCCATAGTTTCTTCCTACACAACAATTCCCAAATTGCGTGGTGGCGCATGCTCATAATCCCAGTACTCTGGAGTCTGAAGCAGGAGGATCACTGCAAGTTCGAGACCGGCCTGGGCTACAAAGTGCGCCTAAGGCCAGCTTGAACTGCATAGTAAGACCCTGTCCCAAATAGACAAAAAAATTCCCGTATAAAAATTGTAGAGTCTGCATAGTACTGTGCACTGACGTTTCTCTAAACTTGTTCAGTGCAGGCCTCTTGCCCTCCAGGTCAGAGTGGCTGGTTCCATAAGCATGTGGGGAAGCCCACACGCTCACTTTGGCACCGTTCCTGCCACCCTCTTGCCCAAGCAGGTTCTGTGGGCCACAGGGCACACTCTGAGATGCTGGTCTTGAGCTGCCATATTATCCAGGGCCTGGAGCTCTCACTCAGAGCAGTGTCTCTTTTCCTGTGAAATGTAAGAGCTGGAGGCAAGTTGCCAGAAAAGGTGTTCTGAAGAAAGAATTTCTTGAGCAGCTGCCACTAACAGGAATAACCTCCTTTAGCTGACAGGTTGGGTCTGCTGAGGAGTGTGGAAGGAGTGAGGAGTTTGTTTGAAAATGACCAGAGAAAGGGGAGCAGAGAGCAGACCCCTCAGTGGAGCAAGCATTGAGTGCAAGGCTTGGAAAATGAGGCCCTGGGCAGGGGAAGTTAATTGGAGGTTCATGGAAGCTCCCTGGAATTTAGCTTTGATGTCCAGGAGAACTGGCAGCTGGGGTTCACTAAACAATACAATGCAACTGTTGTTAACTTGCACTTTTGCCTACATGAATGAAGTATTTGGGTCAAGGTTTCTACTGGTTTTTCCTTATTTTTGGTAATAGCTTTATTGCGATATAATTCACATATCCGAAGTACAATTCACCCATTTAAAGTGTAAAGTTCATTGGTTTTTGAATATTCACAGAATTGTGCAACAACTGATTTTAGAATCAGTTCATTGGTTTTTGAATATTCACAGAATTGTGCACAACTGATTTTAGAATCTTTTTATCACCTTAGAAAGTCTGTCCTGTACTACTGTCCTTTCCTCACCTCCCAATTTCTCCAGCCCTCAGTAACCACGGAGCTACTTTCTATCTCTATGGATTTGTTTGTTCAGACATTTCAGGTAAATAAAATCATACAATATGTGGTCTTTCGTGATTGGTTTCTTTCATTTAACATGTTTTCAATGTTCATCCTTATTGTGGCATGTACGAATACATCATCCCTCTTTTACTGATGAAAATACTCTATTAGATAGCTAATTGTTTATGCATTCATCCATCTTTTGAAACTCTATGTTTAACTTTTTTTTTGTACTGAGATTTGAATTCAGGGGTTTTGGGCATGGTAGGCAAATTCTCTACCACTGAGCTATATTCCCAACACTCTTTATTTTATTTTGGGCTAAGACTGGCATCAAACTTGTGAGATGCCTGCCTCAGCCTCTTGAATGGCTGAGATTATAGGCATATACCACCATATTTGGTTGTAACTTTTTGAGGAATTGCCAGGCTGTTTTCCACAGTCCTCACTTTTTAAAGCCAACCTAGAATCAGTTACTGTGAATCATCCTATGAGAGCATGCTTACATATGACTTGACCAAGTATGACTACAGATTTATTATAAGCAGTAATTATCTGGTGGAGAGCATTCAAAACTCTCAAGCCCAAATACAAAAACAGTGTTATTCACATATCTTGGAAATTAGAGCAACATTATATACATCTGTGATTTTGATAATCAGAGAAAGAGACTCACAGTTATAAATGTAGCCAGTAACAACAGCAGCAACAAAAAAATGGTAGTACAACAACCTTAAGTACTTTGCAAAAAGTTTGCTGGCCATAAAATAAGCCATGCTATTATTTGATAAAAATGGATTTTAATACTTCCTATATCAGCTGCATGGGGAAATCAGAAACTTCTGAGTTTTTAGAAATGCCTTAAGGTGTCTAGGTATAAAACACATACAGGGAAGTGCACAAATCACAAGTGTAACTATACATTTTCACAGTGAAACTCACCCCTGTAATTAGCACCCCCCCAGCCCCTTTCACAGTCAAACCTCCCCAAGGGAAGGAGGATATCCTGACTGCTAACACCGACATTCTTAGACACAAGGTATGCATTTTTAATAGGACGTTTCAGGTGTCATTTATTTAGTTGAAAGGATGCCCTAAGACTCAGGCACAAGTCTACATTGCATGATGCAGCGTATTCTAAAAAACAAACAAAACAAACAAACAAGCAAACAAAACTTTTAAGCTTGTATATAAAGGGTATAACCTGAGCAACCAAGAAACTTTTAATGTATCGTCAATTGCAATTTAAATACATTCAGTAGGTTTTTTTTGAATAGGTTTTTTTAAACCCATGAAACAACAAACTTTAAATGCTAAGTTTTAAAAGACTCCTACCTTTTCTTCCAGGATCTGAAGTGCAGTCCAGAAAGCAGTCTATATTATCCCAGAGAATAGTCTATAAAGGAAGTTCTAAAGACTATTAATCGCAGGTTCTTTAATAATTCAAAAGATGTATATGTAAACATATGCGCACTGGAAGTACAGCACATTGTGATTTAAGTAATGACCAAAATAAACAAAGCCTTCACCAGCAGAGCATAAAAACGGATACTCATTTCTCTTGGTTTATTGAGCAGGATATTAAATACCCTCACCTTACCGATAAGACAAGCTTGCTCATACTGGGGCTGACTGCAAATTGACACCGCTCTGGTTCTTACCTGGGGGAAAATCCATTATAATCATCTTATGTATGATACTTTGCAGGCATTACAATTCTTCCTAAGGGAAAGGTACACTGTTAGGGGAAATCATTTTGCAAAGGTAAAAATTTTTCCCCCATAAGGCTCTAAAGATGTCCTATAAATTACTAAAGTAGATTACGATTTTATTAAACCATTTCCTTGGAAGTTTGGGCTTCTATGTTCTACCAGGAGATGCTAATAAAAGTCGTGAGTCAAAGTGAGGAGGACCGGGAGTGTAACCCATGCCATGCGCACCAGGTGTCTGGGTGCTTTCTTTTTGGATGCTGGATACTCCTAGGTGACCTGTCCCTCTCACTCTCCGGGACAGCAGCCGGGGACCGCGCTGAGCCCGCTCCGGGCGTCCCGTCGTGGATGCGGTGCAGCCAAGTCCCGAGCCCCGAGGAGCAGTAACTTCCTGCGGCCTCCTTTCCCCCCAGGTGCCTGGCGGAGTCCTCTTCCCGCTGCGTCGCCCCGCAGCCCCTCCTGCTGGCACAGCCCTCGCCAGGGCGGGGGAGCCTAAAAGTAGAGACTGGCTCCTCAGTAAGGGCCGCCGTGGCCCCGGTCTCACCGCCCCGTGGAGCGGCGAGGGTCCGCGGCGCGCTGCTGGCGCCCTTTGCAGCCCCGGCTCGGCGCCGGGCCACGCTGAGCTCCCGGCGGCTGGGTCCCCCCTCAGCCCTGGGGACTCGACTGAATGGACTGAGAACCCGGGGGCGGGCGCTCTTCCTGGACGCCAGGAAGCGGACAGGGCCCGGCGGCGACCGCGGGCCGGGGCGCACTTGCGCGGCGCGGGGCGCGCGTGGGCGCGGGCGAGCGGCGGGCGGCGGCGGCAGGTGGGTGCGGCCGGGGGCCCTGGCCGTGGCGGCGGCGGCGGCAGCGGCAGCAAGTGGTTGGGCCGTGCGCACTTCCTCCCCTCCCCCGCCCGCCCGCCCGCCCGCGGTGCCCAGTGCGGGGCGCCCTCCTCCGCGCCTCGCTGCGCCGCGCGTCTCCTCCCGCCGCCGCCGGCCGCTGCCTTCCCCGCCGTCCATGTCTCTGCCCGTGGTGCTCCCGGGCTCCTGCTGCCCCGTGGCGGGGCTTTCCGGGGGGCCGCAGGTCGGGGGCCCGGGCGCCTCGGCTGCGGCCGCCCAGGAGCCGCCGCTGCCCCCGCTGCGGCCGCGCTGGCCCCGCGGCGCGCTGCAGCCCCCGGCCCGGCCCCGCTGCGCCGCCCCCGCCGCCGCCGCCCCCGGGGTGCTGGGCGCGCCGCCCGCGCTCTCCGCCCGCCGGGCTGCAGCCGCCGCCGCCTCCGCGGCCCCAGGCTCGGCGCTGCTGCCCGCCCGCCCGCTGCTGTCGCTCGGGCTGCTGCAGCTGATCCTCGGCTGCTGCATGGTGGCGCTCAGCTTCGGGGCGCTGTCGCTGAGCAGCTCCCCGCAGGTGAAGAACTCCTGTCCGTTCTGGGCCGGCTCCTCGGTGAGTGCTGCGAGCGCCCCGCTGGCCTCGGCAGGGCCCCCCACGGGGCCAGGGACCCTGACCGGCACCTCGCCCTCATTCCTTGGCTGGTCCCAGGCCCTTAGGCCCCTAAAAGTTTTCGGAGCGTGGAGAGTGGAGAAATATGCTAGGAGACAGTCGAGTTGAAGGGGGAATTGGGTTGCATCTGGACAGAGTTCTTTGCAGGCGAAAGGATTTTTTTTTGTCCCTGTGAAGCTGGTATTGTAAAACAAACGCATCCAGCTCTTGGCGAGATGGGAGGGATAGGGACGCGCGGCACGAAAAGGGAAGGGAGGTGATTAAAAACTTTTTTGGCTCTTGAGTACTTACGGCGCTGGCCAAGTCAGCTCCAGGAGGAAGGGCCGGGGTTTGGATCAGTTTTGTATCAACAGTGCATGATACAGAGAGGGTGCACACGTTTGTGGGGTGGATGGACCGACAGGTGGACTGGGCCTGTCATTTGTCTTGACTGTGAAGAGTGCCAGGCGTGGGATGGCTTCGCTGTATTTGGAGCAGAGTCCAGGTAATGAGAGGTGTGTGTAAATAACTGCCTGCTGGTACCTCATCATTAAAGGAGCCCCGACCCCATCCCCAGTGGGTTCCTGGGGCCTCGCAGGCTGTCAGGCAGCATTGAGTCTTTAGAAACAGAACCTGTCATTATGGGTGAGCTTGGTAGAGCTCCAGAGACTGCTGGGCAGCCACCCAGAGACGTCAGCCTGCTCCAGAACCCGGTCCTGTTTCTTTGTCCGGCCGGGAAGGCTGACCCTGGAGGCCGCTGCAGTGAGCAAGCACCCATGGGCCCTGAATGGCTACTTACCTGCCTCCTAACGGTTTCCCAACTTCCAAGGCATCCGACCTCTTTAGTTTGCCGGAGGGCAGAGAGACCCAGAAGCAGGGCTCCGTGGAATGACGCAGAAGATGAGTGCATTCAACGATCTTTCTATGAATTAATGAAATCTGAGAGCCTGGCGGTGCCTATGGTTTTTCACTGAGCTTTGCACTGAGTGTATGTCCGGTAGAAAGTGCTTTTGCAGGTCCACATATACCTGGTATTTGAGATGGAATTTTAAGGCCTAGGGAGAATAATTGAACCTATTGTGATTGTTTGGATAACAAGAGGTTCCTCAAGCCTAACCTGGAATCTTATCCTGAAACCAGTGCTAGTTGTGCTTCTTTGGAAATACTTTCACCTTGGATGCTCCTGTTGAGGTACTTTCTGTGCCATGGGGAGTGAAATTCACAGTGAGTGCGTCAGGTAGAGGAAGTCCACCCTGGTGGCCCTGTCCCTGGACAATACCACTGTCCTCTGAGTTCTGGGAAAATCCCCAAAGGACCGGCATACCAGACAGGCTAGGAATGACTGGTAGCTTCATGCAGCCAAATGGGGGCTGCATTTTAGTTTCTGTAAATGCTACAGGCCAGAATCTTGCATGTATTTTTTTACAATTTGCTCTTTGTAAAATCATAATCTGTTGCTTTTCAAAGATAGCTGGTTTAAGGTTATGAAAAACAGTTTTTCTCTTTTAAAATTAAACTCTGAGATCATTTTACTATTGTGAATTATTTCAGAGGTAAATCAATGCACTCAGATCTCAGGTAAATCTGAATTGGATTTGATGAGGTATAATACCAAGGTTGTCAACCAGAAGGTGAAAGCTAATACCCTGGGCTTCCTGGCTGGGCCTGCCCCGTCCTCAGGCCAGTGTTTGGAAGTTTGGAATGGAGAAGCCATATCTGTATGCAACCCTGTGACTGTAGGTTATTCTTAACTTTTCTGTGACCTATTCCAGAGATTGATCTCAGAGTTTGCAAAGTGATGTTGGGTGTGGTGACACAAGGCTATAACCCCATGACTGGGGAGGTTGAGGCAGGAGGATCTCCATGAGTTCAAGGCAGCCTGGACTATGTCTTAGTAAGTTAAGGCCAGCCTGAACTGAATAGCAAGTTTAGGCACCAAGATTCTCTTGATGAACTTAATAGGTGAGCAGCTTTAAAAAACACGTACAGTGGAAAAATTTAGATTTACACCAACACTGTCCAGTGAACTCACACTATCCTTTACCGCAGGTTAACCATGGTTTGGTCTGTACTCCCATCTTGGGCTCTGCTGGTCCTGTATGTTCCAACAGATGCCAGAAGCATAGGTATTCCAGGTCGGGTAGGAATCAGATCCTCCATGCTTCCTGGTTCATTTGTCAGATTATATTCCCTTATTATTTTTTTAATTATTATTATTATTATTTTTTGTGGTACCAGGGATTGAACTCATGACCTCGCACTTGCCAGGCAGGCACTTATGCCACTGAGCTAAATCCCCAGCCCATTCCCTTATTATTTTGAAGTAAGGCTCAGGCATCACATTCTTTTATGTGTAAATGTCTCAATGTATGTATTGTTTAGAAAGGAAAATGTATCCAGCCTAGAGAGTGTAGAAGTGACCTGGACATCTTTAAGAGCCTCCTTCCACTTTTAACATTTCATTGTAAACATTTTTAACATCTTAACAAATGTGGAAAGAAACGTATCCCTACCTTTAGTAGCTGTCAAGGCCTGGTCACTTTGTACTTGATACCATTCCTCCTTCTGACACCCACACTGTATTATGTCAAGGCAAATTCCAGATGGCGTAACTTTAGCTATTAAGTATTTTAGTGTGTATTTCTGAAAGAAGGGGCTTAATAGTACAACTGATCTAGAGATAGCTTAACCATAGCTTTCATGAAAAACAAAATGCCAAAAAGTTGTGACTTGTGGACTGTAGAAATTCAAAAACATCTATATAATTTACATGTTTAAAGAACACCATTAATGTGGTTTTTAGTAAATGTACAGCTGTACAGCCACGATCATAATCAGTTTTGGAGAATTTTCATCACCGTATAAAGTTATGAGCATTCTGCTCCCCCTTCGTCACTCTTTTGTCCAGGAACCACTGATTCACCAGCTTTCTGTTCCTGTAGGTTTGTGTATAAATGGGTTCCTATAATACGTGGTCCTTTATCATTGACTTCTAATATTTTCTCGATTCATCCAGGTTGAGGCATTTATTAGTACTTTATTACCTTTGGTTATAGAGTGATTCCGTTTCATGGTCTTACCATGTATCTTTGTCTCCCCCAACCCCCAGTCCCCTGACCAGCACTGTAAAACTGAGCTGCGTCCCAGCCCTGCTGGGAAATTTTATTGGCACCTGAAACTAAGGCGTTGAGTGAAAAGTGCCAGCTTAAGTCTAAGGTTACTTCAGTCCCACAGAGGAGCACAGTAGAAGAATATCCTCATGTTTCAAGCTTTGAATGACCATTATGTACTTTATATCCTGCTAACTCAGCCACACTGGTAAATCTTTTGGTTTCAGTAAAAATATTAGTCATGTTTGTGATATAAAATTAAGTTCAAGGGGTTAATACATTCATTTGAAAATGCTATTTTGGTAAGCAGCCATAGTTCAAGGACATTTTTCCATCTGTTTCCTTGTAAGAGTTCTCACTTTGAGCTTCAAACTTTTGAGGCTTCTTTCACTTGTCTGAACCCTGCAAGATGTTTTATCTCTTTAAAAGCACGTGTAAAAATTAACAAGTCTTAGAGTCTTTCCCATACCATACGTTCCTATTTTCAGCAAATGAAAGGAGCATTTTTAATGTACTTTTTTGATTTTTGAGAATTCTGTACTTATCTGTTTTCTTGCTGGTGTCTTTGATTAACGACTCAAGATAGTATTATTCCCAGACACTCGTGATGCTAAGAGAACTTGAGACAGCCGGAAGCTGATGAGTGGCCTAGGCAGGGTCTCAGTGCCTTGAGTTCGGGCCGTGTTGACCTGGATCTTAACTATGGAGAGTGTCATTTGTTTCATAGGAATTGGATTCCTCAGATCATGGGAGAACTTGCTTACCACACTGAGCTGAGTTTAAAGGGTAGAGAGAGAGTTGTATGGGTCTGTCTTTCCTACTTCAGAAAGACAAAATTTCTGATTTTGTTAGCAGGTATGGGAGAATATTCTGGCAAGTGGCAGAGAATTGGTTATTGCTTTTTGTTCTTCTCGGGGTATCCTTTATCACCTGCATAGAGTTTTTTTCTCTGCTCTAAATCAGTAGTTTGGATTCTGATCCCTACTCTCCTGGGTTCATGATTACTTGGTAAGATTCTGTTTTCTTATAAAGAGACAGACATTCATGAACCTTAAAGTAAACTTAAAAAAAAATTTTTGTTTTTTGCAAGGGACAAACATAAACAAGAATGGATGACCTAATAGCAAAACTAAGGGGAAATTCTGAAGTCTTTACCAGTTAAACAGTAGTAAATATATGTTTTTTTTTTCTATCATCTTCATCAACTACATCAGAAGTATAACTTTTGGGTAATGAATTTATCATCTTTTTTTCTTCAGTCCTATATTTTATATGACAGCAGAGTCACATATGTAAGTTCTGTGCCATTGGGCTGCTTGGCCTCAGTTGTTTTTTATCTGTAGAATGAATGGGGTGACTCACTTCAGGGGTGCTTTGGGGAAGGTGTGTGTGGAGAACTTACAGGGAGAGAGAGCTTTGCTAAGGAACACCAGCACCAGGCCTGGCATGTACTAAAACCTTTCAGTGTTTTCTAAACACTGAGGCAATGTGAAAGCAAAGTTAAATGAGTAGGCCATTTATTTGTTTGCAGGGCATTGTGGTAGCTGTCATGTATACATTAAAAATAGCCACTTGCCCATTTGCTTAGTTTTTTAAGTGACTCACACTAGACAGAAAGGGAAGAGTCTCTTTGACATACTTTTTGCAATTGCCAGTGTAAAAATTGTTGGGCAGGATAGATTGTTGAAAGATTCAATGATTTCTTTGGTGCTTATTTACAAGGTAAATGTGGGACATTTTTACAATGTAATTTTAAAAAAAAGTCTCTTTGTACATGTGTAGTAGCTTTTGACAAATGATGAAGAATGTTTTTGCCCTGGGGCTTGTTAGTGGATTAGCAAAGGAAAATAGGGCAGCAGAATTATAAGCTTTTGTTTTTTGTGACTTGATTTTAAGCTGTAAAATTAAGGCACAGAGACCATGCGTGGGGGGTAACACTGCCTCTTGCCTGGAGCATCTCAAAAGCCACCTTGGAATTATCAGAAAAAAGGTATCTACTTTTTCCATAAGCTACAAAGTGTGGTTACAAGTATGTGAAATAAACATTTCAATAAATCCATTACAATAATGCAGAGATAGTTTGGGGTTGGAAATTAGGTTCGTCTGTTGACTCATGGCAAGTTGCGTCTTGTGCTGGGTGGGATGAATGCTGAAGGAGTTGCTTTTGGCTGCTGTGGACTCTTGCAGGACGCACAGGGCATGAAAAAGTGCGTAGGTTTCTGTTTTCATTTTGAAGCAAGCTCATCTCCTATTCCTGGTCTCCATCCACTCATTCACCGGCTCTCGCCTTTGCTGATGATGGGCCTTCTGGGAGCTGGTGGTGACCCTTTGCGTGAGGACTCTCAGGTCTGAGCCCTCCTGAGATAAAGAAGCAGTGGTCGTGTTGTGGCATAATGTTAGCCAGGAAAGGCCGCTGTGAAGAGAGCTTCTGGAGTTCCTTCTGATGGACCTCTAGCCACTGCTGCCACTGGAGAGGAAGAGGTACTGAGGACTCTGCTTTTTCTTTTTGCTCTTCCCCTATCTCGCTCCTCGCCCATGACTCCATTTCTTCTTTAAAACTTCTGTAAAGTGTGAGCTTCCATCCCTTAAGTCTTGAGCTCTTCTTTCAAACCTGCAGCACTTCTGTTCCCACCACCGTTCCAGAGGCTTCTCATCGTCCAGCCCTTGTTCCAGTGTTTGCCCATCCCCATGTGCCCTTACCTGCTCACAGGGCTCGCCCAGTGCCTTAGGGACGCATTGAGCTTGAGAGAGGGAGGGGCAGCCTGTGTGTGGTGCCTCTTGCAGGCTTCAGAGTGGAGAAGGATGTGGTTTCTTACAGGATCTCACACCAATCCCGATGGGATTTAGCTCCAGTGTGTGCTGAGTCTGTGAGCACTTTAAGTGGAAGTGATATCTGAATTGTTTGCCTTCCAATCTGTGAACTTGTATGTCTTGACTCCTTTGGGCCTTTGTTTAATATTGCTCTATAAGATTGGTACCGTCGAGGACATAAATTGTCCTTTATATATTTTGAGATCACTGATAGTTCTTATCTAGCATTCATGTTTTCTTTCTTTCTTTCTTTCTTTCTTTCTTTCTTTCTTTCTTTCTTTCTTTCTTTCTTTCTTTCTTTCTTTCTTTCTTTCGTACTGAGGATTGAACTTAGGGCCTTTGCACTAAGCCACATCCCCAGCCCTTTGTGTGGTTTTAGATGGTGAGACATGGTCTTACTAAGCCACTGAACTGCTCCATCTGATGGGCTCTAATTTGTGATCTTCCTGCCTCCGCCTCCCACAGTGCTGGGATTAGTTATACATCACCATGGCCAGCACTTTTATGTACATATTTTAAAATGTCATTTTCAAAAGGAAAAAAATAAAGATAACATAGGTTTTTTTTTTTTTTGTACAGGGATCAAACTCATGACCTTGTGCTTGCCAGGCAGGTACTTATACCACTGAACTAAATCCCCTGGTTTCTTACAGGATCTCACACCAATCCCGATGGGATTTAGCTCCAGTGTGTGCCGAGTCTGTGAGCACTTTAAGTGGAAGTGATAACATAGTTCTTTTGTCTCAGAAACCCTTCATTTGAAATGATAGTATACTTGTTGCAATCATTTAAAATAAAAAAATAGGAAACAACTCTAGGTTTATCTAACAGAAGCAACATTCTTGTTTTTAAAGATAAAACAAAACACTGGAAATAGAATGAGTCCCTATGAGTATGGAATGATTGAATATATTACGTCCACCCAGGCAGTGGGATATTATGTAGTCCTTATACTGAAATGAGTTACAGCTATTCCAGTGCACTTTAAGGGATTCTAGGAAGTACTTATTGAGAAAAAGAAGAGGCAAGGAAAATATATCTTCTATGATCCTTTTTCTTTCTTTTTTTTTTTTTTGAAAACACACTTCTGTATATAAGTTGTGTGACTCTGGAGGAAGTAGAACATTGTCGCTGAGGGCAGAGTGGAAAGCATAGCTTGGGTGCATCACTATTCTGTGAGCTTTTAATGGATTGAGCTGAACACTTTACCTTAATAATATTGTTCTAATGGAAAAAAAATTATGTTCCAAAAAGCTGAATCACAGAGGTTGGTGTTCAGGGAGACCAGGGACATAAGTAACAGACATCAGGGGATAATTCAAAACATAGTTATATTTTGTCATTATTGTTATTATTATTTACTGGAATGAGCAGTCTGTGTTTTCCTTAAAAGCATGCCAATTTTATGTCATGTTTTCCAAACACAGCTTGGAGTTCTAGTAGGCAGCAGAGTGGGCAGGCTGGAAGTGCACACAAGTGGACACACAGAGGCATATACACATGTGTATACTCGTTGGCACACTGGATCCTGGGGTTTTTGAAGATGTACTGTCAACCAAGGGAGTGAAAGACACTGGTTTCCATCACTTCCGCCATTTCTCAGGAAACCAAAGTGAGGGCCCGAAAACAGAAATGACTTGGTGGAAGGAGGGTCCTGACCCTTGAAAGCTGAGTGAGAGCCTGCAGCGCCAGGTGTCATGGATTCCAGTGTGTAAAGTAGACACAGCCCAGACACCCAGGGTGAGCCATACACACCCAGAGTGTCTCCAGGAAGAAGCTGGCAAGGAGGAGGCAGTGTCCTAGTGGAATTAAGGGACTGTCAGGATAGAGTGCCTGGTAAGCAGATCATTAGTAGATGTATAAACCCAGAGGGGATACAAAGAAACTGTCCCTACCTGCCTGTATCTGCTTTTTGGTCCTTGGCAGGAGGGGGCAGACTTGTCCTCTGTTGGTTTGGTGTTGTGGAGTGAGTGATACAGTCTCAGTGAGCACACAGGGTATTACAAGTTGGCCTGTGTGCTTTGAATTTGAAGTGATTCTGTAAAATCCATACTGACTTAGAGTTCATAAACAGTAATTGTAAATTGGGGGGATTTTGGCAAGTAAAATGTACACATGAAGGAAAATCTTTGTAACTACATTGAGTGCATGCACCTTATCACACAAAGGTAAATACTACCCAAAGGTGAATGTTCCCAGGTGGCATGAGGATCTCTCCCGAGTGAACAATTACTTTGATTATTTTTCCCAGTGGCTTCGTGAATTGTGTTACCCAGAAGGCTGCCTTTGGTTTCCATTTTATGTTTTGGCAACATGCTGGTTCTTCTTTACTGAAGTTTAACTTGTTGTTTATTCCAGTGTCATTTTGCAGCATGTCTTTGTAGTTACCCCCAATTTGCAGGATAAATGTTTAAGAACCTTCATCAGTTGTCGACCATGTGACAGACACTGTTTATAGCTTAGGGTTTCAGAGCCAAGAAAAGAGTTTATCGTAGACAGTGTAGAGATGCACCCCTCTAATTATTGCAGTAGAGAAATTAAAAAAAAAAAAGTTACATACAGAGGGCTGCCCAGGGTGTGGAATGGTAGGAACAGGGACGACTTCCCAGGTGACTATTATTTGGGGCCCTGCAGGGTGAATGTGAGGGTCGTTGGGAGGAGAGGGCACTGTGACAGAGAGGAAGAGACACACAGCCCGGGAGTGTCTAGAGCCTGGCAGGACGGCGGAAGGACCTGTGTGCTTGGAATGAAGGTGTGTGGTAGGTGAGAGTAGTGCCTGAGAACCAGGCCTGGGACATGGATGAGCAAAGGCTCCCAAGGGTCTTGTCTACCATTTGAGTGAGTTTTCCTGTCTCACAGAGGCGTCCCCCTAATGGAGGGAGAGGTAGAGGTAGACGTGCGTCTCACTGGGCAACTCTGAGCTGGATGAATGAGTACTACTGGAAGCAGGGAACTTGATCAGAAATTGCTTTTCTGACCAGGAGAGGCTGATTGCTGTTGCTACATTCTAAATTGATATTATAAAATACACAAGTTGATAAAAAAAACTTCGTGGGGTTAAAAGTAAAAGATAGTCCAAAGTGGTCTAGCATGGTTTACCAGCAGCGTTATTAAATTCCTGATTTCAGTATTTTAAACATTCCTACTATTGAGACTGAGAACTAGTGTTTTGGAAGGGTCTGTTTTTCTAAACTGATGATACTTTTTTATCCTTACAGGTGATACTCTCTGGAATCATAGGATTAACAACTTGGAAAAGGCCCATGATACTGCTGGTACGTGCTGATGTTACAACTTGTTACTCAGATGTGCTACAATGTGAAGTCTTTTTTCAAATAACCATTGAAGAAATATTTCAGCTTTCTTGTTCATTAAAACACTGTGCAATAGAAGTCAGATTTTTTAAAACAATAAAATATGATAGTTTTGTTGATTTTCTGATTCACTTTAGGCTTTTGACACAGGGCTATCCTTGTGTTTCTAGTTCAAGAATTCGATTCACTCTAACAATAGGATTTAAAAAATGTTGTTTACTATATAGTTTTGAAAAGACTCCAAAGTGGAAGGAGCAATATAAGTGAACTCTCTGTACCCATTAGCGGTTTCAGACATTCTTAACTTCCAGTCTCTCTGGTCTTGCTAACCCATTTCCTCCACCTCCACGTCCTCTTTTCTCCTTTATTCTTTGGAAGAAAATCTCACATATTAATCACAATATGTGACTTTTTATTCTAGGAATGTTTTAGTTGGACAACCTCAGAATTTTGTTTAGATTTGCTATATTGTCTGTCATATAAATATATTTTTCAAATAATATAAAAATATGCAAGTCACTTTATCCTTTGCTTTTATTGAGGTAAATTCATATCACAAAATGAACCTTTTTAAAATGTGCAGTGCAGTGGCATTGAGTACATTTCCAATTGTTCTCCAATTTTTCACAATCTACTGTAAAAAATAGAAAATTGCCAATGGAATTTATTCAACTTTTTAGGAAATTCATTTTGGATTGAAGAATACTTAATTTTTTTCTGTGTAAAATAGCTTTGTATTTTTCTGTCATTCATTGTGAAATGAAGTTATGTTATTTCCTAAAGTCATTTTGTGTGTGTGTTCATCTTAAACAAACCACAATTTCAGTAATAAAAAACCAAACCAAACCAAACAAAAAACCAAATACAAAGAGAAGAATCATCTTGCAGATTTTTTAAAATATCTAAATTGTGGATCACAATAGTCAATTGTTGATGATCTTGAAAGATTTAACTAAAATGCTATTTAGCTCCACAAGGTGATGTAAATAGCATTTTACAACTCCATCAATTGTTGCATTTAGTGAGATTCATTTAAATAAGTTATCAGTGTAGCATTTGAGCACAGTAGAGTGCAGGGTAGGAGAAAATGAGGATTTGGGTAAGCTTTATGGTCTATTTTATGCTTACAAAACAGGATTGTTTTGCTGTAAATGTCTAGGATTATACTTTCTGCAGAAATATTTTGGATCATGTTTAATGTTTGGTTGTAGGAATTACCTTCCTATTGGATCAGTATTAAAATGCTGGAATATTTAAATTAGGTTAAAATAAGAAAATCTCTAGTGATATTTATACTCTGTAGATTCCTACTGATGAAAAGAATATGTGTTGTGGTAGATTTTTAAGACATTTATTTCTCTAACATTATTTTCTTTTTGGAAAATACCTTATACATTTATTATGTGGACTTAAGCAAGTTTAAGTGAAAATGACCCTAAGAAGAAGCATCTTTTAAAATTTCCTTTGAATTTTTGTTGAAGAGACGAAGTGCTTTGCCACAGAATTGTAGCCAGTGTGTACAGACTGTCTTACATTTTGATTTTTTTACTTAGATTAGTCAATATCAGCTAATATTTGTTTCCATGTAGGAGTATGAGTGCTTAGCATTTAAAATTTCTAAACAATTTTCCATTATATTTCTGTATCTTCATCAATTTATATCATGTTGTTGGGTCTTTGAGCTTTTATATTTTTGGCTACTGTGACCTGTGTACTGAGAAAGTTATACAGAGATTGTTTTAAAATGTTGGTGACAATTTGTAAAGAAGATAAATTAAGTTTTCGGAGCTCTGCTGGAAGAATTTCCTGAGTCTATCAATAGATCATTTGAGCCTTTTTCAATATCATACATCAGAAATGCTCAATTCGCATGAATCTTTGAAACATCATATTCTTTGAAAATAGAAGGGAAATTATCCTTACATAAGGGAAAGGGAAAGCGGGGAGAGGGAAGGATAAAGGAGGTTAGATTTGTTAACCTCCTTATGTTGTATGTATGTACGAAAGTAAAAAAAAATTAATATGGCAAATAAAAATAGTACACCATCATAACCTGTGCCAGATGCTTTTGTTATGTTAAAAAATGAAAAGAATGTGTGCTGAAATGAAAGAAGCTGGAAGTCCCAGTCTGATAGTCCTAGGTCGTCCCTCTAGGACTGTGGAAATCTGTGCAAGCCACTTACCTTTGTGAACCTAGTTTTCTGCATAAAGGGGACAGTTTCGTGATGCCAGGGATGGCTCTAAGGCAAGCTCCCTTTGGTGATGTTTCTCCTCGCTTGTCTCCTTCTCTCCTGTGACCCCTCTCCTTTGGCTTCCTGAGGCTAGAGGGTGTAGCAGTGGCTGATAGTTGATGGGAGACCATGTTCCATTGGAGAAGCTGGATGGGCCTGATGGGTCTTTCAGACCTGGGCTTGGCTAGCCAGAGTCCGGGCCCTTTCTTCCCCTGTATTGTGTGCCTGTGCGCTAGGATACCCATGTAGTATGCATAAGATGCTTCCGGTTAAGACTCCTCCTCCAGCTGTTTTTGGGACTGGCTCCTCCTTTTCTGGTTCTCAGCAGTACACCCCAGGAGACACCAACGCTAATCACAGTGGCCGCTGGTTCAGGGACCTGAACTTCCTAGCCCAGCCCTGAATTTATTGGCTTCAGCATCTTTGTGCCTATGTATGTGTTGTCCATCTTTACAGAATTCATTCATTCTGTGAGGACAGAGGTCTTGGCTTTCTCACACTCTGTCTCTAGGGCCAGAAGGCTTGATACATATTTGTTACTGACCGTGAAATTAATTTGAAAGCTAATAAGAAATTTAGGTCCTGGGTGAACCCTCACAGCTTCTCTTTTAGTTTTGTGTTCAGTTTTTTTTTTAACTTAATTTTCTTTGTATTTATGTTTGTTGACTTCAGAGTTCTTAGGGAGAAATTTGGTGGTGGAGTTGGAGGGGCCAGGTGGGTTACTGTCCGGGTCCCTGAGAGGTACCCTGTCCCCAGTGTGAGGTGTTGCGGACACATCAATCTGAAACACCTGCACATTCCATTTGGGAGAATGTGTCTCTCTGCTCCTTCTTTAGTGATTGTTACTATTATGACATTAGGAGTTTTACTGGTTTGAACAAAGGAGGGTCAGTTTGACCTGGTTCCTTCAAACTCAAATTTTCACAGAAATTCAAAGTTGGAAGCTGCAGTCCCTGAATTCTCTTCCTTAATGCTGATGCTTCTCTGCTTAGAGCAAAAGGAATTCTATTGGAAATGGTTTATAAGCACTCAGAGTTATGATTAGGATTAAGCTAGAGCACATGTGCATGTATGTATGTGTGCATTATTTTAGTTTGTGGTTTTTCCATAAAGAGGAACATTTTTCCATTTTGAAGAATGTTCTTATTTTGTCTCGGCACCATTCCCTTTTCGATCTAATGCAATGTTTTGTGAGTATTTAGAAATCAAACATTAGGTGCTGGAAATGGCCCTGGTGATTTTCTTTGCATCTTAGAATGGAATTGTCTTTCTGAGATGTTTTTCTTTGATGGTACATTTAGAAGGAATCAGCACTGTGAAAGTCCACACAGTTCTCTGTAATTTTAGCTGTTGTTATTTACTTTTCTTGTTTAGAACACAGTAGATGAATACAACCTTTAAACTGCTCAAACGTTTAAAGAACAGCTATGTTCTTTAGCATTAAGAGTGAAGGAACTGGGTGTGATGGTGCACGCCTGTGATCCCAACAGTTGGGAAACTGAGGCAGAGGGATCACAAATACAAGCCCAGCCTGGGTAACTTAGCAACTTGGGGAGACCCTGTCTCAAAATAAAAAAATAAGAAACTCAGGATGTAGTTCACTGTGAAGGCTGTGGGTTCAGATTCTCAGTACTAAAAAAATAAAGTGAAGGTTCTTTCCCTTGATGTATCTTGAGTCATTTGTGGTTTTTTCTCACCTGTGGGTGAGACCAACAGCAGACCAAGACCATTCCAGACCAAGGAGAGAAGAGGGTAAATGCATTGGGTATTTAAAAAATATCCTTCATTTCTAACTTCAGGTTGAAAGTACTTACATTAAGACCTCACTACACAAAGAAATTAAAATTGGATTAAGGTATGTACCACCCCCGCATAAGTTCAATTAAGCTAGGGTGGCAACTTCTCCACAAAGCTATTTGGAGATTCACATGTTCTCATTTTAACTGTACCATGGAGAGAGAGTTGTGGGAACATCGAGAGACTTTCAAAGAGACTAAGGAATGGCCCTCACTAGTGAGTCAGAAATAGTTATGGTTTATTTATGGCACAAAGTAGACAATGGTACTTTCTTTCCTGATGGTACAAAGCACTGGAGGGCTAAGATATCCCATTGTAGTTTAGGGATCTGTGCATTTGCAAAATGAACTCAGAAGCTCTTTGACCTTGTACACTGTAGTTCTTTCAAGTACCATGGCTGTCAACAATTTGGATGAGCCCTTATTTCATAGTTCATGAAATTTGCATTTTAATGCTTATATATCACCACATATTATTAAGTGACCTTGGGGAAATGTCTGGATTTTGATGTTTGTAAAATGAGTAGCTTAGATCAGAATGTTATTTTAAGAGTCCTTCCAGCTCTCCTATTACAGATTTCCAAACTCTTCTTTAGTTGCCCTAATAGTATTTTAATTTTAGATGGGCATTTCAGCAGGCCATTATAAGCTCCGTGCTTATAAACTGAAATCCTATGATTATTTCACTCTATTTTTATGGCCTAAAAATGGTTGGCTGTCATTGCTCTTCAGAATGATTAGCACTACAGTACATTCTTGCTTGTGTGCAACGCTTAAGAATTTACTAGGTTCTTTTCTGTCCCATTCTTGTGGCATTATTCCTGTGTTAGAGGTGAGAGAGCAGTTGCTCCAGAATTAACTGGTCTGCCTGGTGTACAGTCAGGTATGCGTTATTAGAAGGAACCGAGGGTGTTGAGCCTACTCCAGTGCTTCTTTCTTTGTGCTGGACGCTGCCTCCTTTGTTAGCACATTGGTTTGGACTTTAGAGGGTCTAACAGGGGCTTTCTTTGGGTGTAAAATACAAGTTAAGTAAGTTGTTTTTCTACTCATGATTGCTTATTTCTTTTTCAAGTTTCAAACTAACAGAAGTTAGGGGAATTTTCTCTTTCATGCAAAAGAACCAGAGACAGAAATAACCAAGGCAATGCAAGGTCCAGTTTTGCTTTTCGATCTGTGGCACTTTCAATGAATGACTGGCCCTGGAATTGATCTAATCAGCTCCCCTATTTTCCCAGTGAGAAAATAACTTATGCCCCAGAATTGTAAGGAGAAACAAAAGATAAATGCTGTTGAAACTATAAAATGTAAAGTAGGCTATGCAAGCACTTGATGAATTTAT
This sequence comes from Hydrochoerus hydrochaeris, assembly GCA_004027455.1. NCBI lineage: Eukaryota > Metazoa > Chordata > Mammalia > Rodentia > Hydrochaeridae > Hydrochoerus > Hydrochoerus hydrochaeris. The sequence goes on along the minus strand of PVLA01001780.1, from coordinate 20,431 downwards.
TCTTTATCATTCATTGAGAAAATCTCTTAACAGACCTAGTGTCTTGCTTGCTAAGTCATCTATTGTTTGGCATTGAGAGGGCACTCTGTGCTGGCTTTAGGCTTAGCATAACCTACTGCACAGCAACAGAGCTTTGGTTTCTGTCTTCTGAGTGCCTCCCAAAACTGTGCATGGGGGAGGAACCTGAGAATGGAAAGATCCCTAACCCTAGCCCTAACCCTCTGGGCAGCATCCAGACCATGGTGAGCAGTTTTTGAATGTGACTAGAGAATTGCATACATTGGTTGATCTGGGGCAAGAAGGTGAAGCATTTTGGGGGGCATTTTCAAATAGGTACATTGTCATATGAAAAGTTAAAAACCTTATGTATGGTTCCAATTTTGCAGATTTTATTTTTCTTCTTAAAAAACAAAACCAAACCTGTGGAATCAGTGTAACCATTTGCAATGACATGACAAATCTCTGGAACAGTATTCAAAAAGCTTTGCAGTGGACATCTCTGTTGAATGAAGTGAGAATGGGAGGGAAACTTGACTTTCTGATTTGTGTTTAGAGCAAACAGTGTGCTGTGTGGAAAGGACCCTTTTAGCCTAGTTATGCTTTGTTTGGTGTTTGCTCGGAAGCTGGTATCTACAGTATCTGAACTCTCTTTGGAGTCAGTGTCTCTGACTTGGGTTAGTCTTGGAGGGAGTGAAGGCTTTGCTTTGAGTCAGGAGGTTCTGAGGCTGTGTGCTTGCAAAGCTGGGTGCCAGCAGCCAGGGGTGAGCTGTGAGCTTCACCCACAGAAGCCCTGTCCAGGCCCTGAAGCTGGGACTGTCAATGCACAGTAGCCCCGGAGCTTAGACTTTGCTAGATGAAGGACGCACCAATGCTGGCGACAGGGAACCTGGTTTTCCTGTGGTGTAACCTTGGTAGAGGTGCCAGCTTGCACAAAGCTTCCCCGGCTCCTTTGAGAGTCTTGAGCCTGGCTCTTTTGTGTTCTGTGTGCTACCTGATAGCTTTGTAAGAAATCTCTCTCCTTAGCTGTGTGGTAGTAGAGCATGTGCCTAGCATATGCAAACCCTGGGTTAAGCATGCACACACACACACACACACACACACACACACACACACACACACACACAATCAGTTCTGCTTAAGTAACTGAGTTTGTCATCAAGAACTCTTTTATTTTAGGACTGTGATTTCCCCCGATTAATATTACTATAAAAGTATCACGAAATACTCTTTAAGGCTAAAAAAGATTCCTTTTAAAATACTTGAACATTTAAAACTGAGTTTAACAAATTTTTTAAGGAAAATGAGATAGTAGCCATTGTTCATTTCCTGTTATTTGGTTTTGAAGTCCTGTAATGCTTTCATTCTCTTGAATGGTTTTATACTATTTTGTTATGTTTGATATTATTGTGTGTGAAGCTATGCTCAACTATTTCAAAGAAAAGAGACATTACGGTAGCTACTGTTGCTAACCGATTGTCTTGTTGTGAAGTGCTATGTTGCTTGCATTGTTCTGTTCTGATTTACTTTGTTCTGTTCTCTTGTTTTATTCTCTTTAAAAAAATTAAAAAAAAAATAAAGCTCAGCTTAAGAATAAGAAACCCACTGGTTGCACAAATGCCGTGGTTTATGATGAGGGCGTTTCAGGACTCCGGCGTTGGTGGAATGGGGTTTTATGAGTTAGGTGTATCAGTGGGGTTACCAAAGAGTTACCTTTTAAAACTCTTCCGTGTTCAAGTGTAGGAGTAAATGTAGAGTTCTAATTTCTATATTTAATAAGACTAGAAAAAAGCAGATGAGTGCTTCTTCTGTTAAAAAGGATTTCCTTTTTTGAAAAGGTACTTAGTAATTTATAAAATGTCATTGTGACATATTTAAAATATAGATAAAAGGTGCACCATAGACACACATGCATGTGTGCCTATGTGCCTAGGAGCAGAGTGCAGAGAGGTGAAGTGTACCCCAAGTCACACAAATAAATAGGGGTCTTGTGACAGATTGCGTATGACTCAAATCTATACTTTTCCCCACAAGCAATGTGCAGACCATCTACTGGTACATGTTGTCCATTTAAAAGTTATTCTTTTCTCTCAAGAGCTGTACTGTTGTGCCTCTAGTTTCCATCCCAAGTACTGCCAAAAAGAAAAAATGAAGACTGTACCAGTTAATGTGATTAGCATTGTCAGCATCTTAACATTTATATTTTACTATTTTGCTGTTAAACTATATGCCATTGAAACTTTGTCTATGAATACTTTCTCAAATAATAAAACCAATAGCAGCGTTTAAAGCCTGTCATGTGAATAATACTATATTTGGGTGTTAGAATTGAGTTCTTTATTTCACATTCACCTGAGTCCCCGATATGATACCTACAGTTGCTCCCACATTCCACAAAATGACTTTGTCACTTGAAGAACCTGATGTGGTCCCTTGGCATTTGGACTAGTGTCACGCATTTGCATGCATGTAGGGAATGGAGGGGCCAGGTATAGCACCCTGTGGCCTCAGAGGTAAAGACTGCAGTTAGAAAGTAACTATATTTATAGACCAAACCCAACACGCACCCTTGAGCTGGCCAGAGGGCTTCACAAGAGAAAGCAGGTCTGGGGCAAGCAGACATTGTTCCCAGGAGATCCCTGGAGAGAAGGGAGACTGGAAAAGAAGGATGCTGGGGCCACACTTGCTGGATACCCAATTCAGACGCTGCCACTCAGCAGTAGGTGTCTCAGAGGAGCCTTCAGAAGCTTCCTGGAAGCTTCTACACACTTGCCAGGCTCTGACATTAGTAGTCACATGATTAATAGACATCGGCAGTCATGGTCGCGGTCTTGCCCTTACTCCCTCTCATCCAAATGACAGCTGTGGTGAGCAAGTCGCAGGAAGAGAGGCAGATACAAAACATAGGGAGAGAAAGAAGGCAGCCACCTCCTTGGCCTTCCCATCGCGGGCATGATGATGTGAAGGGGAGAGCCTGGGATTCTAAAGAGCTTCCAGCTGAGACATAGAACTGGACATTTTAATTACCAGTTTTTAATTATGACTTGAAGCGGTTGGAGGAATTTTGTTATTATTGTTATTTTACATTAACCAGAGAAGTCAAGAGACTGCTCTCAAATCTCATCTTAAAGGATCATGAATAGTCAGGCTCATGAAGTGGCCTTGAATGACAAACTGAAGGGCTAAAATAGTTTCTGGTGGGTGTCTCCATGAGTTCCACTTGTTCAAGAGGTCAGCTACGAGTTTTTCATTGTCCCACTAGGAAGATGAATTGATTCTCAAGAGAAAGAAACGTAACCCCCAAAGAAACCCTGAATCCATTAGAAGTTACCCCTCATTTCCCTACTGCATACACAGCCTGAGGAAGTCACTAATGTGCTTTTTGTCTCTGCGGACTTAGCGATTCTTGATATTTCAGCTCTGCTGTAAGTGGAACCTCACAATGTGTAATGCATTGTGACTGACTACTTCATTTGGATGTTTAGGGGTTATTCATGTCATTGCATCTGTCATTACTTCCTCTGTTGTATTGCTGAATAATATTCTATTGTGTGGATATACCACATTTTATTTATATGTTCATAAGTTGATGGACATTTCGATTTTTTGCTATTATGAATAGCTGTGAACATTAGTGTGCAGGTTTTTGGTGGACATATTTTCATTTTTCTTAAACTCAGGCCTAAGAATGGAACTGCTGAATTGTATGGTAACTATCTGAGTTACTTTTCTCAGTATTGAGACAAAATGCCCAACACTCACAGTAAAGGAAGAAAGGTTTATTGAGCACACAGTTTGTGGAGGTTTTAGTTCATAATCGGCTGGCTCCATGGCAGAGGAGCAACCATTCATGGTGGCAGAATACAGCAAAAACATCAGGCAAGGAGAGAGACAAGGCTCTTTCCATCCCTTATATTGTATGTAATCTACTGGGATCAGGGTGGTGCTGATCCAGTCAGTGTACTGATCCAGTAATCACGTGACCCATCCTTAATCCCAGTATCCTTATCCCAGCATTGCACTGCCCATCAATCACACACACTCTAGATTCAGCTACTTCCGAAAAAGTCTTATGACCATGTGAGGGTTTGGGGGGACATCTAGACACAAACCATAACGTTAATTCTGTGTTTAATATTTCAGAAATTGCTAAATTATTTCCAAAGTGATGGTGTCATTTTAACTTTTCTATTGCCACTGTATGAAAGTTCTAATTTCTCCACATTTTTGCCAATGGTTATTGCCTGTCTTTTCATTATAGCTCTTCTCTTGGTGTGAAGTGTTATATCATCATGGTTTTGATTTGATGTAGAGCATCTTTGGATGTGTTTGTTGGTTTTTTATATATTTTATTGGAGAAATGTCTATTTGGATTTCCTGCCCATTTTAAAATTGTCTTTTATTTCAGATTCTTTATCAGATACATGATTTGTAAATAATTTCTATGGTTTTGTGGGTTGTTTTTTTACTTTCTTGATGGCACCCTTTCAGGTACAAAACTTCTAAATTTTAATGAAGTTCAATTTATCCATTTTTAATTTTGTTGCTTGTACTGTTGTATCTTTAAAGGTTTAGCCTAAAGAAAGGTCATATTGATGTTTGCTCCTCTTTTCCCCTAAGTTTTATAGTTTATTGTTCTTATTCTTAGGTTTGTGATCTACTTTTGAGTTAATTGTTATATATACAGTGTGAGGGGAAGGCTAAATTTATTCTTTTACATGTGGATATTTAGCTTTTCCAGCACCATATGTTGAAACTTCTTTTTTCCCCATGGAGTTCGTTATCTTGACACCTTTATTTAAAGTTTTTTGACTTTGAAATTGAGCTTTATATATCTAGTTTCTTGATTATACTCTTTCTGTGTGTTGTTATACTTTTCTCTTTACATTTTTTTTTTCTGAGATCATTAACTTCCTGTTCTTAACTGCTTTCTAGGCCTGCTGCACAGATGGCATTGGAATATTTCTTTTCTTTGTATTCTTGTCTTAGATCTATTGATTCTTAGATCCTATGGATTATTTTTCTATAATATTTTGAAGATGCTAAAGGAAGGGAATCTTTCAGTATTGGAATATCTTAATGAATCTTTGTGTTTGACTTCCTCCTTGAGCGATGACTTGACTGGATATGGAATTCTGGATTCAAAAATAATTTTCTTTCTATAATTTGAAGTCATTGCTTGATCCTTTTTCTCATGGATGAGAAGCTTCGTACTGATCTGATTTTCACTTCTTAGCAGATGACCCCTTTTGTTTCATATGGAAATTTTAGGTTTTTTTTTTAAAACCTTGATACTGACAGTTGATTTTCAAAAACAAAAATCATGAGTCTCAGTCAAGTATACAATGAGCATGTGTCTTATTGAGGAAACACTAATTCAAAGACCACTTGAAAACCTGAATATTCATGGACAGTATTAGGAGACGAACACTGAGAGAGACATAAAACTAGTTAATTAAAAAAAAAGGCCCTATATTGTAACTTTTGAAGTTTTCTGTTCCATTGGACAAAATTTATTTTTATTTCCACTGAAACAAAATCTACAATGTGAACTTGTCTTTACAGAATTATAAAATACATGGGCGTGGTGGTGCATGCCTGTAATCCCAGTACTCAGTAGACAGAGACAGGAGGACTGCTGCATATTCCAGGCCAGCCTGAACTACATAGAAGAATCCTGTCTTAAAAACAAATAAATAAACAAACAAACAAACAAAAACAGTAAAGTAACCAATTAGATGAATAAATAAATAGAACAGCCAATAATCTCTTTTGCTTAGTTTCAAGTTTCAGATAGTTTTCCTAGTGATCTTCTGAAGTTGCATGACCATACATTTATTTTTTCCTTTATCTTTTTAAATATTCAGTAAGGTTGTGTCATCCCCCACTCCATGCTGGAAATTGAACCCAGGGCCTTTGCACTGGGCTACTTCCCCAGCCATTTTTAAATTTTGAGATGAGATCTCACCAAGTCACTGAATTGCCCTGACTGAGCTACAACTTAGGATCTTTGTGCCTCAGCCTCCCAAAGTGCTGGGGTTATAGGCATGCATCACATGGCTTTAGGAGACTTTTAAAATTTGAAAATATGTCTTTCTTTTATGCTGAGAATTTTCCTCACCATTTCCTTATTTCCTTCCCTCCGTTTGCTCTATTCTTTCTTTCTAAAATGTCTAGCCAGATGTTGGATGTCTTAAATTGAACTTCTGTATTTCTTATTCTCAAAGTTTCACATTTAAAAAAAATTTCCTTGTCTTTTTAGTTTTGTTCTAGATATTTTCTTAATTTTTGCTTTGGCCATTTTATTGTAGTATTCATTTTAACAATTTTATATATTGATTATCAGGAACTTTTTTTTTAGTTCTAGTTTATCCTTTTTTATAGCAACTGTTCTTGTTTTATGTATACTACATTTTTCTCTTTCTTTGAAAATACATAGTAGTTAACATTTAACATTTTTCTTTTCCACCCTCTGGGTTATCTGTTTTTTCCTTCGGGGGATTAGTTCTGGTTGATACCTTTCTTTTTCTTTGTTGTATTATCAGATTTTTGAATGTCTACCGATTCCTTTTTCTAGTGATGACTGAAGAACTATGTTAGTAATTTGTAATATTTACAATGCTAATAACAACAACAGTAAAAAAAAACACATAGATTAGACACATGTAATAATCCACTAATTCTTTTTTATGTTTTTTATTTTAAAGAGAAAAAAATAAAAATTCCAGAACACAATGATTGGGGGTAACAATTGTGTATATACATTGCACTTTGTTATCTTCAAATCAGTTACTCAGGGTACAAGACATCTGCATTTAATCCTCCAAATAATACTAGCACAAACCTTTCTCTTCAATGAGCTCAAAGAAATCAGTAGTATAACTATCTTAACTATGTTTTATGTGTATAGCTTCTTCCACTTCTTATGCTAGTGAGACAATACAATGTTTATACATGCATGTCTGATTTATTTCACTTATGGGTATGGTCCCAAGTTGCATCCATTTTCCTATAAAAGTCTCATGTTTATTGTTTTTATGGCTGAGTAGTATTCTTTTGTGTAAAAATATTACATCTTTTTTATCCATTCCTTGGTTGATGTTCATTTAGGTTGTTTCCAAGGTCTAGCAATTACAAATTGTGCTGCTATGAACATGGGTGTGCATATATCGCTGTGGTATGATGTTTTAATTCTTCTAGAAAGATACCCAGAAGGGCAATAGCTGGATCAAATGAGACCTCCAATTCTAGTTTTTGAAGAATCTCCACACTGATTTCCATAGTGGTTGCTCTAGTTTACACTCCCATCAACAGTAGAGAAGGGTTCCTTTTTCCCTACAGCCCCTCCAGCATTTGTTATTGGTTGATTTCTTGATAATAATCATTCTTTCTGGGGTGATATGGAATCTCAGTGTTGTTTTAATTTGCATCTCTCAAATGATCAGTGATGTTGAACATTTTTTTACATTTCTGCATCTGAGAAGTATGTATTCATCTCAGCTGCCCATTTTTGGATTGGGTCTTTAAATTTGGGAGGACTGATTTTTTGAAGTTCTTTATATGTTCTCGATAGTAATCCTTTGAGGAACAGCTGGCAGACATTTTGTCCCACATTGTGGGTTGTCTCTTCACTCTGTTGGTGGTTTCTCTTGCTGTGCAAAAGCTTTTTAATAGGATGAGATCCCAGTTGTTGATTCTTTGTGACAGTTCCTGTGCAATTGAGGTTTTGTTCATTAAGTCTTTGCCTACACTAGTGTCTTCAAGAGTTTTACCTATTCTATCTTCCACCAGATTTAATGTTTCTGTTTTAATATTTAGATCCTTAATCTATTTCAAATTTGGTTTAGTGCACGGTGAAAGATATGGGTCCAATTTTAATCTTTGGCATGTGTAGAGCTAGTTTTTCTAGCACTATTTATTAAAGAGGCTATCTTTCTTCTGGTCAAAGATAGGTGGCTTAGTGTCTCTGGAGTTGTTTCTGCATCCTGCAATCTGTTCCATTGGTCTTTGTTTTTTGTTTTTATGTTTTTGCTAGTACCACTCAGTTTTTAATCACAGTAGCTTTGTAGTATAATTTCAAGTCAGGAATTGTGAATACCTCCTGGCATGTCTTTGTTGCCCAGGATTACCTTGGCTATTCTGGGTCTCTTCTGGTTCCAGGTGAATTTTAGGATTGTTTTCTCTGAGTCTTTGAGATAAGTTACTGGAAGTTTGATTGGGATTGCTTTGAATCTATATAACAGTTTTGGAAGTATGGCCCTTTTCACTATATTGGTTCTTCCTACTCAAGATCATGGGATATCTCTCCATTTTCTAATACCCTGTTTAATCTTTTTTCAGAATACTGTATGTACTTTTCAATATAGAGGTCTTTTATATCCTTAATTAGATTGATTCCTAGGTATTTCATTTTTGGGGGTGCTATTGTGAAAGGTGTGTTTCCTTGATTTCTCTCTCAGTGAATTTGTTATTTATGTACAGGAAGGCTATTGATTTTTGAGTGCTGACTTTTGTATCCAGCTATGCTACTGAATTTTCTCATAAATCTACCAGTTTTTTAGTGGAGTGTTTGGAGTCTTCTGTGTAGTGTATCATGTCATCTGCAAATAATGATAGTTTAATTATTTCCTGTCTTATCTTTAATCCTTTTGTTTCTCTTGTCTAATTGCTGTAGCTAAATTTTCCAGGTCTCTCTTGAATAAGAGTGGCGTCAGTGGGCATCCTTGTCTTGTTCTTGATTCTAGAGTGAAAGCTTTCAGTTTTTGTCCATTTAGTATGATGTTGGCTATTGGTTTGTCACAGATAGCTTTTATCAGATTGAGATAAAGACTACATATTCCAGTTTTCTATAGGGTTTTAATCATGAATGGGTTCTGGACTTTGTCAAAAGCTTTATCTGCATCTATTGAGATGATTGTATGATTTTTGACCTTGACTCTGTTAATATGGTGTGTTAAAGTTATTGATTTACATATGTTGAGCCATTCCTGCATCCCTGAGATGAATTCCACTTGATCACAGTGTGTAATCTTTTTGATGATTTGCTGTATTCTGTTTGCCAGTATCTTATTGAGGATTTTCACATCTGTGTTCATTAGGAAGATTGGCCTATAATTTTCTTTTTTAGTTGGGCCCCTCTCTGGTTTTGGTATCAGAGTAATTCTTGCTTTCAGGAATGAATTTGGGAGTATTGTTTCCCTTTCAATTTCATTAAAGAGTTTGAGAAGGAATAGTGTTAGGTTTTGTCCGAATTTCTTGTAGAATTCAGCAGTGACTCCATCAGGGCTTGGGCTTTTCTTTCTTGATAGGTTTTCAATTACATCTTCATAATCCACTAGTTCTATAAAATATTATTGGTATCCTCACTCTGAGGTTAAATTATTTACCCAGTTATATGGCTAGTAGTGTCAGCTGGGCTGTAGTCTCAGTTGATCTGTCTCTAAGTTGACATTCTTAATCACCACCTTGCTCATGCGTGTCTGATTACACAGTTGGGTTGTCTGAGAGGGAAAACTGCTGCTTAAAGAATAAGACTGCATCCCACCTGAAAAGGGGCATGATCAGGAGTCCAAATGAGGCAAGTGTAGAAGTGTTCACTGTACCTGGGCAATGCTTATGTGGGCTTTGTTGTATTCCTCACAGCTTTGGGATATATTTGAAAATTTTCATGGAAAATAAGAATAGTAACATCATATAAACCAATTGACCTCATCTCTTTACAAAATTGGCTTCTAGATAAAGGAAAAAAAGAAGTATCAGGGTATTCTAGGGTACAGAAGACTAAAGACACTGAATAATGCAACACAATAAGTAAATATTGATTGTATCTTTTTTTAAATTAAATTACATGGGATATCCACTTTTTGATAAATGCATCAAGTTACAGACTTATACAGATAGACATGCAGTCAAGCCATATTTCAATTACAAAAAGAATGTGTGTGTGTGTGGTGTGTGTGTGTGTGTGTGTGTGTGGTATTTTGTGGTCCTAAGGATTGCATCCAGAGCCTGAAATACTAAGCAAGCTGCTTACTGCTGAGCTATATCACAGTCCACAAAGGATCCTTTCTTTCTTCTTCTTCTTTTTTTTTTATAGTAGTGGAGCTCAAACCCAGGGGTGCTTTACATTGAGTTACACCCCAGCCCCCCTTTTTAAAATTTTGAGACAGGCGCTCACTAAGTTATCAAAGCAGCCCTCCACTTGGTAATTCTTATCTCTTAGCCTCTTGAATAGCTGAGATTACAGCCATGTGCCCTGTATAAAGTTTTTGGTAAAGAAAAGTTATAAAAAAATTTTGAGACAACTGAGAAAATGCAATATTTTAAATTGTGATAAATATATATAATGTGAAATTTACCATGGCCTTTTTTCCCTCCTGGTACTGGGGATTGAAGTCAAGACCTGTGCACTGAACTGTATCCCCAGCCCTTTTTATTTTTATTTTATTTTGAGACAAGGTCTTTGTGGCCCAAGCTCGAACTCGGAACCCTCTTGCTTCAGCTGCCCAGAATGCTAGGATTATAGGCATGTACTTCTGTGCCCAGTTGTAGTGGCTTTTTAAAGGATACACTCAGTGATGTTAAGCACGTTCACAAAATTGGGCAATGATCAACATTATCCATTTCCAGAACTTTTGCATCATCCCAAACAGAAGTGCCATACCCCTTGAGTAACAACGGTCTATTTCCCTTTCCTTTCAAGTCCCTGGCAGCCATATACTATTTTCTGTCCCTATGAATCTGCCTATTTAGGTGCCACATATTTGTGGAATCATACAATGCTTGTCTGTGTGTGTCTGGCCTAGCAAAATGTTTCAGATGTTTCTCATCTCTTTTGCGAGGAGCTGCATCACGGCATTGAGCACTGAGCGGGGAGGACGGAGGGCAGTTGTCTTTGGGGCCTGTTGAACTCTGGTCAGTAGATTGCACCCCGACTTTTGATCGTTCTGACCAAGAGTTCAGATTTTATGAACTTTAAGTTACTGAACCTTGAGAAACTTAAGGCAGTGGAGCAGGACCAGAAGTAGGAAAAGAAAAAAGTCAGGGAAGCACAGAATAATACTTGAAGAAGGAACATGAAGTTTCTAGAACCATAACTTTTGGCTGCCTCTCCCATCTTCAAATCCAGATTTGCTTTTACCAGCTTATTCCCAAGGGCCATTGCAGACCTGGTTCCTGGCCAGTTCACTTGTCTCCAGGAACACTTGGTCAACTGTTTTAGGATCCATCCTCCTGCTCCTTAGATGCGTTCCTGAGGAAAAGCTGCTAGTTTAGGGGCCTGGGGGGGACGATCAATAGAACCCTCCAAGTTGAATGGAGCAGTCGCAGAGCCAGACACATGCCATGGACAACACTGCTTGCTAGGCCTGGTTCCTCACCTCATGATAAAGTCACTTCTCTGAGAAACAGTGAAAAGTGCTGAAAGAGGGATCTCGGAGCATCCGGAAGAGAACCTGGCTGGGAAAGGAACCCGTAGTAGAAAGCTTCGCTTGCCACAAGCAAGGAAGCTTGAAAGTGCCTGTGAGGCGTGTGCACAGCTCGGGCTGTGAGGGTGTTTAACTTTCAAAGCTGTGTCCCATGCTAACGAGCAGCCCTACACATCCTCTTTCCCCCCTGCAGTGATGCTTTCCTGTGTGTGCAGAGAGTATGAGGACCTGGCTGGTGTGCTCTGCAGTAGTAGTAAGAAGCTGGGATACCTGGATAGGGTGTTTACCAAAAAGCATAATTTTTTTTTTTTTTGGTGAATCAAACTCACGACTTTGAGTTTGCCAAGCAGGCACTTACGCCACAGAGCTAAACCCCTGGCCCCCAAAACATAATTTTTTTTCACTGATTGATTAGTTCAGTCATTTACCACTCTTACACTATTGTGTCCTTGGTTCAGAATTTTTACCCCACTGGAGAAAAGTTTATTTTTTATCTACTTTTATCCCCTTTTCTGGAGGCACAGAGTGATTTCATGAGTACCAGTGATATTTTCTTGGAAAATTAAATGACAAAGAGTCTGAGGCATTGGTTGTATCCTTTAAATGAAAAGTTTTTGCTTTTTAAAATATTTCTCCTCAGAGCTGGGGATTTAGCTCAGTGGCATAAGTGCCTGCCTGGTAAGCACGTTGTCGTGAGTTTGATCCCTGGTACCGATAAAAAAAAAAAAAGAAAAAAGAAAAAAAATTTCTCCTCACAGGAAAGAATTTCACAAGCTGCTGCTATTTAAATAATAACACAGACATATCTACAAATTCATTGTTGGCAGTTGGGGAAAATGTGTTACTGTGACTGTGTGAAGAAGAGGACTGCATGTGAAGGTAATTGCTAAGGTACATTTTAAAGCATTAGTGAAGCATCTCTGGGCAAGAGTTCTCTGCCTGTGACACCAAGTGGGTGGAATGGCGGTGTAGCCACGTCCACCTGGGGACCTGCAGCGGTCACTGAGGGCTGGACAAGGGTGGATCCAAGCCTGAGGCGAAAGGCTGGAAGAGCTGCTCTGGAGGGGGGCACAGGCAGAGCAGCATGGGCGTGGTTTTGATTTGTTAAAAGCTCAATAGGTACATTTACCAAGAAGGAGACACCTTAAATGTCTTCTGTGTGTCGGGTGGACGTTCTCAGACATTATCTCATTTTGTTGCTGTGCCCTTCTGCAGCCTTTTGAGGTGGGTGTGGCTCCATTTTATAGGTAAATAAGTGAGACCCAGTGACATTAAGTAATTTGCTTGAGCTAGTAAGTGAACGAACACACATTCATCTAACTCTGATTCACGTCTTTTGTTTACTTTTATGCTTTAAATTTAGTTTTCATGTTTATCAGAGTTATGCACGCATGCACGTTAAAGGATGAACTAGTGTTGTTAGTTTTAATAAGAAATACTTAGTTTTTTTTATCACCTCTTCCAAAGGTAGCCACCTCAGCCATTCTTTTGGTGTTTGTTTTCGTATTTGTAAGTAAAGCGCTGATTTTGTTGTTTCCTGAATTTTCAGCGTTTGGCATTGTAGGCAGTTAGGATAGCTTTATCTCTGATGATGTTTTCCACTTCTCACACCCTCTACAATACCTTTGATATTCTCCTTCTCCTTATAGTTGTATCATGATTTTGATCAGGGCCATTTTCAATCTTAATTTTGTTTACAGTAGGATTGCTTTTTCTTTCCTGTAACTTCATTTTCTTCCAAGTTAGCAAGAATCTTTTCCTCCCTTAGCTTTTCTATTTTTCTGTCATTAATGCAAATTTCAGTTGTCCATTAGGCCCTGACTGTCAGCGGTTGCCTTTATCACAGTTTCATCGTTACCCTGGGATTTCCCTTTTCCTGTCTCTGAAGTTGGAACCCTGTTTCCTGGATTCCATAAATTGTTTTTTGCTGAACTCCCCTCATATTTCATGGGGCAGCCTCTAGTAACTTTCTAAAAAGAGGACATATGAGAAAGTATACCAGACAAGATGCAAATATACAACGAATGTTTAAATTTTAAAAATTTATTAAAGTAAAAGACATATTACCATGAATCCCCAAACCCCTTTCCCCCCATTTTGAACTCACTTATCCTATTGTTCTTACCACTTTGGGAAGCAGCTCTGGAAATCCTCTTTCCTGAGTGTCTCCAGTGGTGCTGTTGTGACTGATGCCCTGAATTGATTCAAAATATTTATGTTTCATGACCATTTTGACTTTGGGGAAGAGCTGGAAGTCGCAGTGCCAAATCCAGTGAATAAGGTGAATGGGGACACACTGTATTGATTTTAGTGGACAGAAATTGCTGTAAATGTTTTGAATTGATTCAGGATATTGAGGCAGCCATGGAAAAAGAGTTAACCAAAGAAGACAACCAGAACTTCTTTGGAAAGCAGTGAGAATGGTGGAATTAGTGTGTTCAAAGCAAAGAGGAATGTTTTGAGGGGGATTAATGGCAATGTGTCTTTTTTAAAAAATTTTTTTATTTAAAAGAAGCAAAAGCATATAAAGGGTAGAGGTAATACAGAATTTCAAAAAAAAAAGATAAGCAATAAGAAATGACTAGTTGATAAATTACATATTGTTCACTTAGAAATAGTTGTTCAAGTTACAAAATTAAAGCATACAAAGTAGATATTCAAACAGTGAGACTGTAAACAGCTACACATGCATGAATCTCTACATGTATTTCTATCCTTTCTGTATTAGAGGGAAAAACAAAACTTAGCAAGACAAAACAAAACAAATTCCTATAAAAACATGAAACCAAAAAGTCATATAAAACCACAGTACAAGGTGATCTACAATGATTGCTGTGTTGTTTCTTATTATCGTCGATAGAATTGTCTATATCATCAGGCATAAATGAATATAGCAGTATAATTGAATATAGCAGTACATAACAATATTACTAAAAATAAAACATTGTAGACAGTATAAAACTTCAAAGGCAGGTAATAATCAAATCAGAGTGGATATTCTAGTGAATCTTGTCATCTTAAGTGCAGTTGCCTATACTCCCAGACTTGATACTGTCAGTCATAACAGCTTTGAATAAAATCTATCAATACAAAACAGCGATTCAACAAACCAGATTCGATTACAATCTGTCATGGTAAAACAGTGTAGGTTTTACAGAGCTTTACATTAACTTAATAGGAAATTAAGGATGATTACCATACTATAAACTGTTATTTTTGGGATTACTGTCTGTGCCCTCAAATCTAGTACAGGTAGAATGACTGGAACAGAATATAATACATCTAAGCAGAGTAGTGTGAGTAATGTGGGCTTTAAATCCTGGTGCACTATTAACAATATAGCGTATCAAGGCCATCTATATTAGAGTTTCTAGTTATCCTTCTCTGCCTCATTTCTGCTATGCTATTTTTCTGCCTTTGTTTGTCTAGTTTTCTTCTTCATTCTACTGTCTACCCCACTCATTGAGGCCTTTCTGCCACTGTTCCTAAAATCCTGGTATTTTTTTTCTCTCTCTAGAATGTCTTTCAGTATTCTTTGTAGGGTTGGATTGGTGGTCACAAACTCCCCCAGTTCCTCTTTGTCATGGAAGCATCTTGTTTCTCCATTAATTTCTAGTGACAGTTTTGCAGGGTACATCAATCTGGGCTGGAGGTTATTTTCTTTCAGGTCTTGGAATTCTTCACTCTAAGCTCTTCTTGATCTGATGGTCTGTGTCAAGAAGTCAGCCATGATTCTGATGGGCTTACCTTTATAGGTAATCTGTTTCTTTTCTCTGACGGCTTTTAATATTCTGTTTTTATATTGAATTTCTGGTATCTTGATTATTATATGTCTGGGTGTAGCTCTGTTTTGGTTGTAGGTGGCTGGAGTTCTGTATGCCTCACATAACTGAATGTCATTTTCTTTTCCCATGCTTGGGAACTTTCCCTTAATTATTTCCATGAATAGCCTTTGTAATTCACCTGTATGTATTCCTGCTTCTTCATTCACATTTCTTATTCTTAAATTGTAGATTCTTTTGTCATCTTCTAGCCTTTGTATTGTTACTACCTGTTTCCTTGTTGTTTTTAAGAGATCTTTCCTTTCATGATCACACATTGCAAACTTGTCTTCAAGTTTTGATAGTCTATCCTTAGTTTCTTTTAAGGTGTTTTGCCAGCTTTCAGTGGAGTTTTTAATTTCCTGGTAGTCTCTTTGAATCTGCTTCATGTATTCTATATTTTCTTTATATTCTTTATTGAATGTTTCTCTCCTTTTTTTGTGTTCCTCCCTTCTTCCGTCTGTATCTTCCTGAGAGCATTTCTTTTATTATTCTACTCATATCTTGCTTTATCTGATTTAATATTTCAGTTTTGAGCTCGTCTACAAGGTTCCCAAGATATCTCTTAACATCCACTGAAGCCATGTCTGATGTTGCGTGTTTGCCACCCTCAGTCTCCTTTGTTTTTCCCTCTCCTGGATCAGGGCTCTCAGGGTTCTGGGCTGGGGACCTCCTCCTGCCTCTCTCTCCTGTCATGGTCCTGGCTTCCTCCACATGGGTTACAGTGCAGGTCCCAGTCCCCTTCCCTGTTGGCCACGTTTCCTCCGAAGCACGCTGGCAAGGGACTTTCACCCTCTCCTGCCTGCCCCTCCCCACCGGGCCAGCCAAACTTCAGGGGCCTTCACCTGGTTAGTGCATGCTAGGCACAGGGAATCGATTTGGGACGGCTCATTGGGTCCCGACCAGGGGTGCAGCCCAGTCCAAGCCAATCCCACAAATGTGCTCTGGGGAGGGAGCAACCAACTGAAGTCACTGTCGCTCCCAGTTCAGGCTCCTCCTGCCTGATTCCAACATGTCGCCCATTTGGTCACGCCCTTCCCGTGGTGGTGGGGTCTCATTCCCAGCACTGACTGTGGATTAATGAAGGTCCCTTTGCCGGCTCCGCTCTCCATTGGGCTCACCAACCCCCGACTTCATCGCTGCTGTGGTTCCTGTGAGTGGCAGTGGGAATGCGTTTGGGCGGCTCTGCCGGCCGGTGAGGATTCAAGCTGGTGCAAATTCAGGCCGGCACGAACTTGGCAGGTTGCCGCAAAAACTCTGTGCCCCATAATTTTTAGCTGTTTCAGTTGTAGTCCTGATGTATTTGATGAGCTTTTTTACGTTTTAATTTCTTCTTGTGTCAAGAGGATCCATTTCCCTCTGCCTGGGTCTCTCCAGGGTGTTTTATTTTGGTATACGTTTCTGGTATATTGTTTCTTCTGGGAGGATTTGTATTTTGTTGCTCACTGTCCATCTTGACTTCTCTCCTGTTTTTTCTTACAATAAATTTTAAAAATTGTTTTTATTTAAATATTTACTGTATTTTAGATCCTTATAAATTGTATAACTTTAAAAAACATTTTAATTCCATCAAGTTTGATTAATATTTTTATCAGTGTATACAATTCCAAGTCAGAATTTTCTCTCAAATTTTGGAGGCATTGTTCTGTGGAATTTTGGCCTTTGCAAAGAAAAATCCTTCAATCTTTAGCTGGAGTTAATGAAAGATTTTCTTTTGAGTTCACAACTGTGGTCAGACAAAGGAATCCAGAATTCTAACTTTCTCTTAAGAGCTAGCATATGGTTGGCAAAATTCACATACCTTGAATACATAGCTTGTTGAATTTTTATGGACAATACATTGTGTGATAATCACCGAGGTCATGGTGGATGACTTTTCCAGCGTTCTGCAATGAACTCTATGCCCATCCTAGTCAATTCCCTTTCCTCCCTCTAGGGATATATTCAGCTGTTTTTCATGACTACAATAAAATACCTGAGGCATTGTATTGTACTTAGGAAAGAAAGAGGCATATTTAGCCTTCAGTGCTGGTGGCTGAAGGTCAGAAACACTCACATGCTCTTGTGAAGTTCTCACAGCAGATGCCGTGGAAGGAGCAAGAGATCACAGTGCCAAACTGCAAGCCAGGGCCCCAGCTGTGCTCCTGAAGGCTCCGTCCACTTACTGTAGACTCTGTGAGGCCCTACCCTTGACGGGACTGAACTTCCAACCCAGCAGCCTTTAGAGGCTCATTCAAATGTTCTGAAACCATAGCAGAGAGTGGCTGCTGGTATGACTTGTTTTTCACATGTTCTAGAACTTCATATACAGAATATGGAATCATACAGCATGTGCACTTTTATGTCTGGCTTTTTTTTCATTCAATATAATGTTTTGCTTCTTTCTGTGTTTTTTGCTTTTTGAGGTAAGAGCTTGCCACGTAGCTCAGGCTACCCTCAAGTTTACATCTGCTTCTTCAACCTCCCAGGTATTAGGATTACATGTATGCACTGCCACGCTTGATACAGTATTATGTAATATTTTTGAGATTCAGGTGTATTGTTACATGTATCAGTGGTTGTTCTTTTTAATGATGTTTTATTCCTTTGTGGATATGTTATAATTTGTTCATGTTATCCTTTTCTTGGGCATTTGGGTTTTTCTAATTTTGTGCCATTATGAACTCATTGCTGTGAATATTTTTGTCTATATCTTTGCCAATTCATGCACCAGTTTGTGTTGGGTACATACCTAAGAGTGGAATTGCTGGCTTATAAGGTGTTTTATGTTTAGCAAGATTAGAAACAGCCTGCAGTGGTTTCCATAATGATTATACCATTTTGTAATTGCTTCTTCACTAGACTTTCGGTCTGTCTTAATTTTAGGTTTTACTTTCATTTTCAGAGGTGTCTGATGGCTTCCCATTTCTGAATGTTTGGGGATTCTGAAGGTAAACCCTTTGGTGTTGTCTCTCCCCAGTGCTGTGATAGGATTTTGTTTTCTCTGGGCTTCTGAGCCAAATCATACGCTACCTTCCAAAACTAGGTGTTCTAGAACTTTGGATATATGGAACCATAAAACTTGTGCGCTTCTGTGTGCGTCTTCTTTTCTCTCTTTTTGGATTTCTGCATTTAAAATTTTCACTTTTCTGCCACTTTAGTGGGTTTTCAGGAATTAGTAAACCAAAATGCTTACTCCCAGTTCACCAATTTAATCAGTTTTTTATTTGTATCTTCCCACAATTGCCAGGACTGTTTATTTATTTAAGCATGCATAGATGTTTAAGTACATTTTGAGCTCCCAACAGTAAAGAACAAAACAAAGTCCTCAGGCAGTCGAGAAAGGTCATTCTATTTACAGAATGAAATCTTGTGTCAGAAAAGATACTCAGCAGTACCAAGCTGGGATGAGCATAATTACTCAATCATACTGTGAAGTGGGGGTTGTGAAGAACTTGCATTCAGCATGTAGGGATGCATCCTGGTAGCCTCAGGCTCCCCATACCATATCTCACTGGGTCACTTAATTGAGACATAATGGACTGGAGCCACAACTCAGGAGGTGAGTTTCAAATACTGAATTGAAAAATAAACCTGGCCCAGTGGCATATGCCTGTAATCCCTGCACTCTGAGAGGCTGAGGCAGGAGGATTGCGAGTTTGAGTTTAGCGAGTGTCCCTGAAGAGCAAGGAACACAGCCTCATGAGATGGTCAAGTTTAATCACTATTATATGATTTTTAATAGTATTTTTCGTGACTCGATTGTGCAGTGCTCCAGAATACACTGTGTAGCTGACAGCAGCACACTGTGAAGGAGGGAGGAGGCAGGGCGCTGACAGCTCCAGCTTGCGCACCTGCCAGGCACAGGTGAGTCTGAGCCTGCGAGTGTCAGACATTCCATGTGTCTGTGTCCACTGGCCAGTGAAACACAGCAGGAGTCCAACTACTTACACGTGTGTGTGTGCCTGTGAAAACAGGTGCTGTTATTAAGGAGCATTTTTCTCAATTATTAAACTTGGACTTGTGTGATTCTGTAAAATAGTTAAAATAGTTTTGTTACCAAGACAATTCCTTTTTACTTTGTGGCCTCGGTGAGTCACAGGATTGGATACCTGTGGCTTAAATCATGTTGCTCATCATCAAGAGAGGACTTGGTGTTTGGATTTGGGATGCACATCTTACCCCTAAGTCCCCAGCCATATGCGATCCAGTGTCTCACTCTCTAACTACCATTGTGTCCCGTGGTCTTACAATTCAAGTTCTAGAAAGACATTTCTCTTGTCAGCCTGGGGCTTTGCTGGACTTAGAGTAAATCCTGAAGGTGACTCGGTCTCAGTGGAATTCAGGAACTGGAACCTATGGGCTTCATGTCACTGGTCAGGGGTGACTCATTTGAGGTAAAGAATCTGGGCTTCAAAGGGCAGAAGGAATTCAGGTTACATCTGCAACTTTGTTCAGAGTTGTAGTAGTCAGGCTCCCCACAGCAGACAGCCCCGTGCAACTACAGTTTGACATGAAGTCAATAGAAGCAAAGTTCTCAAAGGTATGAGCAGGGTATGAGGACTCGGGAACTGTTAACTCAGGTCTGGAGGGAGGAGAGGACAAGGTGGCCAGAACTGGATGTCAGAGTCATGTGCAGAAGAACCTGCAAGGACCTGTGGCTTCCAGAGAGGGGCGTAGTGCCTTGAGGTTGTGGAGAAGCAAGCAGGGGCCCAACAGCTACAGCCCCTCTCAGCTGCCTCCCTCTGGGTTTCTGCCAGGGTTCCCCTGCGCTGGACAGAGGAGCCCTACTGTGCGGTTAGTACTGCCGGCCTGGCATAGGGATGCAGGGGGCTGAGGTAGGTGAGCATTGGGCTGGCAGGCAGGCGACATCCTGAACACCAGTGTCAAGTGTGCACGTGCAGCAGATTGCGAGAGGAGACTGCAGGAACCATGCTCTTTGGAGATGTTTTGGAAATAGTGCATTGCCGGAGTCCAGCTGCGGCAGGGCTAGGGTTTCCCAAAGGTGGACAGGGAGTCGGCGAGTGAGAGACAGAAGACACTGTACACCAGTCTGTGAGTGAATCTGAATCCCCTTTTATTTTTTAGAAGCTGGAATATATATTTGCTAACCTTGGCAGCAACCCCCAGCCCCAAGCAGGAAGCGCCCCAGGCTTAGGGCCAGGCAGGGACAATCCTAAACAATAGGTTTTAATTAATCTCAACTCC